>JAGSMR010000054.1:1650000-2250000 GCA_029286605.1 Sericinus montela | reverse complement strand
AAACCAAATAAAATTTCTATCTGCTTTATATAAGCTCCTTAAGAGCCTAAGTTACTTCAAAGGGTAGTCGTTTCTAAGCTTTTCATGAAAAAAAGAAATTGGATATTGTGATTTTATCACAAGCCCGACATTTATAGCTTGTTACGGTAAATTGAAACCTTATTCGATATCAAATCCTTTTGGTAGAATCTACAGCGCTAAGGCATAGTTTTTCACAAAATTAATATTGGAATTTTAAACTTATTTCTAGTGTGATAAGGTGATCGGAATTCTAGATAAAATAACCCAATTCGGAGCCCCAGCAGAAAGCTCATACAAATAAGATTTTTTCAAAACTTAAGCACGATATATATCGTTGACTTGGACATAAAGACGGCAATAGGCTCGCCACCGGTTACAAATAAGCTCCGGTGGAATAGTTGTCGAAAATAATGAAATTGTCTAGATCTCTGTCTAGATCTAGACAATTTCATTATTTTCGACAACTGTGCCCACCCATGTGTGGGGAAATGCGTGGGGATAAAAGAAAACTTAGTACTCAGTGATTTTTCTCTCGCATAGTCGCACGGAATTCACAAGGTCATGGGTACGTTAAACGGGTTCTAATAAATAATAAATCGCAAAAAGCCTAAAACACAGTTTGCGACTGCAAAACTGCGATATTGACTGCGAAACGTGCGTGTCAACCCGCTATTCAATTTTCCGTGAACCGCGACATACAAGCTAATTAGTTGGATTTTTTGGAATTGCAATAAGTAACAATAAAAAATAAAATCTTAAGAAATAAAAAAAAAACGTCTGCACGCCATTCCCAATACTAGAGTAGATAGACGTCTAGACAAAAATGTCTTCGGTGACAGGTGGTTCACCTTTTTTGGATCAACGTAATGGATCAAAGTCCAAGCCAAAGATATAAATCGTACATAATTTGAAAAAATCACCTTGGGATCTAACTTGGTTGACGCAAATTGAAAAGATAGGTTATGACAAATTAAAATTTACACTATTTGAATGTCGGTGAGAAACGACGCTCTAGCGATATCGGAACTATAAAATTGCACCCGTGTAGTGTAGCACGACACGTATTGAGCGTGACGTATCGTGTTATATTCACTCATTGTTTTCATTGTCTACGGCGGCTGCAGGAGTGCAGACTGGAATATTTTTCCTGTTAGTATTTACGGACTTTAAAATTCCACTGCAAAATGCTACTTACGAAAGAAGGATTTGTCGCTTGGACATCTCCTTTAAAAGCTAGCCTCTCTACATGTCTGTTAAATTATTGTGTTATTATCGGAATGCTTGTTACATGTTTTAAGTACTTAAGATATGTATGTACGTGACAAGGTAGTATTAAATTAATTATATCACAAAAACCCGAGTAGACGTAATTTTAGTTTTACAAAAATATGTAAACAAATTAATATATTTTAAAATAATTTAACAAACAACCTGAAACATGGCGTGTTATTTGAAAAAGAATTTGAGTTTGATAAAGAAAGGGCGAAGGGAAAGGGCGGTGATAAAGAAAATTCCAGGTTTCCTTATATTATTTTGTACGAATGCCCCCGCTCGCAACGCGAACTTTTTCACTTCTCAGTGTTATACTTTGAGGAATATTGTTTTTTGAAATTAAGAACATACTGCTGTTTAGTTTGTTAATGCCTAAATTATAAAACTAAAGAATATAAGAATTGAGGATTAAGGAAGTTTTACATAAAACCGAGTGGTTGGGTGGTCGGAATTTCGACTCAGGAGACCCGAATTCGATGTCGAGGTTGCAGACTCGTACCAATGGGTTTTTCAAAAACTTACGAATTATATCGGTGGCTACTGTACGAATTATATCATTAGCTTGGACATAAAGACGGCGACGGGCTCTCCACCTGTCACGTTGTGAGGATTAATTCCATCGTATTAAATTTATTCAATGGATAACTCTTATTTGACGATTGGTAATTTAGACCTTAGTCATCACATATTTAAACTCGAATCGCAGTATCCTTATAAAGTATGTGCTATTTTTTTATATTTTCACGCAGATGCTTCAGGCAGAGGTCTACACAATGTCCTTTCGGGGACAACGTAACAGGTGGTGAGAATATCGCCCTCTCAATGTCCAAGCTAACGGTACAATATATTAATTCATACATATATATTTACATATATACATTGATAAGTTTTTATAAATAAAGAAAAAAGTCCATGACTCAAGTACAAACAATTATATTCATTACAGAAATGTTATCCCCTAGTGACATTCGAACCCACGACCATAGCTTTGAAGGCAGGGTCACTACTAACTCGGCTATTGAATCGTCGGGTGTATGAATATCTTCACGCAATACCCAAAACAGGGGTAGACAGAGGTCTAGTCTAGACAATTAAGTCCCATAGACCCATCTTCCACCGAAGATATTTTCGGTAATAATAATAATAATAAATAAATATCTTCACGCAATTCCCAATACAGGGGTAGACACAGGTCTAGTCTAGACAATTAAGTCCCTACGACCCACCTTCCACCGAAGATATGTTCGGGACAACGTGACGGGCGGTGAGCACGTCGCCGTCTTTATGTCCAAGCCAACGATATACTTCGTACATGAGTTTTTAAAAAAACCCATTGGTACGAGCCTGCCACCTGGGGATGAACTCGGGTCTCACGACTCGAAATTCCGACCACCCAACCACTCGGCTATCGTGACTTTTTTTATATTTTCGGTCGGGTGTGTAAATCAATAATTATTGTACGAGTATTAAAGCTTTTTATCACATTTTAGCGTCAAAGCCAAATAAACGATTTTTTCTTCTTAAATATTGTAACATGTTGCTAATGTAAGGAACATCATAGCGTAACTCGATAGCACGGACATTACCTTATCGCGTGCTATGACTGTAATGCTCATAGGTTTGCCAAATTACATACACCATCAAATAAATGTTCACAACTCAACGATAACATATTCAAAAACTTTAGTTTAAAAATTTTACGAATTTTATAATATTCTTTTTATTAGACATAAGTTATTATTTTCCGATTGTAATAATAAAATATAATAACTATGAATAAATGATATCTATTTCTTTCGGTTATTGTCATAAAAGATATCTAAATTGGTTCCATCCACTTGTCACATTTCCAATAAGAGCGAAAAGTCACGACAGCCGAGTGATTGATCAGATTTCGAGTCAAGAAGCGCGAGTTGGATTCCCAAGAGTTAGTTACCTATTACTTTTTTAAATCTTATTTAGGATTTATATCGATGGCTTTTACATAAACTCGGCGACGGGTTTAACACCGGTCACGTTGTACCAAAATAAGCTCCGGTGAAAGGTGGGTACGACTAAATTAAATCTAGACTTCTGGCTACCCCCGTATGGGAAATACGAAAAGTAAAGTGAAACATATGAATATAACTTGTCACGATAGCCGAGTGGTTGGGTGGTCGGAATTTCGAGTTCGATCCCCAGGTGGCAGGACCAATGAGTTTTTCAAAAACTTATGTACGAATTATATCGTTGGCTTGGATATAAGGACGGCGACGTGCTCACCGCCCGTCACGTTGTACCGAAAATGTCTTCGGTGGAAGGTGGATCGAAGGAACTTAATTGTCTAGACTAGACCTCTGTGTATCCTGTATTGGGCATTGCGTGAAGATATTTATTTATTTTATATTCGAATATAACACGCCATAAACAAGTATCCGTAAAAATCCTAAAAATTGTCTTTTCCTAAGTATAAGAACATTATTGTAAAGTATTAACTAGTAATAAATCAGTATCATTTAATTTATGAAATTTTCAGATTTATACTTCTGTTTCGTATCTTATTTTATGTGAAATGTGAAAAGGAAACTGCAGTATTATAACGCCACTACATACCTCTTGCTATAACTTTCAATTGTTATTCAAATGAACGATTTGCCGAGTCATTACGCGGGTTGAATGCTCACTCATCTCAAGGCAGTTTAAAACAGAGCTTGCATGTATTGTCTGCTAATATATTACATTGGTTTTTTAATACTTAAGGAGCACAAATATGACGACTTGATAGTCTAGTTTGTAGAGAACCTGCCTTCGAGGTTAGGGGTTGCGGGTTCAATTCCCGCAAGGGACTCACAGCTACCCGCTAGGGAGCTACCATTCATACACACAAATGTTGGCTACCATTTGTGTGTATGAATGGTTTTCTCGAGTCATGAGTTTTTATCCAACGATTGTATCATTCACTACCAACAAGTGGTGATGTTAAAGTCACGTTATCTCAAAAAATGTCTTCTGTTTAAGGTGGGTAACAGAACTTAATTGTCTATACCCTATATATAGATGGTTATCCCGCCATCTATCGGTTGCCATAACGATTGGCAATATTCTTGGAATAACAAATTAAGTAAAATTAAAGAATATGTTCGTTAGCTTATGATCAAAAAATATTCGCAAATGGGTACAAGATTGTAATTGAAATTCTTCTTCATAATCATAAGAAGACAATGTTTTTGATATGAGAATAATTTCTCTTTGTTCGGAATTTATCTTGTCTTACTTTTATGAAATTTTAAAGAAATTTCTAAGACAGATTATCTTGTCAGAGGAACTATAAAGAACGTTTTCATACGATACAATGTGCATTAAATTATTGTTAATACTTTCATCAAATATAAATTTTAATAACATGATATATCGGACCGTCGCTCCCTGAGCTCTAAGTCCACATGCTGCATAATGCTCCTTTGCTACTGCATGTAATAAATAAATACACCAAGTGATAGTAGTAGTAGTATTGTCGCGATAGCCGAGTGGTAGGGTGGTCGGAATCCCCAGGTGGGAGGCTCCTACAAATGGGTCTTTCAAAAACTTATGTACGAATTACACCGTTGACTCGGACATAAAGACGGCGACTGGCTCACCACCTGTCACGTTGACCCGTAAATATATTCGGTGGAATGTTGGTCGAAGGGACTTAATTGTCTAGACTAGACATCTGTCTACAACCGTATTGGGAATTGCGAGAAGATATATATTTATTTACTTTTATTAATAAAGTAATAAACCTTTGATGTATCCCTACCAAAAAGCTACAAAGATGCCAGAACCGTGTGTGCTGTGAACGCTGTCCCTATAAAGTTAGTGTGAACTTATCTTTAATTAAGATGTGTTGCCGTAAAATTAAATGAGACATAAAAACAGGTCTATAGCATCGAAGGGTTTGGGTGGCGCGTTCCTAATGGGCTTGATCAGCCCACTTCAGATGCGCATTAGTGGTCTGTGGAGAGACTATGCTTAGCAACGCACCAAAAAAGCTCATAACAATATTTTGGGACGAGTCCGGGTGCAAACCTACGCATTGAAAATCTAAATGTCAGGACCTCTGTCTACCCCAGTATTATAAATGACGTAAGTCAGAATACCGTAGAGATCTTCACAAACGTAACAGGTGGAGAAACAGTCAATCTACATTATGATTGATAAGCTGAATAATAATTCGATTACATAAATATATATGTATATGTCTAGGATATGCGTAAGATGATATCGCCCCTTTCTTTCCGTGGTTGTCGTTAGAAGCGGATAAAATGTAATTGCTTACCAACATATGGCACAATAAATATCTCACAAAACACCAAAACAAAACTCAGCAGACTGTTGAAGCGCTGCAGCGGCAAGGTGTAGCAAACGTGTGACACAAGAAGACTTATAAAAAGTCATACCAGGTAGTATGTACTTCTTAGTTCTCGACTCTAAGGCCTTCTTTGTCACCGATTGTACGTTGCGTACAAGTGTGTCGCGTGACAAAGGGCGACGTATCGATCCACCGACTGCTACGTACAATGAATAAGTAAGTATTCAGTTTTACATTACAAAGAAAGGATTGTGGAAACGTTAAAGCACTGAAAGACGTGTAGAATCAGTTTCAGAGTACTTCAGATGAAAAACCATATTTAGAGTGGACCACTGCTAAACTTTAGACCTCCCCTAAATATTGTTAGAAAACTAGAAGACACTCCGTCTATCGCGAGAGCTTTTCCTTCAATGCGTTTGTTTGTTCAGTCTATTTAACTTTTCTTTACTTAACTTTTATAATCGGAATCAAATTCGTATCGTTTTAGTACGAGCCGCCTTCCTTTAGTAAAGACTTTTTTCGAAGCCTGTATACGTTTTGTATCTTGCTTGGCTTTGGCTTGAACTATAAAACGGCGACAGGCTAACCAACTGTATCGTTGATCTATAATAAATTCCTATGAAATATGAATCGAAAGGAGAAAATCATATAAAACTCTAACCACCCCAATTTTGGTAAATGCGAGAAGAAAATATAATACGGAGGTGGCCGCGTGTCAAGAACGCTCGCTTTAGTGACCTACTTCAGTCTCTGGACTGCCACCAATAAATTTTTAAATATCAGTTTAAAATGTTGAATTTACCGCCAACTTGGCGGTAATGGAAAACATTTGACTGAATTTTTTCGAGATGGATGTCCTGACACCTCACAGGTGCAAGGAGCAATTGCGATTTATAGAGCTTTCCACTTAGTAACATCTCATGACACTC
Organism: Sericinus montela; assembly: GCA_029286605.1. Taxonomy (NCBI): domain Eukaryota; kingdom Metazoa; phylum Arthropoda; class Insecta; order Lepidoptera; family Papilionidae; genus Sericinus; species Sericinus montela. The sequence continues at coordinate 2,243,448 of JAGSMR010000054.1, read as the reverse complement.
ACGGGAAGAAACAAGGTTGTAAATTTTAACGCCGATACCAAAACATTGAATGTGGAAATCAAAGACGATCTAAATAATTATAAACTGCTAAGCGCAAGTTCAATCGATGTAAATATAGACTATTTTAACAGTCAGTTTCAGAGTACTTCAGATGAAAAACCATATTTAGAGTGGACCACTGCTAAACTTTAGACCTCCCTAAATATTGTTAGAAAACTAGAAGACACTCCGTCTATCGCGAGAGCTTTTCCTACAATGCGTTTGTTTGTTCAGTCCATTTAACTTTTCTTTACTTAACTTTTATAATCGGAATCAAATTCGTATCGTTTTAGTACGAGCCGCCTTCCTTTAGTAAAGACTTTTTCGAAGCCTGTATACGTTTTGTATCTTGCTTGGCTTTGGCTTGAACTATAAAACGGCGACAGGCTAACCAACTGTATCGTTGATCTATAATAAATTCCTATGAAATATGAATCGAAAGGAGAAAATCATATAAAACTCTAACCACCCCAATTTTGGTAAATGCGTGAAGAAAATATAATACGGAGGTGGCCGCGTGTCAAGAACGCTCGCTTTAGTGACCTACTTCAGTCTCTGGACTGCCACCAATAAATTTTTAAATATCAGTTTAAAATGTTGAATTTACCGCCAACTTGGCGGTAATGGAAAACATTTGACTGAATTTTTTCGAGATGGATGTCCCGACACCTCACAGGTGCAAGGAGCAATTGCGATTTATAGAGCTTTCCACTTAGTAACATCTCATGACACTCACGGGAAGAAACAAGGTTGTAAATTTTAACGCCGATACCAAAAACATTGAATGTGGAAATCAAAGACGATCTAAATAATTATAAACTGCTAAGCGCAAGTTCAATCGATGTAAATATAGACTATTTTAACAGTCAGTTTCAGAGTACTTCAGATGAAAAACCATATTTAGAGTGGACCACTGCTAAACTTTAGACCTCCCTAAATATTGTTAGAAAACTAGAAGACACTCCGTCTATCGCGAGAGCTTTTCCTACAATGCGTTTGTTTGTTCAGTCCATTTAACTTTTCTTTACTTAACTTTTATAATCGGAATCAAATTCGTATCGTTTTAGTACGAGCCGCCTTCCTTTAGTAAAGACTTTTTCGAAGCCTGTATACGTTTTGTATCTTGCTTGGCTTTGGCTTGAACTATAAAACGGCGACAGGCTAACCAACTGTATCGTTGATCTATAATAAATTCCTATGAAATATGAATCGAAAGGAGAAAATCATATAAAACTCTAACCACCCCAATTTTGGTAAATGCGAGAAGAAAATATAATACGGAGGTGGCCGCGTGTCAAGAACGCTCGCTTTAGTGACCTACTTCAGTCTCTGGACTGCCACCAATAAATTTTTAAATATCAGTTTAAAATGTTGAATTTACCGCCAACTTGGCGGTAATGGAAAACATTTGACTGAATTTTCGAGATGGATGTCCCGACACCTCACAGGTGCAAGGAGCAATTGCGATTTATAGAGCTTTCCACTTAGTAACATCTCATGACACTCACGGGAAGAAACAAGGTTGTAAATTTTAACGCCGATACCAAAAACATTGAATGTGGAAATCAAAGACGATCTAAATAATTATAAACTGCTAAGCGCAAGTTCAATCGATGTAAATATAGACTATTTTAACAGTCAGTTTCAGAGTACTTCAGATGAAAAACCATATTTAGAGTGGACCACTGCTAAACTTTAGACCTCCCTAAATATTGTTAGAAAACTAGAAGACACTCCGTCTATCGCGAGAGCTTTTCCTACAATGCGTTTGTTTGTTCAGTCCATTTAACTTTTCTTTACTTAACTTTTATAATCGGAATCAAATTCGTATCGTTTTAGTACGAGCCGCCTTCCTTTAGTAAAGACTTTTTCGAAGCCTGTATACGTTTTGTATCTTGCTTGGCTTTGGCTTGAACTATAAAACGGCGACAGGCTAACCAACTGTATCGTTGATCTATAATAAATTCCTATGAAATATGAATCGAAAGGAGAAAATCATATAAAACTCTAACCACCCCAATTTTGGTAAATGCGTGAAGAAAATATAATACGGAGGTGGCCGCGTGTCAAGAACGCTCGCTTTAGTGACCTACTTCAGTCTCTGGACTGCCACCAATAAATTTTTAAATATCAGTTTAAAATGTTGAATTTACCGCCAACTTGGCGGTAATGGAAAACATTTGACTGAATTTTTTCGAGATGGATGTCCCGACACCTCACAGGTGCAAGGAGCAATTGCGATTTATAGAGCTTTCCACTTAGTAACATCTCATGACACTCACGGGAAGAAACAAGGTTGTAAATTTTAACGCCGATACCAAAAACATTGAATGTGGAAATCAAAGACGATCTAAATAATTATAAACTGCTAAGCGCAAGTTCAATCGATGTAAATATAGACTATTTTAACAGTCTACTACTAGTTTAATAGCCGTTTCTAGTTAAGAGGCCCGAGTGCGATCCTCAGATAGATGGCGTTTTCCAAAACTTAGGTACGATTCCAATCGTTGGTTTGGACACAAATACAGGCTCACCACGTTATCCCTATAAGTGTCTTCGGTGAATGATCGGCCGAAATGACTTCTATGACCGATATCTTCCATGGAAGGTGGATCAAAACAACTTCATTGTCTAGACCTCTGTCTACCCCGATATTAGGAAAGGCGTGAAAATATTATAATTTAGTTGACAATGTCTAACGAAAGTTTGAATAGTTTAACGTGTGACGAGAGAGTTCATTTCTGTTTCCTATACTTTAACGTTATATATATATATATATATATATATATATATATATATATATATATATATATATATATATATATATATATATATATATATATATATATATATATATATATATATATATATATATATATATATATATATATATGTATATATATATGTATATATATATATGTATATATATATATATATATATATATATATATATTACTAAGTTTTATGATTAGTAAATGGAAGATGTTGAACACGGAATTCATTTATTAATGTACTAACGAAGAAAGGTTTTCCACGAGTTCTATATTTGATTGTTATTAGCGAAATGGTTCGAGCTTTGAAAGATTATTTCCAGTTATTCACCTCCATCGAGACTTACGCGTGTCCATGAAAAGTGACATGTTTTTGTGCATTCACCGTAGTTTTCTTGGAAGAGTCATAAATAATATAACGACGGCATGTCATGAGAAGCATATGTCAAGTCGTTTTAATATACGGCAGTGAGAGCATTATTTCGAGGGGAAAATATGGACAGTGCTTAGTATGCATACGGGAATACCCCCTGAACACATTATCATGTCAAAATATTTAATAATCCATAGATTTAATTTAATCCAAATTATTATTATTAAATTTAATAATTATATTTAAATTTAATCCAAATTTTCCGAGTGTCCCTATATATAGGGACACTCGTGCATTGCTCCGATCCCAAAGTAAGCACCGAAATCACTAGAGGTATGTAATCGGAAACAACGAAGGCACCACAAACACCATGATCCGAGAAAATGCCGAAAGTGTTTTTTCTACATTGATATGTCCGGGGATCGAACCCGGGACAACCTCAGAGCGATGGCAACACCGTGAAAATCGGTGTTTGCGCCACTCGTCTACAGAGGTCGTCAATTTGTTGATGAAAATGAATTATTATTTTACATGTAATATGTATCTACGATGCAGTCTTCTTCTTTCCTAGAGTACGTGATTTATTTTTCTCGTACATTGCAATACTCATTTACACGTAACTTTCGTTATAGAGTTAGATTTGTCATAATAAAAGTAAAACCTCATAGGTAATAAAATGTAGTTAAAGATTCAGCTGCAAAAAAACACCATCCATTTTTTCTCTTTTGGTCGTGATTTTGATCCACCATAACTGAGGGGCTGGGTGATCGGAATTTCAATCAGGAGACCAAAGTTCTAAACCCAGGAGAGCGGCTCGTACTAATGAGTTTTTTCGAAAATTAAGTGCGATATATATCGTTGGTATAGACTCTGAGACAGCGACAGGACCGCCTGTCTTAAATAAGGGGCTTATTTTGATGAAGTGAGGGTTGAAAGCACTAAATTGTTTAGACTATCTCAGTAATAGGAAAGGCGTTAAAATGAAAACTATTATTTAAGATTACAGGAAAATTTAAATCTGAACTCTTTACAAATTCTTAAAATTTTTACTCAGCATTTCAAGAAATAAAACTATTGAGTACTATATTGATTTAATACTTTTTTTTTAACCTTATGAAAAGCAATCAATAAGCAGTCTCTATTATTCAAGCCAAAAGATAGTGATAAATAAAATTTTGTGACACAAACATGACGTTTTCGACTTTCGAAACCAGATGGCGATAGTGGTCAAGTGAATCGCGCTATGGTTTACCCTCGGTAAATGTATTGGGTTTCTTTGTTTAACAATGTTCTTCCCTTAGTCGATCTTACGACAAATTTTTATACCGTTCGCTACACGGCATCTGTCGTGACTACGAAACGGGCATTATGTATAAATGTTATTACTTCAAAACTATAAAGATTACAAATTCTGACAAATAGTGGTGTAACCATACATTATAATTGTTAGGCATTTTTCTGATGACTAGTGGTAGATCGATATTTGTCATAGAAAGCAATTAGATGTTTTTTTATTGTTTAAAAAACATGAAATTGCTAATAACATTAAAATTCTTGTTATCTAAAATAACAACACTTCAATGCGTCTGGAGTGATTCAAATAGTGGAATTGAGCGGCGTCGTCGTGTTTCGCAGGTTTATATTATTATTCTACGAATTTGCTTAATACGTGAGGATGTGTTGAAAATTATTTTGAATCAATGATGATAACAACACTAATATTACATACGTCATTTTTAGCCATATTGCGTCGGTTTTTGCATTAAATATATTAAATATATCTTAGAATATCGGGTCATCAATATTTTTGCATCAGTTAAATATGAACACAACAGAAAAGTCTTAGAATGCACCTAAATACAGCGACCACTGCAAAACGTGACCTTTCGTTTCGCTCGTCGGCTACAGTCATTGCCCCCTGTAGCAGAAACTTGACACTAATATATAAAATCTATAAATATAAATAAACAACTTCACTAATATACCCGTAAATAGGTTTTTTTTTTTGTAAAATTGGTTACTATCTTTGCTAATAAACAGCGTTTATTTATGGTGAAGAATAGGGTATTTGGTATTTTAAAAATGTAACCTTAATCGAAACCAATGCAGTACATATCTGATTGTAGTTCATGATAATATGTAGAAGTCATAACAGTTCATGATAATCTGCACATAACTACAGTCGAGTAAAATTGGGACCCTGAATTTAAGAATCCTTTTTTTTAAAAAAGAACTCATTTATGTTTTTGAAGTGTTTCATAAGATGAATTTAGTTATTTCAAAGTTCCATAATATTCGTTTTCTACAAATGTTTTTAGAATACTAACTCTAATCTCTAACTTCTAACAGTGGTAGAGCCACGCATCAGCTTTTGTTGTTGCATGAATGGGCCGGCTCGACCGGGGAAGTACCACGACCTCACAGAATACCAGCGTGAAGTTCTTCATTTCGTCTGGTGAGTGCAGGTAACCGGTGCCGCCCCCCCCCCTCAGTTCTGGGGAAGGGGATACTCTAAGGAAGGCAACGCATCTGTTAAGCCTCTGGTATTGCGGGTGTTCATGGGCGGCGGTAATCACTTACCATCACGTGAGCCACCTGCTCGTTTGCCTCCCTTTTCTGTAAAAAAAAATACAATTTAAGAAAGGTTATAACCTTTCTTATTATAAGGTTACAACAGATACTATTGCATCTTACAGTACATAAATACCTATGATTGCGAGACGCCTCGCAGTCTGCTTTTATAATTGAATTCTCTCACAGTTCTTCTTATATTATGGCAAACACTACCCAACATTGAAGTTAGAATCTAGAAGAGTTTAGTCATCGCCACACAGCACAATTATTTTTTTAATTATATTTTTTTCATACATTTCTCTCATCACAGTCACAAAATTTTTTTATTCATAAATAGTATTTAGACGATTTTATATAAAACTAGCTGACCCAGCAAACGTTGTTTTGCCATATAAAAATAGGGGTTGATCGTAGGGTGGTGAGAATTCAGGGTTTTATGTATTTTTAATGATGTCATAAAAAAATATTTAAAAATAAAAAAAAATTAGTGTTGGACTACCCTTAACATTTCGGGGGGTGAAAAATAGATGTTGTCCGATTCTCAGATCTACCCAATATGCACACAAAATTTCATGAGAATCGGTTGAGCCGTTTCGGAGGAGTAAGGTAAGTAAGATTGTGACACGGGAATTTTATATATAAGATGAATATATTACGATAAGGTAATACTTTGCACAAATACCCATTTACCTCAGTCTTTCTCGGACAACCTAAAAATCCAAAACTAAATTCAACAGACGGGTGTGAAATAGTAGTATCTATTGAACGATATCTAAATAAATATAAATAAATATGTCAAGTACAGTGAACGTCAATCCGCATGTTATGGTCTGCAGTGGACGTGCCGTTTATTAAAAGTAAGTTAGTAGTCATTTTGTAGTAATAAAAAAATGTAGTCATATAAAGAAGAAACAAATAAAATCAGAGCAACATGTGTTTACTTACCAATTCATAAACTTTTATTTATTCGGGGCCGCAGATGGTTTCTGAGTAACACAACAAACAGTTTCACTACGGACCTCAATTACTTTGACAACTAAGCCGAGCAAAACTATTATCAAGCAAATATATTAGTAGAACTTTAGCCTTAAATCATTCTGTATTATACTTAAATTTCAGTTTGAATTCATATCATCATAATGAAACAACGTTACAATTTGCGTGTGTTGTAACCTTGCTTTGCTTATAAACCCTAAAGTTTGGAGTACATTTCAATCCGTCTAAATAGTTTTCAAATTTATTTGGAACATTTAACCCAGAAAGTTTCAATGTATAACTTTTAGTTCATATCACAGACCTGAACAACAAAGCCGACGTATTTCGCTAGAATAAATTAGTATTCGTGCCTATCTTTTATTGGAGTAGACCTAGGGTGCTAAATTTACTATACATAATTTTATAAAAATCACATTTACTTTATACAAGTTAATACTATATTTTTATTTAGAGATTTATCCATTTTCGGAATTCCTGAAAAATAGAATGTAATGGGCGTAACAATATACCGCCAACTTTTTTCCGCAGAAGTCGTAAGAGGTGACTAAGGGAGTCTTGTTAATACCATTGACTAACGATAAATGGTAGGACAAAAAAAAATTTCAGACCACAATTCTGCAAACTGATGACAGGCAACAGCGTTTAAAGTGTCTGGTACAGATCACTAATGCACTTGTCAAGCATGGCAACTGTGACAAACCCTCCATCACAAGAGAGGCCTACGGCCGGCAGCAGGCATTTACAGACCACTTCACCCAAGTACTGCAGTGCAAGGAGAACTGTGTAGGAGTATTTTTAACGGCGTGTACATAGCCGTATCACATCGATAAAATTAAATATGATTCATTCAGATATCATTCGTTGATACATACATATATACATCCATACATAACGGCCTGCAAAAGTCCACTGCAGGACATAGGCCTCTCCTATAGGGAGGATTTGCCATAATCGCCACGCTTGGCAGGTAGATTGGCGATCGCACTAACAGACCACTCGCACCTCAGACGCTGCCGCCCTCTGCGGTCTGATAATATTTGTCTGATAGTTTTAGAGATGGTTATCCCGCCATCTATGAGTTTCCATAACGATATTCAAGGCTGTTTCCCTTAGTCGCCTCTTACGACACCCACGGGGAGAAAGGGAGTGGCAATATTCTTACACCGTTACCACACTGTACTGGTGTTATAAAAAATATAAGAAAAAGAATATTTTTTGGTGTTGTAAAAAAAAGACATTAGCAGTTTTTAATAACCTTGCAAAATTAACTACCCGTCTACATTTCAAAAGCAAGAGAGCTTTGCCGAAGAGCTCTGAGCACTGGCTTGGCAGCGCAACATATTTACTCGTTATAAAACAAAGCACTCGCCGAGAGGGAGCTTTTGCAATACAATCTCAAAAATAGCAGCCGCTTGACATTGCGAAACGCTTTGTGACGATTCCTGGCAATTAAATGAAACTAGGTTATTTTTTCACACATCAATGCCAATTATAATAATAACATAATATAATAACAGCCGATAATTTTTAATTATCAGTTTTTAAAGTTAAGCATATGAAATTCTTACTTAAATAATTATCTTCACACTACTAAATACACTAATAAATAACTATCTTGACGCGATTCCCAATACAATGGTGGACAGAGGTCTAATCTAGACAATTAAGTCCCTTCGACCCACCTTCCATCGAAGATAATATCAATCAGTTTTTTAATAATAATTGAGTAAAAAAATATCTCACTCAGTTCTACCGTAGATATTTTTGGGACAACGTGACAGGTGGTGAGTCCGTCGCCGTCTTTTATTTCCAAGCCAACGATATGAATCGTACATAGGTTCACCCAACCACTCGTCTATTGTGACTTAATAAAAAAATCTACTAGACAAAATAAAGTTTTCAAAGAAGAGTGAAAGCCTGCAATTTTTTTTGCCTAAAAATTTTTGAGAGATATTCGAATATATATTTAAGGTACTTCTATTATTTTCATAAGGTAATCACCATGTACATCTCAAACCTTTTCTTCTATTCAAAACACTGTGAAAAAAATTTAACTAGAATTTCGACAATTTCTAAAAAGTAGTATTCAAATTGCATGACATTGGATCGTTACGAGTTTATCTAGATCGTGTTAAGCATGAAGAGTCACTATCGTAGTTGAATCGAAGTTGCGCATAAACGTATTTTTTTAACAATAAACTTAAACAAAAAGTCACGTTCGCCGAGTGGTTGGGTGGTCGGAATTTCAAGTCAAGAGACCCCGAGTTCGATCCCCAGATGGCAGGCTCGTACCAATGGGTTTTACAAAAAACTTATGTACGAATTATATCGATGGCTTGGAAATAAAGACCGACGTATTCATGTTGCCCTAACAAATATCTTCGGTAAGCTGGGTCTAGGGGACTTAATTGTCTCGACTAGACCTCTGTCTACCTCCGTATTGGGAATTGCGTGAAGATATTTATTTATTTTTAACAATAAACTAAAGAAATAAAAAAGTTGTTAAGTTCAGTGTCACTTACTATACAGTAAAAATATTACATGTCTTTAATAGTATTATACCTCTAATTGTTGAAATAAAAAAACTAATATTAATAGAGAATATTGCAGCGTGCTACCATAAATGCACGCTCGTATCTGGATATTTTAGATATATTACACCCACAATAAATCTATTAAGATGTATAATTGTATCTTTTTTTACTAAGGAAATAACTGTAAATAAATAAAAAATACTGCCTTGTAGGTACTCTCTGCTGCTCTGAACGATAAAATAAGCAGCATCTGTAGCGCAGTCACATGTACAACCAGTAGCTTAATACTATTGCGAGAAGGTTTACAAACTGATCGTCTTTATCTCTATCTAATGAACAACAAAAATACAAAAATAGCTTCCCCTTAGAGAATTGTATCACTACACTCGCATACACGCAATAACATTTGCTTTTGGTGCAGGCTAGGCGCTGTTCTTTACCGATCATTACTGAGATTACACGTGTATACTGAATAATATGACCGAAGAATGTTTCAATTTGTAGGTATTATATTCAAAAATTAAATAAAAGTCACGTTTTATAATTCACTTTAACTCGACAACTCGTGACATGAAAAAAGTAAGGTTATGTATAGGTATACATAACCTTACTTTTTTCATGTCACGAACTATACGACTACTACGACTTTATAGAATAAAGTAAGCTTTGTTACAGAGTTCGGCGCAAATGTAATAGTCTGTGCGACGGAAGTTTCAATGAGCTGTATACTAAACAATGTTATCTAGTACTGCGAATATAAATGTTAGGAGAGTTATAAATTAGTGTCATATAAATAATATAATAAAATTTAATAATTTATATAATTCTATTTACTTACATTAAAAAAAAACTCGTTCGCAACTAGAAATTAGTTGACGCTCTTTAAACTGCACATCATTTTACCTTAAATAATAAACAGAATAAATATTCGGGATCCTTTTGACCTTTGCCTTTTAAACAAAAAAACTCACGCAAATATAGTTCATTTGCTTCGGAACGACAATTCGACAGATTCACGGACTAAACTTCATTCTTTAATTCACCACCACTCGGTTAGCACATTATGACTAGCACAATGAAGACTCATTGGTTGTAAATGACAGTCAAGTATGACACACTTCCTGCATATAAAAGAAAAGACTAATAACAAGAATCTGAGGAAATTATTTACACTATGACTAAGAACTGGACTCCTAAGACCGTCAATCACGGTTAGACGATGTTAACCAGGCGAGCTTTACTGCTTCGTCTGAAGATACTTGTGTGTGCGAAGGCTCATGAGTATTTTATACTACTAAAAAGTAATGGTATTTTATACTACTTATAAAGACGGTTAGAGTTTACTGTTGAGGGCTAATAACTCCAGTAGAATCAGGGTAATAGCGCATCAGTGTGACATTCTGATATATTAATAAATAAACAATTAAGCTTAGACAAACATGGCATATGTTTGCATTGTAGAGATCGGGTTTGTCGGGCCCTCGATTGATGTAGGAATTGTAGCCGCTGTCGAGAAGGGTTCTGGTTCCTAACCAGAATTCTTCACGTTCTCATTAGTTAGTAAGTATCGTAAATATGAACAATATTTTCTTTCTAAAGTCACGATAGCCGAATGGTTATGTGAGTTCCGGACCTGAGTCCGATTCCCATGTGGCAGGCTCGTACCAATGGGTCGTCTAACTAAGTCTGAATCTTAGCTGGCTTTAAATTAGGATTTCATCCTTTTTTACGTGATACATCCGTTAGATATTCTATTTTAAAAAATAATTTCGATAAAGGCAAAGAAGGAACATAAGTTAAAGTAAAAAAAAAGTAATCTAACTTCGAAGTCTCACGCTTCCAATTTCAACTTATTTTTTTCGCAAACTTCTGCAGAGTCGAGTGTCGACGGGCGATATTTATGTTTATCGCTATAGAAAATTTATACAAGAACCTAGCTCGTCTTTACTACGAAGAATATGCATGGCCCTAAAACGATAAATCTAGTAGCAATTGATTCAGCGTTGAAACCGATTCGAGAGGCGGCGGATTTGTGAGACAGTGCGGAAATTTGCCGGGAGGCGGGTAGTAAATAAAAAAATATCTTCACGCCATTCCTAATACTGGGGTAGATAGAAGTCAGACAATTAAGACCGTTCGACCCACCTCCCACCGAAGAAATGTTGGGACAACGTATGAAGCCCTGAACGTGGTGAGCCCGTCGCCGTTTTTATGTCCAAGCCAACGACATAAATCGTACATAAGTTTTTGAAAACCCATTGGTACGAGTCTGCCACGAACGAACTTTTGGGTCTCTTGACTCAAAATTCCGGCCACCCAACCACTCGGCTATAGTGACTTCTAAAGCGATCGCAGTAGCAAACACATTGCATCTGAGACGTTACCGCCCGTCACCGGTCTGCTATATTTTTGTCTGGTATTTTACTGCTGAGATGCTTGTACTGCTATCTGTTCGAAAATAAATGGATCTTCAAAGTTTCTCCCTTTATCAACTTTTACAGCACTCATGGGAAGAAAGGGAGTGATATCTTTTTACACCGTAACCACAATGCAATTCCTATTTTAATATCGGAACAAATACTGAAATCCATTTACGTTCGAAACTTAAATTGAAAATGAGCTTTAACTTTACACGAGTCAAGCACTTAAGTGAAGTAGAATGAAAAAACTAGGTACACTACATAGCTACATATATTATACCTAGCTTTTTGTATAGCGATTGTTACAAGGAGTAGAGGCCGAATGCCCTTCTATGTTAGCGTTTATACCCGTATACAGTCCTTGCTTTAAATTATATCGATCTTGACTTATCCTAGATAACAGATATGTTATACCCAGCAATTCTCCGGTCAATGTGACATTAGTCACCAAGAAAACCTTCGCCCTTGTCCCACATATGTCTCAATGGATTAGTACACGTGCATTTATTTAAGACAACAAAACGCTCCGCCTTCGTACGGAGTGATTGAAGGTAATATTAAATTTATGAATTGAACATAAAAGAATGCAAACTTTATGGTGACTGTGAAAACATTCAATAAAACAAGAAAATTTTACCTTATAAACTAACCCCTAAATGTACTATAATAATTTATCAATAAACACTTTAAATAAAGAAAAAATATCTCTTCACGCAATTCCCAATACAGGAGTAGACAGAGGTCTAGTCTAGACAATTAAGTCCCTTCGGCCCACCTTCCACCGAAGATGTTTTCAGGACAACGTGACAGATGGTGAGCCCGTCGCCGTCTTTATGTCCAAGCCAACGACATAAATCGTACATAAGTTTTTGAAAACCCATTGGTACGAGTCTGCCACGAACGAACTTTTGGGTCTCTTGACTCAAAATTCCGGCCACCCAACCACTCGGCTATAGTGACTTCTAAAGCGATCGCAGTAGCAAACACATTGCATCTGAGACGTTACCGCCCGTCACCGGTCTGCTATATTTTTGTCTGGTATTTTACTGCTGAGATGCTTGTACTGCTATCTGTTCGAAAATAAATGGATCTTCAAAGTTTCTCCCTTTATCAACTTTTACAGCACTCATGGGAAGAAAGGGAGTGATATCTTTTTTACACCGTAACCACAATGCAATTCCTATTTTAATATCGGAACAAATACTGAAATCCATTTACGTTCGAAACTTAAATTGAAAATGAGCTTTAACTTTACACGAGTCAAGCACTTAAGTGAAGTAGAATGAAAAAACTAGGTACACTACATAGCTACATATATTATACCTAGCTTTTTGTATAGCGATTGTTACAAGGAGTAGAGGCCGAATGCCCTTCTATGTTAGCGTTTATACCCGTATACAGTCCTTGCTTTAAATTATATCGATCTTGACTTATCCTAGATAACAGATATGTTATACCCAGCAATTCTCCGGTCAATGTGACATTAGTCACCAAGAAAACCTTCGCCCTTGTCCCACATATGTCTCAATGGATTAGTACACGTGCATTTATTTAAGACAACAAAACGCTCCGCCTTCGTACGGAGTGATTGAAGGTAATATTAAATTTATGAATTGAACATAAAAGAATGCAAACTTTATGGTGACTGTGAAAACATTCAATAAAACAAGAAAATTTTACCTTATAAACTAACCCCTAAATGTACTATAATAATTTATCAATAAACACTTTAAATAAAGAAAAAATATCTCTTCACGCAATTCCCAATACAGGAGTAGACAGAGGTCTAGTCTAGACAATTAAGTCCCTTCGGCCCACCTTCCACCGAAGATGTTTTCGGGACAACGTGACAGATGGTGAGCCCGTCGCCGTCTTTATGTCCAAGCCAACGATATACTTCGTACGTAAGTTTTTTTGAAAAAAGCCCATTGGTACGAGCCTGCCACCTGGGGATCGAACTCGGGTCTCTCGACTCGAAATTCCGACCACCCAACCACTCGGCTATCGTGACTTTTTTAAATAAAGAAAGTAAATAAATAGTCTCAAAGAATATACCTATATAGTTTTGTTAAGTCTAAAGAAAATAGCAAAATAAATAACATGCTTAACAGCTAGAAAAAAAAAACTCACATCAATCATGAAGAAAATTTAAAATTGCTCCATGGATAACATAACTGACATCTAGGATTCCTGAAAAGGACAAAAATAACAAACTAAAAATAAAAAATAAGTGGAACAAATATGGTTGAAAACGATGGATTATAAAAAATCTCGGAACTATTTTTGAACAAAAATTCAAATTATAGACGATTTCTCAAATTGTAATTTTTTTACAGGACCTTATTTTTTGGTAACAAAACATAGCTCAAACGACCTCAGACTCAGACAGACAGACCAATAGAGTATTTAAAAATGTTTTCTTCTTTCCACTCAATTTCAACAGGGTTTATTTGGGTCAACGCGACGGAATGAAAGTTATTGCATTGGGTGTTAAATAAATAAAACATTATTTTGCTTTTACTCCATTATTTGAAAACAAACAAAATAATGGTTTATTTGCAAAAATTTATCTTTCAACAAAAAAGTAACGTTTTCCTTAAAGTCATGACTAAGTTATTTTTAACTAAGTTAAAAGAAGTGTTACGTTTTAGTAAAATATTTACTAACATTTAAAACCCCATTCGCCGTTACGACGACCACTTCCTGCCACGTGTGACAGCAGATTAAACCACAAACTGCGACGAGTTAAAAAGACCCAGTTACAACATACACATACCCTGTTTTGTAAAACTACAATTATAACAAACAAATTAAAAGATTAATTTGTTTGTTATAATTGTATGTTGCTTGTATGTTACAAGGAAAAACGAAATGGGCAAGATAATACTAGAAGGTACTCGAATTTTGTTTGCTCAGACATTGAATAATATTTATGTAAATTATAATAATATATTAGAGAGACGTTTTATAAGTCTAGTATTGTTATTGTGAACGTTTTATAGCGTAATAACAATTCGTCTATATTGGATTTTTTAAATTAAAATGCATTCTCATTATCAGTAATATAAATATTTGCCGTGTGGTATCGGCCATAGAATTAACCTCCTGTTCTTCATGTGTGTATGTCGTAAGAGTGACTAAGAGGAATAACAATTTCGAGTAACATGGCCTGGAAAATGTTAATTCCGACACACGGCGGGAAAACCATCCCAAAAAAATACCTCATCAAATCTTAACAGACCAGTGACGTACATGGCTCAAGTAAATACATGTATAAACATTTACAATCATCACATAAATGTATGATCCTGTGTATGATCCTGGCGGGATTCGACGCAGCAACCTTTAGCTTTGAAGGCGCTATCATCTAGGCTATCGGCTGTCATCAAATTGTAATAATGTGATACCTCATTGAAATTTTAACAGTGGTAGAGCCACGCATCAGTTTTTGTTGTTGCATGAATGGGCCGGCTCGACCGGGGAAGTACGACCTCACAGAATACCGGCGTAAAGTAGAAGTCTAACAAACTTCTGCGTTTCGTCTGGTGAGTGCAGGTAACCGGAGGCCCACACACCCCCCTCCCCCAATTTCGAGGGAGGGGGCACACTAAGGCCGGCAACGCATCTGCTATGCCTCTGGTGTTGCGGGTGTTCATGGGCGGCGGTAATCACTTACCATCACGTGAGCCGCCAGCTCGTTTGCCGGCCTTTTCTATAAAAAAAAAATCGTCTTTAGAGGTACATGCTTGCTGTGTTGCATTGGAATCTTTCTTCTTTCTATGTCGTAAAAAGTCGGCAAGGGTAAAACCATGTAAACCACACCAATAATATCCCAATAGTAATATTTTGGGGTGGGGAAAACGTTTTTTGGATTTTCTGTGCTGATTTAACACATTTTTTCATATTTCTTTCCTATTTGATTGAAACATTTTTATGTGCCATTCTGTTCGATAACTTGAAATTTTGGGACTTCTGATGCGAAAAAAGATGCGATTGATAGTTAAACGACTACGAGCCTTTTATGGACTACCTAAAGGTTTTTTAAAAGACCGAAACAGGTAGAAATCAGAAGGTGGTGCCTATATGGTGGATGCATTAACACTTCCCATCCAAATTCTGTAAAATTTTACAGAGATGCTTAATAACTACTCCGAACAAGTAGTTTTTATCAAAATATTCAAAAATATCCTTTACGTCTTATAAATATCCTTGCCTAAACCGATGCACAGCAACCGGTCGCACTCCGTTTTAACTTATTAATAACCAGATAATGCAAGACGATATTATTCAAATGAGTCACACGCGGCTCGATGAAAATATTTTTAAAACAAGAAGATACAGGAGTTTGTTTCATTTATTCGTACCATTCACATGTTATAATAATGCGTCATATCAGTTTGTCGATTCGAAATATAAGTTTTAAACATTGAAGAATTTAAAAAATATAACGCTTATATTTTGACGCATTTAAAAAGAATGATATTGTTTTTAAATAACATAATTGGTTTAGAATTCCAACTAAACTGATCATCGGTGTTTATACAAGGCAGTTAGGTATAATGTCAACATCTTTAAATAATACTTATACAAACAATATTACTTACGTAGAATCAGACATAATAACGACATTCCAATTAAAAAAGAATTATTATTGAATTGTGTTAACGTGAAAAACGACTATATACCTGACGATAAAATATTTTCAATCGAAGACTGTTGTGTAGCGTTGACATGTCTCAGGACGACTCCTCACAACATGGAGTAACGACCTGCACAATATTGTGACGACCTACACAATATCGTGAGACAGGAAGTGCCATAATTTCAACGCTTGGCCAGCGGATTATCGATCGCAGTACCAGACATCTCGCACCTTAGACTCTGCTACACATCACTGCTCTGCTAAATTTTACTCTAGTATTTTTCTGGATGGTTTCCGCCATCTGTTGGTAGCGTATAGAAAAAAAGTTGGTAGGTAATAATGTATAGAAAACAGCTTTACCGCATCCGACGACACCTACGGGCGGAAAGGGGGTGATATAATCTCACGCTGATACCACTCGCCATAGATATTTATATATACCATAGACATCTTTAAATAAATGTTTGTATATGATAGTTTAAATCATATAATTAAAAGTTGGTATTTGTATTGTTGGACATAAGTTCTACAGGCTCACCAGCTGTCACGTCTCAAATAAGCTCCGATGAAATGTAGGTCGAGAGGACTAAATTGTCTTCGTTTCTGATTACCATATCATTAGAAAATGCGTGCAGATTTAAAAATAAACGAAAAATTATCTTATACTCGTACACATAGTATTCAAGACCCTTTTGCACATTTATGAACATATAATGGATGATAATCTTAATTAATTACATAGTTAAATATATGACGTGAAATATTTTAATATTATATTTAAATATATTCTCGTTGTATATTTAGTCTTTAAGAGACCATAACGTGATGGATACGTGTGTTCAATTTTCCGGTACTTATAACCTGAACATTCAACTTGTTAAGATTAAATTCGCAATCTCTAGGTTTCTAACAGTCGGTGAAACATGTTTTAATTTTTCATGGCTACATTCAATTACAAAGCGATATTAAAAATGTGTACTTCATGAATTTGAAGTCGACATTTTTAGTGGCTAGAGACAATAAGACGCCCCAGTCTTTTAAGGGATGACCATGTGAAGTTATCAAAAACATATCACGGTTTACGACTTTTATATAATTCAGAAAAGTAGTGCAACAATATGAAAGAATCGTCTGAAGGAAATTTTCTACAATTTTGTATGATTATATACGGGAATACAAGACTTCTTTGATGAAATAAGCTATTTTTAAAACTAGCTACGCTAATAACGAAACAAGTTATTTCATCTGTCTCGAAAGCAAAGGATCGTCTTTTTCTTAAGTATGTGTATTATATAAGTAAATACACATAAATATCTTCACGCAATTTCCAATACAGGGGTAGACAGAAGACTAGTCTAGACAATTAAGTCCCTCCGACTCACATTCCACCGAAGATATTTTCAACGTGGCAGGTGGTGCGCCCGTCGCCGTCTTTATGTCCAAGCCATCGATATAATTCCTTCATAAGTTTTTTGAAAAACCCATTGGTACGAGACTGCCACCTGGGGATCGAACTTAGGTCTCTCGACTCGAAATTTCGACCACCCAACCAATCGTCTATCTTGACTATGTGTGTATTATATGACGTGTATTATATGTGTGTAGTATATGATTATTCAAAATACATATATTTACGGTATATATAAATGCATATTAACGACCAAAACTCGATGAATTCATATTGGGACTGTAACATATATATGTGTGTAGTATATGATTATTCAAAATACATATATTTACGGTATATATAAATGCATATTAACGACCAAAACTCGATGAATTCATATTGGGACTGTAACATAGATATCATATGCTTTTCAAAACCAGTCTTAATTCCATAACCGTAAACAGGACATTGACTGTAACATTATTTGTGCTAACTGTCAACTTATACATCGACATTAAAAAATTATGACATCGACATTCTTATTAAATACTTATTCCTACTTGATATTAACAAGTAACAAATGCGTAAAAAAATGTTTCCGTCTTTCATTACGGAGTCCCAGTTTGCACCCACTCCAAATACCGCGGAATATCTATACAACCATTTATGAAAACTGCACCCCCGCGAGGGTATCAGCAAAAAATATTAAACTTTTTTTACTGAACTAAAGACTACTAAAAAGTTTTTACTGGCTAATTTATAGCCTTTCTAGTTCTATTTCCTATACTTATCGTTAGTCTAGAACTAACGTTAAGTATAGAAAATACAGAAGTTGGTTCCCTTACAAAAAAGTCTTCAGACCGGATCCTCCTTCATGTACTGAACCTTAACATTATTTTTACTTCAATTATCCGTAATGCAAAAACGTTCAGTAAAACTTTATCATAACCAAACTATTAATAATAATACAGACAACTAAAGGTAACAATCCAGCACTTACATAGCGATAGCTAAAATTGCTGTTATGCCGGCGACACTTTGGAACTTTACTAAACCTTAACATATAAAAACAATAATCCTGGTGACTTTTTAGTCTTTAATTGAGTAATAAAAAGATCCTACGTCGACGGTGCAATGCAGATACGTTAAGAAACGACCCGTGCGTGAGAGCATCTAGTTTCCTAGCAAACCGAGCGTCTCGCGATGTTCCGGTTTATGAGTCACAGCGAGTCGTTCTAGAAATAAATAAATTGTACATACATAACGACCTATAAACGTCCACTGCAGGACATAAGCCTCCCTTTTAGCGGATTCCGATCGCAGCAGAAGACACCTCGCCCTTTAGACATTGCTGTCCGTCTGATTTTAGTCCGGTATTTTTCACGATGGTTATCCCGCCATCTGTCTGTAGCCAACGGCGTTTTGAGAAACCCACGGGAAGAAAGAGTATGGCATACTCTTACGTCATAACAACACCGCAATTTGTAGATATTACTCGTATAATTACAAGTCATACACATATCATGACTATAACTGTAATAATATATTTCCAATATTTCCACAAATATGTTAAAAAATGTTTAAATGTCATATTTTACAATACCCAAATACAGCGATGTATAAAAATATTTTGACGATACCTAAAAGTGTCAAAATATTTTCAAACATCTCTGATATGGCTCGCCTTTTAACTAACATAATGTTCGTTCGTAACCGTACATTAAATGCCAGCTAAGCTTATTTGGAAAAAAAGCCGAAACGTATACATTTATAGATAAAAATCTAAATGCCGAACAATATGTGAGTATTTGAATAAAACCACTTGCTTGAATTGAATAGAGAAGATAAGCGACAATGATTAGGTACTTCGCAACGTCAACTACTGAGCTAATTATTATTCCAGTGAGGTTTTTTTTCTTTCCACACGACCAATAAAAATCAAGTTGTTGTGAATACAAAAAAAAAACACAAGATTACATATTTAAAAATAAAAACATCAAAGGTGATAGACGGCTTACCTGACTAAAAATCGTCTGGGTACGTACCGTACTCATACCTATTTCTGTGGCCAAATAGTAATATCTGTTATTATCCGGTTTGGAAAATATAGAGCTTTCGCAAGCTGTGAAGCATTCTTAGCCCTCGTAGTGATAACGCATCTGTAACCTTCTTTTGAAATAGTGTTTAATGTTGATGATGATGATCACGATACTCCTTTTTGGATGAGCGGCTTCTGAGTTCGTAGCTCCTTACGTAATTCGCTGTCAAATAACGGAATAACAACTGTAGATTTCCTCTTAGAATGTATACTTACCAAATAATAACGGACTATTAAGCATTCTGTTTTAGACTTCGGCGAAGTTATTTTTTTTTTTGTTTCTTGCCACAAACCACCAAGTTCATTATTAGCAAAATTTTTACCCTATTACTATAAAAAACAGTTTTTTCTTCGTTGTTTTGTATTCACGTACGCCTTCTTTATATTGTAAATATTTGTGATATCCCTCTTTTAGTGATTCATTCATTATCAAACTTTAAGCAGCAGATTAGATCATTTTATCTCATTTCCTCTGAGCATTCGGAATAAAATATTTACTCCCAGTATTAGTAATTGCTAAGTTCACTGCAGGACAAAATCTTTTCTCATTAGTAGGGTTTGTAATTAATTATTATTATAATTTCAACGTTTGCCTTTTTCTACGAAGTGGGAGTCGTACGAGACAACTAAGACCTTGAGAATGGCAATGGCGATTGACAGATGCCAAAACTATCCCAAAAAATACAAGAACAAAATTTGACAAACAGCAGCGGTTAAAGTTCAAAATGTCCGGTAATGCGATCAACAATCTACTAGCCAAGCCTGGTCAGTTATTTGAATATTTAATATGTGAATCCTATAAATATTTGTACTCGAGTGATGTTTGTTACTATAATATAGGTGGATGTTTACACGTCATGTTGTCCAGATATGACTCGATGTAATTTGGAGAGGACTAATCTAGGCAGAGCCTACCCCATGTTGGAAAATTGCGTGAAAAATAAAAAGAAATGTAAAAAACAATCAAATATACTGAATAAGATTCGCTTCTAAAAATCATTGTTAGAAATTACATTGGCTATTTTCCAAAACTACTTTCCTATAAAGTGCAATGTATCTTTAGCCACTCAATATTTACAAAGCTAAATACATAATATTTGAAAAGCCTTTTTGTGTAAACTACTAAAACTGCAATCGACTTCACTACTTGAAACTAGGTGTCAAATTTCAACTTTCTAGATGCCTCCGCATGATTCCGCAGAATGCCAAAAAATAACTAATTTTAAATGTTGCTGACAGTAACTTGTGCCAGAAAAAACAATCATAACGTGTGCTTATTTGTAAAATGCGTGCTCTTAAAGCAACAGACGGTATTATAGCGATTGTTCGGAATGTCCCACGGTTTTACTTTACACGAAAGCAAAGTGAAATGATTCATATACTTTATCTTCGAAGCTCATAATTATTTTTTGCGACAACTAATAGGCCTTCTCCAAATTTCGTATTATAAATATGGGAACACTTGTTAGACTTATTAGTCAAATATTATATTTATCCATAAAGACATCCATAAGACACTGAATAACTTAATCGAATTATATGAATATGGATAATATTTAAATAGCAATAACTGATTTTAATATAATGTAATATGTTTTATGGTGCAGATTTACAGAATAAACATATTTGACGATAAGCAGATCAAACCATAACAGTCAGAAAGTGAAGTTATAAATAATCTTGAAAGCTTATAAACCTTCTGCTTACGCTCTTATCGCTTATATAGGCTCATATGTCAGTATATTTTATGGTCTGTTATAGAAATTAGTAATCTAAATAGATAGCAACGGAAATCATATATTCCAGACAATAATCACGGTTACCAAGACAATCTATAAAACAAATTACATATCTTGATTGATGTATTTTTAAGGGAATATTTCCCTTTTTTTACATTCTTTTTCTTATGTTCAAACACTCAAGGGTAAAAATGCAACAACCTGTCGGAATTTACAGGCAATCCATGGACTGCTTTTCGAGTTTTACGGCCACAAACATACGAAACCTAAAATTTTAGGCGAGAAGACATCCAAGCAAATTGTATGCCTATTAGCCATTTTAATAGGATAAAAAACACATACAATATTTTTTCACACAAAACGTATCATAGTTTCGAAGAACTTACTTTTCACTAGGTGGAAAGTGGAAGTAACAGTGAATCTGTATTACGATGTAAATTTAACGACCACATGTATGGACTTTATTGGTTTCCTGCTCACCCTTTATGGGATAGCATGTGTGGCAGCACGTAGTTTAACGTCGTCGCTTCCTAACGGTCATTCGTGCGGAACCTAACAAAACGCCATCAATAAAACTGAACTACTATAACCGGTAATCTTTATACGGTAAATCAATTTTAAAAGATTAGACCGTTTTTTTTTTTTTGGGATTTATACAACGCCAACCGCTATAACCATTACGGAAACCTCTCTAATAAACGTATGCAAAATAAAACTACAGCTTAGTCTTGATTTAGTCACATCTGGCTCATTATAACATACGAGTATAGTTGGTTTTTTGGTTTGTTGTTAGCGGTGGTCGCAGTTTTGCATCCCGCCCCTGTTCATTAATTTTCTAAATGTTTTATTTAACTCAAACAAATATCTAATAATTTTAAAAATCAATCATCCTATGACTTATGTTTTTTAAATATTTCGCCAATTTACATTATTTCTTATATTTCATAGTTTTCATCTATGTAGTCTTTTATCTAAAACTACCACCTTTTTTTGCTTAATTATTCAGGCTGGGAAATGTTAAACACAATAGCAGAACTGGCTTACGTAATATTCAATACTGAGCACCTTCGTACTTTGTAAGGCAGATACCGTAAAGAGGTCCTTTGTGCCGCGTATCATTGTTAGATCGCTATTGTCACCTATCGCAAGTGGTAACAAAAAGAAATCTCGAGTATAACAGAAAATTCTCTCTTTTTATAAAGAAACTAACAAGATATAACACTATACAGTTAAGCGGAAAACCCTTTCTCAGTTTCTCACTTTTACTTAAACCAAAATATTATACTTTTGAAATGTTTATAAAAGATGGATCGTTACCAAAATTGAAGGTGCCATGTTCCTCAAAACAGCTTGTGACTTCGCAATCAAATCACGATCATTGTTAGATTTTATTGCTATTAGAAAGGCAATTAATTTGCTCCAGTACGTGTATCCACTACTGCTTGTTCAAATAACTTCAATAATTGAGTGTAATAGAGTTTCCCCTTTTATTTCTCCTTCATTCGTTTAGATTATTCCTTATTTTTTTCAGGGTTTGTTTTATTTTTCTAGAAGGATTTGAAATTTGTGATGGTATACTTAACCGACTATGCTATTGTTATTATATATTTATTGTTGTTCGAAAAAGTTGTAAGAACATCATTGAACATTGCAATGGGTGTCGTAAGACAAAAATAACAATAAAAGCCTTGATAATGGCAATGACTACATTCAAATGTCCAGATAACCATCTCGAAAATTACCAGACAGAAATTTAGCAAACCGGCGACGAACAGCAGCGTCTAAGGTGTAAGGTGAAGGTGATTGACGATTATAGTAATAATATAATACATATAATTATAATAAATAGTACCTAAATACTGTTTTCCACAATGTCTAAAGGAAGAAATCGTTATGAGAGAGGTTACCATATCCTGATGACGACTGACAGGTCGTTATGCATAATGCTGCTATGTATTTCCTTTTAATTATGTGTAAAATTTAATTTTATCTTAATTATATCTTAAAGTAAATTAGCTCGATGTGCATGTTTTTATTTAAATTTCTCATTTATCTAACAATAAATTATCTCAACTAAAACTTAAGTAATCAACTGGAATTCAACATTTTTATGTAAATGGTAAGAATGGTACTTTTATTCTACATAGATATAGCTAATAAAAAGGAAGATGATTGCATAAAGATACTGCACGCAAAATATTTTAATAAAAATTTAATATGTCATAAGTTGTCTAGTGGTCTAACATGGCTGTCCGTGGTTTTACTAGTCTTTACCTACATAAATATTTGGAAAACATGTTTCTACTATGACCAACTAATAAAAAACCTCTTATTAGTAGAGATAATTCACACTGACTACTAATATCGGATTTTTTTGTTAACTAATATTTTTGAGAAAGTAACGATATCCGAGTTGTTGGGTGGTCGGAACTTTGAGTCGAGAGACCCCAGTTCTCGTACCAATCGTTTTTTTTTTTTTTAAAACTTATGTAAGAATTATCGTGGTGGACATTGAGTCGGTGACGGGCTCACCACCTGTCACTTTATCCCAAAATATCTTCGATGGAAGGTCAAAACAACTGCATTGTCTAGACGATGAAAGGTCAAAACAATTGGGATAACCTGTAGATGCACTAATGTTGAGCCTCAATGTATATTATTCATAAATATTTTTGCAGTCAGCTAGAAATAGTTTCTTTGTTTTTATTTTTGCGTCTTCATTTTCTTTCAAGAGTAGACAAGAGGCACTTTGCAAGTATTCAGAATGAACTGAAGTGTTTTAATTTGCTCTGAAACAATGCATAGCGTACTTGACCATCACTCGTTTATGACTCCTTCATTTCGTTCTTACCTACTTCTTATTTTCAAATTAGAAAATAGACGAGGGACACTCTAAAACTAATTTAATAAAACCAATAAATCTATTATTGTTATGTGTTCTCGTCTACTACTACTTTTTCGTCTTCTTTATCAGATCAACTTTAGGCCATCATTTATGTTAAATGTCATCAGAACAAATGTGTGCCAAGTTTCAACATAATTGGTTCGCAGATAAAAAAGTATTTAATGTAAACTCCAAGGTAGTGAGACTAAATTGATTTATTACTTCCGTGCCTAAAATAAAATATAATAAAACCGTCCGTTCGTATGACAGTCAATCTATAAATGTATACAGTAATGAGTAAAAAGTAGATAGTGATGGATCCAAATCGGAGATTTCTTTCTCAAGAACTTGACCATCGATGAATTTTACATCAAATGCAAATTGATGATCAATACGTAAAAGAAATGACCAATCAAAATTTGACAGGCATGTATTTAATGCATGGATTATATTAAACTTACTAATGTAATATTTTAATATAATATTTTATACTTTAATAAATACACAATGTGAAACATTTTGTTCTTTAACGCGAGTATTAACTCAAAGTAATTCTAGAATGGTTCATCAAGTTACACAATTACAATGATACATATTGTTTACTTGTGGATTATTATTGTTATTACCCTCTTATAAGCCGCATACCATGGCTATATCTATTCGTTACAATTACAAATTATATATATAGTTCATATAAATGCGACAATAATCTTTCTGTCTCTTTGTCCGTTTGAAGCAAAAAGAAGTGAAAAACGTAGGTACAGCGAAAATTATTTTGATAAAAAATTTATAAGAAAAAGCATATTATATCACACTCATGGAGCTAGCAGACCTGTTTTCCATGTTCATATGTTGATATTGCCAATGGTAATGAAGAACAGAGAAAGAAAAGAGAGATGTGAATAGGAATAAAACCCAAGATTCGTTTATTTAACGGTGGTATTCTGAAAGTCTGCAGTTTTATCGCTGTCGAGCAAGCCTACCTTCTAATTAGCTCCACCACGCGAATAATTTTTTGGTTGTATTTTCAAAAACAAATTCTTATGTCATCCTAGATAACATAAGGATGATGTTTTCTGGAGAACATGATCCTAATGTTGTTCTCTGGACAACATAGATGAATAATTGAACCATTATGATATGAAGTAATCACTGTTTATAAAGTAAAAATGTAATTTGTAGATAAATAGGACAAGCAAAAGTGATATCGTTGCTCATCTGTCAAACAGAAAACGTAGTTGCACTTCATTTCAACTAAATAATAAATAAATAAATATTTATTTATTATTTAGTTGCATTTTATGATTACACGTCAAAATCTGTTCATTATGCTCAAAGTGCATTTGTTTGTCAACATTGTTTTATTAACATTACTTATCCGTCCGTTTATTTATGGACGTCCTATCTCAGAATTTAGACACATGTTCCTAATTATTAATGCTATTAGATTCATAATATATTCTTAATTAAGAAGAAGTACGTATTATGAGGAAAATCATCTTACTTGTTCGCAGTGATGGAACGCATCTGTAGTAGGACGTAGTAATAGTCAGCATAAAGTAGTTACAAGTTCAATTTGCGTACCTATGCATTAAAAAGGACAATATGCTTATCCATTACTAGTCGTTGTCGATCACTTTTATTCATAGGTTCTCCAGTAATCGCTAGAGGTGTTTAAGAATAGTCACTTCACAGCTAGTTCACTTAAAAATCTCATGTTCTATATCATATCGGACAGGCACCAACCAAATACAGTTCCACCTTCATCACATGAACGCACACATCGACAGCATCTGCTAAAATCAAAAACCTACTGCACCGCTTTCGGCGGACCACCTTGTGAGACAACTCATTCTATTTCTCACCCTCCTGGTGAGACAAGCCGGTACATAGACACGCCCAGTTACTTGCCCTCAAAACTAATGTGGGCCACGTAGTCTATAAATTTCGGTGTGATTATTTAACATTGATATCTGAATGTAACTCACGAAATTCTTCGTTTTAGATAACTTTGATTATTAAAATCAAAACGTAGCGTACACAATATCGTACGACAACTTCGATTTAATTTTACCTTGTTTGTTTAATTAAGCGATCATCGTTTTCCTTATAGTTCAATAGTATAATTGAATAAGTCAT
Source organism: Sericinus montela (assembly GCA_029286605.1). Taxonomy (NCBI): domain Eukaryota; kingdom Metazoa; phylum Arthropoda; class Insecta; order Lepidoptera; family Papilionidae; genus Sericinus; species Sericinus montela. The sequence goes on along the minus strand of JAGSMR010000054.1, from coordinate 2,216,852 downwards.
TTGCTTATTTGTTATTGAAAACTAAATGGTACGACCCTATATTATAATATTTATGAGCAGTACTCTATGACGAAATTGAGGTTAAAAGAACGAATTCTAGAATTTTTATCTATTTTTCTGTTTGATCGTGCATTACGCAAAAATAAAACGGATATTAGTATATTTCTCGTGTCCTTTTAGAACATCGGTGCCAGAATTATTCAAATCTTACTTACCTGTAAGTCATCATATAGTAGTAAGATCAAGATTAAATGGAACTCACGGAAAATATGTCGAGATACAAAATTCTTGTAATTTTCGGTTACATAGAAGTAGTACGTGGTAGCACTTTGCTCTGCAAGGTGGATTTCATATTTAAATCCTCGGAGACGTGTACATTATCTAACCAAGTCGACCATAAAGCTGGCTCTACGAGTATGATTCTAGTACTATCTACGTCCGTATACGTTCTATCATGAAATATTAATGTTCGCGACACATAGATCTCTTTTAAATTGAAACAGGTGAGAATTTACGTTTGCGTTTCCTTTACGTTATGTAGGTTACCATGACATAATGAGATACTTCGCAGAATACATCACATTAAATAAAAACTTTACAGGAAAATTTCAACGTAAAAATCGCGTTTTTCTATTTGAAATTCGAAATATTATCACGGAGAACCGGTCTAAATTGTCGTTATTGTAAATATTATTAAAAATTGATTGTTAAATATATATCATCGTTGCAAAAAATTGGTATATATTCAGAAAATGGTAATTATTTTCAAAATTCAAAAAACTTTTTTTCAGTTTCGAAAATTAGCTGTACTATTATTTTTCTTCTAATTCTTTACGTAATACATAAAAACCCTTGCTATTTTTTGATAGGGTTGCCGACATATCCAAACATGGTAGCTAAGATCATACAAAATTTCAAGAAAATACAAAATTAAACATACATACTAAATATTTCAATACCACTTTAACTCTTCTGTGTACAATTTTCAACCATAACGGAATGAGTGTAGAGTCAACACAAAAATACAAAAGCATTCTCTATTTGGTACACAAATATTGTTAAAGCGTACAACCGTTGGGGAACAGCTGTTGGAACACCTGCTCATCGACAGCTGTGCCTGTGCCCCAAGGAATACGTCTTAATTTTTTATAGAGCGCCGCGCGTGTGCTCGCAATGGTACATAAGATGAATGTCAAAGACTCACTTGCAAACAGCACGTACATGTTATAAATATGATATCCACTCTGTGTCATTATTGAATCTACATTACTACGAAAGTTACCGAATACAATTTAATTTTTTTTGGAAAATTACAAGATTTCAATCATGACATAATATTGTTCTTCAATCTGAATTTATACCGGTGAATATATAATCTGTGACCGGTGATTTAATGGGTGATGAACACATTCCTATTAAATAACAATTTATTATTACATTATCTATTATATAATATTATCTGTTATATACAATTCTCGTGTCAAGTTGTTGCTCACGATGAAATCCGAAACTATCAAACCGATTTTTACGTTTTTTCTTATTTCCTTATAATTATCATGTATTTTTTATTAATTCCTTTTCTGTATTTGCAATGCGAATACTACATATTTTAAATATAACGATTTTCGTATTTTATAGCATTTTTAATTAGTTTATAAAAACTATTTTTTATTTCCCGTTACGTTTCGGATGCTTTACAGCATCCGTGGTCACGGGGGGACTTAAGGGGGGACGAAACGCCGGGAAATAAAAACTAGTTTGTAAAAATTAATTCAAAACGCGATAAAATTCGAAAAACATTTTATTTAAAATTCCTTTCTTTTTTCATTTTGCGAAAAAAAATCAAACGTGTTAAAAACTATGTAAGGACTATATCATGCTATAACTGAGAATTACAACAAATATTATATATGGGTACAGTTTATACACAAGAATAGAACTTGCTCGTTCTGAACACAGCATTGTGTGATGTTGAATATGTATAATTCAGAATTTATGGCAACATATATAGTTGTTCAGAATAAGAATAGGAGCAACCCTGCACAATATTGTGACATCAGAGCTGGTAATTAGAAAACTAAGCTCAGCCGTGCAGTTCAGTAAGAGATAAAAAAATATAAAAAATAGTTTATTGTTGTTACTAAAATTCAGTTAAATGTGTTTATGGTCCTTTATGCGTGTAAATAATAATAATATATCAAAATAGATTAATATATATGAGAAGATTACCAAAGGCCGAAACACGTAACAAGAGTATAAGATGTAATGTCGAAAGAAACATGTAAAGACGAAAACACTCGAGTTAATGTATCTACATGAAATTTTGACAAGTTGTTGCATTTACCCAGAAGTGATGATACATACATACTTTATGTCACCAACTTCCCGGGAACGGGAAATATTTAACAAACAAAAAACAGCTTTAAAGATGTATAATAAGTTTATAGCCGTTGTCCAAAGGTCGGAAACCTTGTCTGGCAAATCATATTCTTGAATTCACTATCTTCAAAGAATTTTATTTTTACTAATTTTAATAACAGACTGAGCGAAACTGACGGAGTTTAACTAGTATATTATAAAATATTGGCTAATTTTATATTTATTAATTAATATTAATTAAGAACAATCGGTGACAATTGTATTCTATTTTCTTGTACATACTTTTACCATACTTCAACACACAATAAGAGCAACCCTCATTACTTCGAGCGGCATCTTTAGGACGGTCACGTCTGGGAATGCAAGGTTACATCATACTTCCAACATAAATACTTAGGATATACCAACCTTGGCCTTCCACCCATATTACGCATAATAATGTAATACCTACTACAATTAACTGAATATTCCTAAATAATCGCATTCCGGAATTTTCACAGATGGAATGATATTGGGAGAAACTATTCAATAATGTTTTAGTTGTACATTAGGTTTGCTTTTTAAATAATACTTTTTCTACTATTAAATTTATTAACAGCAAGTTTTAGTCCGTGATTTCGTCTGCCCATTATCTCTAAATTCCCGCACAATGGAATCGGATGCTTTAACTCTTGGAATGAAATATATTTTTTTGCTCGAAGAGGGGAGGGTCAAGAGTACTCGGATACCTAGACGTGCGTGTATGAAGAAAATGATGAATCTGAAAGAAGCGAAAGAGGTATGTAAGGATCGTGACACTTGGCGATCTGTTCTCTCTGTCTACCCCGTCAGGGATTGTGCGTGAAGATAAGTAGTATGAAATATTTTATTAACTTGAAACACAATTTACAACAATTTGCTACAAATGATCCAGAAACAAATTCTTTGAGGTTCAGGTTTTAAAAACTTAGCCGGAATAAAGAAATTAACATAGGCAATTGTATAAAAGGAGACAAAATGAATTACGCCATAATTACAGAGAGGGACTTAAAAGAGATCTCGATGTTGAACAAAACTTCTTTTCTAAAGGTTCCTCTCCTATCCCGTGTTTACCGCACACGTTATTATAAAAAATTAGTTTTACTGACATAACATAATAGAATTACGTATTGTTTATATACATTTTTGGTGTTATCGAATCGAGACTGGATTCTGTAAAAAATGTGAATAGAAAATGCGAGTACTTCTCACAATGCCTACATATATGTATAACAATCTGTTTAACTTTATGTATGAAGGCTAATCAACAGCCCAAAAGTGGTCAACAGTGACATTAAATATTGTGGTATGTAGGTTCTGATAACCACAAATTCTAGAATCATAGTTTAACCACGAATAAAAACCGTTAACTTGTCGCGTCCTTGAGATATGGCGTGACTTAACGAACAATCGATCTCAATTCTACCTTGTCTTGATTATTCTTTGCTCGACATCAAAACGAACGGCCTTGACTTGTCTTCTCTAACCTTAAAAGTTTCCAAAGTCTGCATTTAATTGTTTTTTCAATATTTTTCGGTTCAAGCTAAATTTATGATACACGTGCGGGGGATGATCTGAATACGAACCTGGAGGCTCAAATTCAGTCCCCAAAAAAGTTACGCATCAATAATTTTTGTGTCGTTGGCTTAGATACTTAAATACGTCATGCTCACCAACTATCAAGTTTCCTCTAGCTTAAACAGACTAAGCCGTCTAGGTCTCTGACTACCCCAAAGTTAGAAATATAAGGCGATATATCAATGTGCCAATGCTAGGTCATCCTCACGTTTTTTAGGCTCAAAAAATATATTTCATACCGGGTTCTCTTTTTAATTTTAATTTTTATAGTGGATTGTAAAGATCACGTTAACAGTGAATGATGACCTGTTGCTCCATCTCTTTAAGACGGTGAAACAATAACAGGAAAAATTGCTTTACAGAAAAAAAATTAAGACGTCATTCGAAATTCAAAAAGATTCGCTTGTCGAGTAGGTGAGTAATCTAATTTCGCATCATTAGAATCGAGTTCGCACTATGTTTTGCCTAGCCCATCGCCGTCTTATTGTCAAACCTGCTTGTACCGTTGTCTCGTACCAAATAAGCTTCAGCAGTAACTTATTTTGTCTAGACTTACTGACTAGACTGTTGAGACGGTACACCGGTCGTTATAGTTTACAGAAAGAAATATTACATCGCGAACACGAGTACCCCACTAATTGTGGTACTGTCTCATCGTGAGACAATCAATATCTACTTAGAGGCTAGATTTAAGTTTAAAAATAGAACAATTTATGTCTACTCTGGATAGCTGAAAGTTAAAGTTTAGACTAATGATTAAGAAAACAGACCTAAAACAGATTACATCGCTGCCGGTAATATCGATTATAAATGTACAGGTCTTCCGGAAACTTTGTTAGATTGTAGGCGTGTTATGTTACGCGTACGCTGTATGCTATCAGACTGGATTATTCATCCATACAGAAGCTGTTTATTAATGCATCACTGACTCATCCGACATTGTTAGCAAAACATACACTTTTTGTTTTAAGTCGAACTGTAGATTATATTGAGTAGTAGTGCGTAACAACCATAAATATTGCTAATAACTAATATTTGTGACTAAGAAATAAATATGTTTGCGTGTATTATTCCCAAACGTATACGATACAGGTTCACATCTTTTTAAGAATTTAACCATGTAACCAAGAAAGTATAAAAAATATCCAGCAAATAGTAATTTGCGTTACAAAGATGAAGTTAAAATCTCTCCCTTTTGATGTCTGTAGAACATTTATTGACGTTTCTTTGATGTAAATTATTATCCTACTACTTGTAAGTATAATGTAAGTAGAAATAAAGAGGAAAAGTTAGATAGATACCTAAGGTAAATTCCCGCCACAAAATGTTTATTTTCGTACATTGTGTATTTTGTCTACAAGTACGCGTATTTCGTACTAAATAAACTAAAATAAACAATTTTAAAATGTTACTTTTGCTAACGTTAAAAACTTAAAATATAAATGTATTTAAGGTTAGCTACTATTAAAATACCTTTAATTTAATTTGCGTAGAAGTATGACTGAAAAGTAACACGCACAGTGCGAAAGAATCTGGCCAATTAAACGTTAATTAGAAAAGCCGTAGGACTAGGAGTGTTGGTACACTAAGTTGATAGGTAAAAGCTGTATGATGAATAAAATGAATTGTGCTTTAACTGCAACTCAAAACTAAAGACGACAATGGTAGCAAAGTAACCTGTTTAATGTTTAATAGAAATATTTTATTAATCTGTTTCCTAAATATTTTTTTAATAAAAAAAATGAAAAAGTTATCAACAAGTAACGATGGTGACGAGAAAAATTTAAACCCAAATAATTAAAACATCCTTTTCTAGCTTAGTAACTAAAGATTGAACAAAAATATTATTATTTTTAAATACATACAGCTGCTGGAGACATGACATTCATTAAGAACACACTGGTAGATAATCCAGGATTCCAATTCAATCATAGTAGACGCGGTCATCTTCGCCACAAAAATACAACCAATGTTTGCAAAAGTCAATATAATATTAATAGTTCAGCGTTTCTCAATGATTTCACCAAAATATCTCACTATTAAACTATATTTTAATTTAGAACCCAACCAAATATTTATTACCATTCAGAATTTAAGATTAATTAAATTTTGGATAAAAAAGCGCGCACATGCAGTCTAACGCGATGTTTTGTTACCGCCCACGTACGTAAGTTCTGACCGATGATTCAATTCAATTGAACACCAACTGAGTATGAGCCAGAGAGTAACCAAAGGAACAAAAACTAGAGAGCTAGTGTCGTACATTGCGAGAATACACAGATATCACAAAAAAACATTTTGACATTAAGCACAGAATAAAAATATTCGACTCGAACAATAAAACACTGGTTCACTTGTATATTGCAACAAGGCAAATATACCGTCCGAACTTGCAACCCAAGTTTTATAAGAAAACCCACCGATAAAGAATTATATATAATAAAGATAATGAAGATTTTATTATTTTAATTTTTTTACATAATTACAAGCAAGTCTACACCCATATTTATTACGAATGTTTAATAAGCAGTAAGTAGCCGCTACGTTTATCCAACTCGCCGTTCAAGCACAACAAATTACACATACGCGTAGATTTTTAACATAATTTACTTATATCATCCAAATTTTTTTTGCGAATAAACTAAAAATGTCTAACATCAACTAAAATGTCTAATGTAAATGTCTAACATCAAAATGTCTAACGTAAACTGTCAATCTGTGGTCTATAAGAACATGCAACCAAAGTTATATGAAGAAGGAAAACTGTGTGTAATTAAAATTTAAGTAAATTTTAAACTGAAGCAGTGCAACTGTTGTGGGGGTCTATTTGGTAATGTGTTACTGAACAATACAACTCCAGCAGAAAAGATGTTTTCCATCTTTTAAATTTCATTGGATAACATTAAAACTTTATTTACTTATACCAAAACTTTCGTTTTTTTATATTCTGAATAATAAAATTTTTAGATGACATTATATTTCTATGAAAAATTATTCTTGTTCTTTTTCGAGACATACCAAGCAATGAGTACATAAGTATTTAGTAACTACATTGGTTCTTTTTCATAAAAAAAATCGTCTATATTTATCATAGGGTAATTATTTATAAAATAATTGTGTACTCTTTGGTAACTACAGGGTTTCTAGATAAGAGGCTCCTTTCTCAATTATCGGTAGTATTTTTTTCTTAGCGGACAGTAAATTGTATTTCAATATAGTCCTCATCGTCGATTTCGACGAAGATGACCTTAACTATAAAGTGTTTGGTTCTTCTCTATATTTTTATTTACTTTTTTCTATTATGTGCCCGGATATGACTAGCAAAACCGAACTTAGTTTTAAAAACTCGAACGCCGGTATCACAGTAGAGCTGACCCTGTAAGTTATACGTGTATTACATGTCTACACGAGGTAACGAGGTACATCTTCGAAACTTATGATCCTATCTAAAACGTAATTTATTATTGGATTAATTCATTATTAATATATTATCCCTAATCGAAACGAAGAAAAAATACAATACATACAATGCATTTGATTTCAGTTCGTAGGAAAAATTAATTTTCCATTAACAAAAAACAGTTTAAGCGGATTTAAAAATGTTACAGCGAAAATTATCTATTTCATTTGGTAACACTGCTTTTTGGTAACCTTAAGGCACTATAGAGTATAAAACGTTTGTTCAAAATAGAACGTAGTGGTATATCAAGCAGTCTGTGGGTTATACTATCTTTGGTTCTCGGGACAGACAAACATAGACTTTTTTTTAGTTTAGTATTTGTTTAGTTTTTAACGTGGTAGCGTTGTCTCAGGTTATTGTATTTTATATGTAAATATTGTGGTATTATACATAGTGTTCGTAGTTTTTATTATCCAAAAAGTATTTTTGTAATGTGAAGTGTTTTATTGTTCTGGTTGCAGTCGCATATTACGCGATTATTCTACATTCTAAAAGGTTGGTAATTTCTTTTGGCGTAAACATTTATCTGTGTTTGTTACCCGATGTAAATAACATGTTTCTTTTATGCTTACCTTTCATAACAACTATAACAATTGTTTATTAGAGTTGTAATTTTGTGACCTTCACTACGGATTTCTATTAGATGATAGTGATATTGTGTGGCGTCGTTCTTGTTAGCCTTGAACGCTTCCTAAATGTAAACGTTTGAAGTAAATTCGTAAAGAGAAATTCATTACTACAACTACTAGAGAGTCACGATAGTCGATTGTTGGGTGGTCGGAATTTCGAGTCAAGAGACCCGAGTTCGATCCCCTGGTGGCAATACCAATGAGTTTTTCAAAAACTTATGTTCGAATTTCACCGTTGGCTTGGACATAAAGACGGCGACGGGCTCACCACCTGTCACGGTGTCCTGAAAATATCTTCGGTGGAAGGTGGGTCAAAGGGACTTAATTGTCTAGACTTGACCTCTGTCTACCCCTGTATTGGGAATTGCGTGAAAATATTTATTATTTATATTTACAACTACTAGAAAAGACCTTTTTGACCTACTTACATATAGACCTATTTTGGAGCTTTCCTTCTTTCTTAGTTTTGTGGTACCACTTTTTTGAATTCAGCCAATGTCAAGTCAGTTATGAGAGTGGCAAGATGGAATGCTTTTTATAGTATATCAATTATTCAGAAGTGCATCTACCGCCATATCAGCCTGTCTGTCATTAGAAGCACAGAATAATCTGACAAACAGTTAAGCATTTGTTAGTAAAAATATTGTAAATCTATAGTGTCCAACAGCGCCAATGTTTAAGATTTAATGATAGAATATAAAAAAGAAAAACAACTTATTGTAATTTTTACTTGTAGTTGTTGTTACTTGCAGAAATTGCATTTTATTAAAATTTATTTTTGCACATACACTTGTACACGTTCACTTTATTAATTTATATTTTAATCAAATATACTGGTTTCACTTTACGGCTTCTTCAGGGTATTAACAGAGACATTAATAAATAAAGTGACATAATATAGTACTATTCTAAATAATGCAATAATAATAAAATATAACCTAATAATAAAATATATTGTGTTAATACTTTGAAGATACCAGTACTACTTGTCCAATTCATTACCATTAAGGACTCCATCACCAGCTCAGCAATAATGATGGCATCAGAAATACATCTTTACACCACACAATAGAGTTGAACTGTGCACAGGGATGCATAGGCATTCCATCATCAGATCAAGACAAATAGAGAGTGATATGGGAAATCCCTGCTAACCAGTCAGTGAAAAGCATTTAACACCCAATTCATCCTATATAATCTAATACCTAAGAACCGAGAAGTTTCTGTCATCAAAACATATATTACTGCCTAACTCCTAACTTTTAAGGAGTGTAGTGGCTTCTACCATCAGCTCAGCATTATTATACTGTGTCCTCTATACACAAACAACTAAATTACCTCACAACAGAGGTGACATACTTTAAATCCTTATAAAATTTAAGGTATTTTTATGATTTTCTTGGAATTCCAACATCAGATTAAGAGGTAGTGATAATTGGAATCCCTTCAAACAAAAAAGAATTTTTGTTTAAAAAGGGTTGAATATTTCAATAAGATATCAGGTACTTCTTGTCGGTATTCTTTAAAGGTTTGGTAACAATCCAATAGCAGCAAAACCAAGACTGGTTTCTTTGGGTAAAAACCTAAGATACACCACAGCTCGTCATACAGGTTAGACTCACACAATATATGTATCTACTGGTATGGTTTGGAGGACACATAAAATGAATCTGCACTCAAAGATGTGGTGAGAATACTTCTCCTTATCCTCCAAGCTTGCTACACCTTCCTACTCATTTTGTTCCTATTCAGACATATTTGGACATATTCAGAATTCAGACGAAATTTTTAGATGTGTCTGTTATTACGATCGATAATACGCTTGCCAAGTTTGGAAATTGCGAAAAAACCGCCTTCCCAGCTAGATCTGTCTTTCAGTGAACTCTTTCTGGCCGTTTAGTAGTTACCATTTGGGAGTTATCATGTGGATTTTCAAAAATGGGAGGGAATAATTATGGCCACTCTTGCCTGTGACGTTTCTACGCCTTTTTTTATACGTGGGGTAATACCTATGTAGTACCCCGATCGATTTCAGCCACTGCAACTTGGACTATTGCGAGCGTCGTTCGTATCCTTGCAGGTGACGGACGTAACCGATTTTTGCGCTGAACGTTCGAGCACATTTAGCGCAAGTCAGCACCCCTGCTACATAATTGTTGGTGATGGCTGCAGGTCGAGGATCAGCCCTTGAGCGCGTCTCGTTTGGCATCGAGCTCATTCACACGTACTCCCCCATACTCTAACACCTCAGTGCCCAAGGTCCGCCTCCACGGTGATCGGTCCGCAGCCATTGTCTCCCATTGTGACGGATCTAAGACACTATTTTTCATGTGGCGCATAAGTATATCTTTGAGCCGCAGATATTGGCCGCCTTGGTTTCGTTTGCCATTATGCAGTTCAGAATAGTAGACTAGACGTTCAGAATAGTAGGCTTGGCCACAGCAGTATCAATAGCCAAGTCATTTGCGCAGGAGATATTTTAATAGTGCATGATACATTAAATGTCAGTGTTCACGCTAACACAGATGCACTCTTGCCCCTGCCACCCGAGTCCAATGGAATGGGGGATCGCTACTATCCGAGAGAGATATGAACGTGCGACGTATGTTAGCAAGACCTCTAACACCGATATAAGCTGCTATATTAGCAGGTCTTGTGACTCCCGCCAACACCGATTGCCATTCGGTGTTTGCGGGGCCATGAAGGCTTTCGGCTTATTGGGTGGTTATGAGGTAAAAGGGGAATACGGTACTACTGTCACAGGAGAAAGGCCATGACAGCAGAAGCTAGAACAGTTCGGAGTCTCATACCCGTAGTGATTCCTACATTGCCGGATAGACAGCTGAAGGAAGCACCTTTGGAAATACCTAACGTATACCCGCAGCCACCTCGGGCCGGTCATTCCCCGCAGTCAGACCGGCCATGTAGGTTCCGCTTGGATAACCATGTGTGTCTAAGCCACGGTTACTAAGCCCCACCGCCAAGACAAGGCGCCTATTTTTATACGTGGGGAAATAAATAACGAATACATAACGTATACGCGGGCATACGGGTGATGTGGAGCTCGCACCGACTAAAATCCCACGGTGTTTCCGCCTTCGTCGCGTGTCTCCTCGGGAGAAAACAAATTCTCTCCCACTCCTAACAGGCTGGACTCGATGGAACATGAACGCGTCTACCTCCTTGGCCACCAAGTCCACGTGTGGGTGACGACTACAACTTCCACTACCACCTATCTTAAGAGTGACTTCTATAATTGTTTTTTTTTTTAATATTTTAGTGAAAATTGGATTCTAAAATGAGGTTCGGCTATCACCACAACTGTTTTTCATTTAAACTACTCGGATATTAATTATTAGTCGTTGAAAATTAGTTTTCATGAAATACGAATTGTAACATCGAATTATAACATTTCTTAATGCGTAACATAATATTTTTTCCTCTAGAGACTAGTAGCAACTTTTAATTACGAACCGTCACGAAATGAAATAAAAAACGAATGAAAGTTCAATGAAACAGTGGCTACAACCTCTACATAATACACTTTCTACGCCTGACGACATGTGGGAATATTTTATGTCGTGTTTACTGACGACTTGCTACTGTCCCCCTGGGTTTTTATAACCGACATTAAGAACCACCTGTCACGTAGTTCCAAATATACCTTCGGTAGAAAGTGGGTCGAGAGGATGTAATTGTCTAGATCACTGTCTATCCCTGTATTGAGAAAGGCGTGTAAATATTAAGCACATAAGCGGTTATGATTGTTTTGTCTATTTAACTAGAAAAAATATATAATATATAATAGCCGAGTTTTTGGGTGATCAGAATTCGAGTCAAGGACCAGAGTTCGATTCCCAGGTGATAGTTTCGTAGCAATGAGTTTTTTTCAAAGACTGGTCCGATTTATATCATTGAATTGGACATAAAGATGACGACAGGCTCACCATCTATCACATTGTCCACTAAAATTATAATAAAAAAAAATACTATACTCTTTCGGTCGTCGTGTCGTAAACTTTCTTTTAGGTCAAAAGTGATGAAATTCTCCTAAAAAATCTGCATCCCAAATTAGCCCTCTTCTCCTAAAATTTTGGAAAACGCCGATATTTGTATTTATAATACACTTAAAGCGTGTTAAAATCCACCGCAGTACATAGACTGGTACTGCTACTGCCACAATCAACTTACACTCGAAGCTTTACTTTTTATCCCAAGCGGTCATCTCAAGTAGTGTGTTAATGAATTAAGGTAGTCTCGACAAGTATTAAATATTTGTAAATTTTAGAAACATTTGCAATTTAAAAATGTATATTAAAGTTTATTTTAATATTACACGTGTGATAGAAAAATACGTTAACAAGAAGTTTATGCTTAAAGAAACTTAAATTTAGTAGCATTTTTAGGTTTAAACTAAGTTAAATAATTCAGTGTAATGGGATAAAGGTCGGAAGGAGAAGCAGGCTAGTTATCAAAGACATAGACAAGCTGAACAATTTGGAACCAATTACCTATATACAATTTTTCCTACGACTTCGACATTCGAAGCAAATTATCTTACGACGTCTCATAAGACAAGCACATTTTATTCACAAACTATTCCATTTAATTAAATATATTTTCAATGCCTCTATAAGGAGACACTGGCTTGGACTATGTCCTTTGAATAATTCTTTCGACGTTTGTTAATTTATAAATAGCACAAAAGCTGATGTTTATGGTAATAAACACTGTGTGGGTATTCATGTAGAGCAATTGACGATGATATCATCCTAGCTGTTTTCAATTAAGATGACACCTGCCGCTTGTAACCGGAATAGGGCACCTGCGTAGAATAATTCTTTAGTCTTCACGCATTTCCAAATACAGGTGTAGCCAAAAGTCTAGAGAATTTTAGGCCTTTCGATCCATATTACACTGGAGTTTATTTTGGGACAACAAGACAGGTGGTGAGCTCATTGTCGTCTGGGTTTTAAAGCCAGCGGTATAATAAACTTACTTGGGATAGCCAGAGAGATTATATCGCCAATTGTCACGATCATTGCATACCTCATTCGCTTCTTTCAAATTCATCATTTTCTTCATACATGCACGTCTAGATATCCGAGTACCTACTCTTGACTCTCCCCTCTTCGAGCAATTTACTCACATGATCCATATAAAGATCCATAGCTCGAGTACAAACATAAATAGTCATCATTACAAAAAACTGTTTGTTCCTAGCGGGATTAGAACCCGCAACCCTTAACTTCGAAGGCAGAGTGATTACTGACTAAGCTATTTCGTCATAAAATACAATTTTAACGATACTTCGATCAAAATAATGGTGAGCAATTACTCTTAGGAAGGAAATATTATTAGGAAAGAATATTTCTTTACCTTCTTGTTAGAAAGTTCCTATAAATGTCTGGAAGTTTATAGGGCGTGATTCTCATGAGCGCAAAGGTTCGTGTCATCCTTGTATTGTCCTGAATTCTACATTTTATTTGGCGTAGACTAAACTTACACCTCTCAACCTATTTTAAATATCATGTAGTCTATGCTTATGTACTAAATTTTGTAGCCTACCGATTTTTAGTCTTTTGAATTTTATTTGACTCCTTCAATCCATGTAATAGGTTCAGTATCTCGCGTGGTTTTTCAATCTCTTTACTTCTTAGTAATTTTTTGTTAATATTCCTAAATAAAGAAATTGAACCGACTACGGTCAACTTTTATTTTCGGTGTATTTAATAAGAAAACAAAACCAGCAAAGATATTCGATTTGCAAAAGGTGAAACCTACCAAGGACAGTGTAATGCGCAGGTGGGGTGGAGCTATAATATTTAAGAATGACATTGACCTTTACTCGCTAGACAATTCTTTTTTTATATTTTTACAGCCTGCATGACATACCTTTTTTTTTCCAGCAACACTATTATAGTGACTTTTACCAAAGACCATATAGCATATAAACAGAAAACCATATAGCATATAGGGCTATAGAGCCTAACTCCATTCTGCGGTTACTACACATTTATATTTTAAGAATTAGTAAGATAAAGACTGTTCATACGGGCGATAATGCGGGCCAATCATATAACTAAATTGGTTCAGTAGCATATAAGACCATGAGATGGGTTTAAACCGGTAAAAATCGACATTCATTAACAGTGGTAGAGCCATGCATCAGCTTTTGTTGTTGCATGAATGGGCCGGCTCGATCGGGGAAGTACCACGACCTCACAGAATACCGGCGTGAAGCGTGAGCGTGAGCGGATTTCGTCTGCTTAGCAGGTTTCGGGCCTCGAGGCAAGCCTCATTGTCCGGGCATCTTCTCAGGGGGCTGCTGCTACCCCGGTCCTGGGTACCGCTTTTTGCGGTATATGTGTAGAAATGTTGCGTATTTTACGCCATGCGTCGGGTCTTTCACTCTTCCCCGTCCTCCCCCTCAACGAGGTCGGGTGGTGGCTGCAACAATTCCCTAGGGAGAGGTCGCCGCTCCGGTGGTCGAGCGTACTGCGGCAGGAGGTCCCATAAGGACGCCAGGTCGCGCAAGTGTTCATGTGGTCCATTATCAGCGCGGTCATACATTTTCCGCGCCAAATGGACCACAAAGTCATGAATTGTTTCGATTTTTAGGTCTCTGGCGATGACGTCATTCCGGACGTAACGACCAGCTCCCACAATCGTTCTTAGGGAAATGTTTTGCTGAACCTGCAATCTTTTCCACTGTGCGGGAGATGTGAACGCGTACCACGCTGGTGCAGCATATGTGATTCGCGAGCGGATGTAGGTCTTGTAGATCCCTACCTTGGTCTTCGTTGGCAGGTTGGATGCCAGAACCGGACGGAGGACCGCCCTCGCAGCTCTTGCGCGCTGTATGACGTATGCGACCTGAGGGGTCATACGTAGAGAGCGGTCAATCTGGCATCCAAGGTAGGTCACTGTCTTCTTCCACACTACATCCTGGCCTCGGAGCTTGAGTGGTGGTGGTACACGTCCCTGTCTGTTGACAATTATGGCGCATGTCTTGCCAACGTTCACGGCCATGCGCCATTTGTCCAGCCATTCAGGCAGCAGGTTCAGCAGACATTGCATCCTCCTGGCTGCAATGTCTGCCCGACGGGACGACGTAAAATACGCGCTGTCGTCTGCGTAGAGGGCGAGCATGACATCTTGTTCCCATTCTTGGACGCGACCTTCAAGTGTGGGGATGTCGTTGGTGTAAACTGCGTACAGGTGCGGAGAAAGACAGCTGCCTTGTGGCACTCCTGCCTCTATTCTTCGTGCTGCCGAGTCGATCCTCTCGACGCTAACACAGAAGCTCCGTCCCTCCAGAAATGACGCCACTAGTCGTATGAGCGCTGGCGGCGTTGTGGTGTTATGTACTAATTTGTAGATTAGACCCGTGTGCCACACCCGGTCGAAGGCCTTCTATGTCGAGAAAGACCCCAGACAGGAGCGGCCGCGATGGGTTTCGGCCGCTAGGTAGTGTAGCACTCGGGTCAGCTGCGCCGTGGTGGAGTGGCCGCTGCGGAATCCGAATTGCTCCTTTCGGAGCTCTGCGTGTGGTCGCAGTCTCCGCAGCAGCAGCCTTTCAAACAGCTTTGCTACATACGACAGTAGCGTGATGGGACGGTAGCTTGCCGGGTGTCTTCTGTTTTACCCGGCTTCGGCAGCACTATGATCTTCCCTTCCTTCCACTTGGAAGGGTAGTGTTGGGTACGTAGCACCCCGTTGAACAAACGGGTCAGTGCTACGACCCTTTTCCTAGGCAGCTGTCTTATTGCAGTGGTGGTGATGCAATCGTTGCCCGGCGCTTTCCGTAGCGGCTGGTGCTGTGCCACTCTCCTTACTTCAGCAGGGGACATGAAATCGTCCCCTCCTATTGGTGGCGCCGGGCTCGTCAGGAACTCCTGTACGCAATGCTCAACCTCCCTGTGGAAGTCTGCGACGACAGCTGCAGCAGTGTTGGGTTTGAACTGCCCCTCTAAATGTTCTGCCAGGATCTCGGCCCGGTCTCGTGCTCCGTAGTGCCGTTTTCCTGTGCTGTCCACTAGTGGGCAAATGGGCTGTGGTGTGCGCGAAAGCTGTCGGGTGAGCTGGTATAATGAGGCTGGATGTTCCGAGGCCTCCTCGATGCGAGCGTTCCACGACTCGCCTCGGAAGGCCTTTATCCCTTCCGACAGCTTTTCGGTAATAGTGTTAAGTTTCGTCTTTACTTTTGGACATCTGGTTCTAGCCCAAAGCTTCCTCCTCTAGGAGAGTTTTGAGCCCCCGTGGGAGTACCTCCCCACGGTGCGTGTCAGGTATTGTCCTGGTGGCCGCTAGATACTCTTGATGTATCTTTTCACAGATATATTTAGCGGCCACTTCTACCTCTTCTGCTGATGTTATGTTCGCACCGTAGGTAAGGTTCGCCAGCGCTCTTCTGTATTGCTCCCAGTTGGTCTTCGTACGGAGGCCCCGGGGCACTACGGATTCGGCGCTGGTCGACATAGTGATGAGGATTGGTAGGTGCTGCGTGTCCAGGTCATACAGCACCTCCACTTGGACCGGGTATGTGATACCTTGGCAGAGAACTATATCCAGGACATCCGGCCGATGTGTTGTTATCGTGGGGATATGTGTGGGAGCTCCTGGTCCCAACACTTCATATCCCCCCTCTTCAGCGTCTTCAAACAGTCTCCTGCCAGCGGGGTTCATGATGCGCGAACCCCATGCCAGGTGTTTGGCATTAAAATCTCCTGCCATAATGACAGGAGAACTGTTGTCCATGACGGCTCGGATGTCCGAGGGGCAGAGAGGAGGGCCGGGTGGGCGGTACGCTGCGTAGATCCTTAGCTCCACACCGGCCGTCTTCAGGAATATCCCAATGCTCCTGGCGCCGCGGCTGTCGCTGCTGTCGCGGCTGTGGCTGGGGTCTCGCATTGGGTGCGCCCTCTGCGACTGGTGGTGCACCTCTGTGCGTGTTTTGCCGCGGCGCATGCGCCGGCGGGGGGGGGGTGGATGGGAGGGGGCATTCTAATCCCCCTCTTACGAGCGATGCGCTGAATAACAGCGCATCTTCGGTCGTTTGCCGAGTGCGCCTTACCGCAATTGGCGCACTTCGGTGGCCCATCCCTGGGTTTGGGGCAGTCTGATGCGACATGATCCCCGGCGCATCTGACGCATTTAACCGGGCGAAAGTAGTTTGCCGAGGAGTGTCCGAACCCCTGGCAACGGTGGCACTGAGCCGGGCCTTCCCTGCCTTGCCATGCCTCTATCGTTACTCCGGGCATGTAGAGGAGTTCGTGTACGTCATACAGCCTCTTGAGCTCCCCTTGGCTAAGGTGGTGTAGCTTAACGTGACAAAAGGCAACCCGGTCTCCCTTTCTTCGGGGGGATTGCACTTACGAACGTAACGGGAAAGCCCAATGCCTTAAGGGCCTCCTCGATGTCCTCGGGGTGTGTATCTGCTAGTAGCCCACGCAGTCCCACCTTACTGGGCAATTCAGCGGTTGGTGCATAGCAGTACCATGCGAGCGCTGCGTCCTCCTTGCTGCGCTCCGTTAGGTACCTCTGCACCTTCCGGTATTCATCAGCCGAATGCGGGCGGAATCTTACCCCTTTCCCGAAGGGGCGCGCATTCGGCGCGTGCCCTAAAATGTTGTGCAGGGCACGGAAGTGTTTTGCCCACTCTGGTAGGCTTTCTACTATAATAGGAGGATATTTGCTATCCTCCTTTTCCTTGGCCACCACCTTCCTAGGTGATGGCACAGGTGGGCTGCGCGGGCGCTTGGGTGCAGCTGCCATCGTGGCGTACGTCGACGCGGACGACGTTCCTGGGCGCGTAGGGCCCCCCCACGTTTGGGCATCGTAGGCGGCAGCTAGCCTCGGTGTATCTTTGTCGACCGGTGTCTCTACCGGCGACATTGATTTATGCCCTGCCTTAATCTCTACCTCCATTTCGGAGGGAGATGGGGTAGAGCGGCTTTGAGCCATGCCCCTCTTTGGCTCAATTAGTATGGCCGAGGCGACCCCCCTCTGCACGCTGACCCTACTACGGAGGTTTGCAGGAGGGGGTGGGGGGGCATCATGAGTCGTCTCGATTTTTGCGAGGTCCGTTTCTCCGGTATTTATACTGGTTGCCGGGCCCGTGCTGAGTTGTGTTACACAACTAGCGTCAGGTACAGCAACCGTATTTCCGGCCTCGCTTTCCAAAATTGAAAGTCCGGCGTACTCGGTAGAGTCCCATCCTCCCGGGTAAAATGCTGGTCCCCCTTCCTCTTCAACTTGCGTTTCAGTGGCTGGGGAATACTCCGACGAGGAGGATGAGGATGGCGATTACGGCGGGTCTTCGTGCCGAACAGGAGTCTTCGCTCTTTTTTCCGCGGGAGCGTCGATTTCCAGCGGCGTGCGACGTCTTGCGGCTAGTCGCCCTTGTAGGACCTCCGTGTCTTCCACCTGACGATACTCAGATCGCCGGTCAGTAGACGCAGGGGTCGGGGGCGATGCGCGTGTACGCGGTAGCGGCCGTGGTATCCCGGTCTTGCTGTCCCGGGGAGGTAGAATCACCGACTTCTCGGGATCAAATAGGTCTCTCCTCATCAGTGTCCTTTCGAACGTCGTTGTCCGCCGCTTGTCGGGTGGTTCCCTTGGTCGGCGGGAGGGGTGTGGGTCCCCCTCATCCGACATTCTTGTACACTAATGTAGTGTGTACCTAATGTGGTGCGTATGTATGTGTGCGTATCCGGTAGGCGTGCGAACGATACGGTTCCTATGTCGCTTGACCACTCCCCCCCGCCCCTCAGCGCGGGCCACTTAGCCGGGTGAAACCTTTCGGAGGCCCAGCACAGCGCCCAGCGAGCGGTTTGGGGGTTTGTTAACTTAAAGAGAGATGTCCCCGCGAAATGAGACTTAATACCCCGAAGTGTACAAGTACACCGCAGGGCCGAACACCGGTGCCCTTTTCTAAGAAAAGGGATAGGGTGTCCGACGCGCTTGGAACGCTGTTGGCCAGTTACAATTGTTACGACGGGCGTGTCAATTGGCAAACAGACGTTATCCCGGGGGTGTGGTCGCCCAAAGTCTCAAAGTCTAGGAACTTCAGGGAGTAAACTCAACCTTCAGAACTTCGACCGAGTTCTTCGGAGCGACGGGTGCCGTGGTAATAGTACTAGTTAAAAACTTTCCTTATTCACCGATTGCACCGCTACACAAGCTCGAGATGAAGCCCGGCGTGAAGTAGAAGTCTAACAAACTTCTGCGTTTCGTCTTACCATCACGTGAGCCACCTGCTCGTATGGCTCCCTTTTGTGTAAAAAAAATCAGATATTTAAATTTTTGTGATCTGATTTTCATTCCAGTAAAGCTATTTATATTGGCTTGATAAATACGAAGTAGTAGTTTTCGTGTTCTAAGTATCAGCGACAGAATATCTCTTTTTCCCGATGCTGTCTAAGGGAAAACACTTTGAAAATACAACATGACATACATTGATCTTATCCCAATTTAAGAGGCTAAAGCACTTGAGGTATGCGAATCGGCAACAACAAAGGCACCACAAATACCCAGACATGACAAGTTTTTCTACATTGACCCGACCGGGAATCGATCCCGGGACCTCGAGATGGATGATACACCAGATGGTACACCAGATGGTACACCACTCTCCCACGGAGGTCATCATAGATAATTTAACAATAGAGTTTTTTATCTGTCTGTACCAAAATAAAAGTTCAGTATAGAACTGTAGAGAAGCAGTTACCTATTGTTTGTAAATCTATCTCAGTCCTCAGACGAGACAACAGTACTGTAGCATTTGTTAATTGAAGTTGTTTATAGGTTTATATGTAGCGAACACTTCAATAAGATTAACTGTTAACCTATTTTTCACTCTTAACCAAATTATTTCTGTTCATTGGAAATGACAACTTACCTCTTGGTAACAATGCTACACAAGGTTTTCCGTATCAGAGTTACACCAGACACACATTAACGATAACAATTTTGTCATGCATGTAATGAAAACAATGACTCATAGGTAATAACAATGAAGGATATTTTAAAATATCGTTTGAATAACGTACGGTGTGCAGTAGAATATTTGCGTCTGTCTTATCTACGAATAGTATGCTCGAACCATAGAAGCGTCGGCGCATGTAAATAAAAACAATCGTAAATTTGCAACCAAGCATTCCAAGATTAACCACAGGTTTAGAGACGATAAAACTTCAACTGTACCTAATGATGTCATTACTAATGTACGTACAAACGGCAACAAACCCAAACAACACGAACTTGCTTCATTTTGGTACGGTTTTATATTCGAGATCTTTATCCCGCCATCTTTCAGTATCAATTATGATATTCGTATTTTATTCCGCTTACGTCTCATTTTACGACATCTGCGAGAGAAAAGCTGGTGGCGAAAGCTTTCGCCGATAACACATCTGTTATTTATAATACTCATGTCACGTTGTTGCTCACGATGAACTCCGAAATTATCTAACCGATATTTACATTTTGTTGTTTTCCTGGCGTGCCTAAGATGGGTTAGTTTTTATCTTTTTTTTTATATAGACTAGGGAGGCAAACGGGTAGGTGTCTCACGTGATGGTAAGTGATTACCGCCGCCCATGCACTCACCAGACGAAACGCAGAAGTTTGTTAGACTTCAACTTCACGCCGGTATTCTGTGAGGTCGTGGTACTTCTCCGGTCGAGTCGGCCGATTCATGCAAATACGTCTACGTCTGCAATATAATTAGTTGTAATTATATTTATCTAAAATTAGTGTATATAAATTAACACCAATATCGTAAATTCCGACAAACATACATACATACATACATAAATATACAACATACATTCATAAATTTCACTGTAGGTCTGGCCACTCCCGAAATGGTGGATTTGCCATAATTCCCACGCTTGGCAAGCACTTGGTACCTCGCACTTTGGCCGATGCTGACCGTAACACTTTCTTTGAATTACGGTCTTCAATCACAAAAGTAATTATTAAATTGAAATAACGCATTAAAAATTAAGGTCAGGGATACTCATCCTAACTTACCTGTCCGGTAGTTGTGGTATGGTATACGGGTATGCGACCCCGGCTTCCCTAGCTATTACTGTCCTATCCCTTGCCTTCCTGGGCGGTAATATCCTACCTTTCCTAATTCCCACCTTAACTTACCAATCTACCTTTTCTCACAACCTATACTTCCCTTTCCTTACTCCTATTCTCTCCGCCAATCCAACGTCTGCCGTGCGGATGGATGCATGGCTAGGGGCAAGCCTAGTCGTTAGCGTGCCACACTGCCCTGGGACCGGGCGACCCAGAATTAGGCTAGCCTTACCCTGGCATGCGGGGCTCTGCTGGGGTGGACAAACCTTTCCCTTGCTACTCGTGGGAACGCAATGGTGAATTTTACTTACCAAAATGGCGGCGATGTGGTTCGCCACCCATCACGTCTCGTTTCTCGCGGGGCGAAAAGCGGCCCATGGAGAGCCGCTTCGCTACGTTGAATGTAAGAGGAGGAATGAATGGTAAGGTAGATGAAGTATGTCAGATGATGGACGAACGATGTATAGATATCCTGTGCGTGAACGAAACCAAGAGGAAAGGATGTGACACCACGGTTCATGGTCCCTACACGGCATACTGGTCGGGAGTCTCCAAACCAGCCGAGGCTGTCAGGAGTTGGTGTGATTCTTTCCTCTCGAATAGTTGAATGTGTGATAGAGCATGAATGTGTAAGCCCAAGACTCCTCTGGGTTAGGTTAAAAGTTGGACTCACCCGCTTGTTTATCCTTGGGGTTTATGCACCGACGGATCTGCGAGGAGTGGGTCATTAAAAGCCCAAAAGAGAGAGAGGAATTTTGGGATAGCATGAGAGAGGTCTTGAATAAATGCGGAGAAAATGAACGGATCGTGATGTTAGGGACTTTAATGGGTGGGTTGGAGTAAAGCGTGATGGGTATGAAGGAGTACTGGGTACATTTGGGGACGAGAGAGTGAACGAAAATGGGAGAAGCCTACTTGAAGTATGCTTGAATGGAATCTGTGCGTGGCCAATACAATGTTTGATCACAAAAGATCCATTTGTATACAAGAATTGAGGGTGAGTCTAGAAGTATAATTGATTTTGTTATTGTGGATCAAAGATTGAGGAAGAACCTGCTATACATACACTCGAGCATACCGCGGTGTAGGCCTTGACACAGACCACTTCCTGGTCATAGCCCGAATACATGGCATCTTTAAACGGTGGCGACACCGAGGAGCCGAGCCTACGAGTGTTTTGGACAGAATAAAAGTGGAAAATCTACAAGAAAAAGATAAGAAAGACGAGTATGTAGAGAAACTGATAGAAAGTTTTGAAGGCATAGAAGAGATATGTGTGATTGAAGATTTGTGGGAGACATTTAAGAAAGGAGTCGTGAATGTTGCTGTTGAGGTATGCGGAGTAGCTAAACGGAGGAAAGGAAGAAAGAAGTATAATGTGTGGATGGATAAAGATGTACAAAAGGCTGTGCAAGAAAAGAAGAAAGCGTGGTTGGATTGGTTAGCAACAAAAGCTAACCAAAAACTTCAAAAGGCGACGAATGACGAGATAAAGGAAGCGAGAAAGAAGTATAAAAGATTCAAATCAGCTGCGAAAGATGTTGTGACTAGAAAGAAAGAAGAACAAAAGGATGATTTTGATAGGGAGGCTCACTGAAGATTTCCAGTCAAACATCAAGTTTTTCTGGAAATCCGTCAATACAGCCAGAGGAAAAACCTCTACCTCGGAGCTGAATACAATCAGGAGTCAAGATGGGAGCATTATAAAAGGAGAAGAATATGTGTTAAAGAGATGGAAAGAGTATTTTGAATGTTTATTTGAAAGAGAGGAAGTGCAGGTACAACACCCGGCACCTTCCATGGTTAATATAAATGTTGATGACAGTGAGATAAGCGTGGATGAAATAGTAAAAGCGTTGAAAAGTATGAGATTTGGTAAGGCTGCCGGATATGATAGGATTACCGTCGAGATGCTGAGGACTGGACAGGGCTTAGTGGCTAGTCAGCTGTACCGCCTTTTCAATATGTGCTGGCAAAATGGGCAAGTACCGGGAGACTGGTGCAAAGCCGTAATCGTGCCATTATATAAGGGAAAGGGGTCACGGCAGGACTGCGTAAATTACCGCGGTATAAGCCTTCTCAGCGTCGTCGGTAAATTGTATGCGAAAGTGTTGATTGAAAGGGTTGTGAATGAAACGGACGAAAAGTATGGGATGCACAAGCGGGATTTAGAAAGGGAATGGGTGTACGGATCAGGTCTTTTCCTTGCGGTGCATAGCTGAAAAGTGTCTAGCTAAAACCAGAAGGTCTATTGCACGTTCGTGGATTTAGAAAAGGCCTATGATAGAGTGGTGAGGAATGAATTGTGGTCAGCATTGTCCGTGAAAGGTGTCAGCAGTATCCTCATGAGCATTGCAATCTCTTTATAGGGATTCCTGTGCTTGTGTAAGGATAAACGGGGCGTACACTGAATGGTTTAATATCGAAAAAGGTGTTAGACAGGGATGTGTAGCGTCACCGTGGCTGTTTAATCTGTTTATGGACAATTGCTTGACAGATTTAAAAGAGAATGAAAGTGGGTTGAGAATGAATGAGTTACTCGTCAAATGTTTTCTCTATGCTGATGATCAAGTATTACTTGCGTCTTCAGCCGAGGAGATGCAGGAGATGGTAACTGCTATGAGTGAAGACTTTGTTAGGAAGGGGATGAAGATGAATGTAAAAAAGACGAAAGTAATGGTGTTTGAAAGAGATGAGGTCATGACAGACTGCAATATAGTGATTGGAGATGAACAAATTGAACAGGTGAATGAGTTTGTGTATCTGGGTTCAAAGTTCACAAGAGATGGAAAGTGTGAGAGTGATATTGAAAGAAGAGTGAATGCAGGAAACATGGTGAATGGAGCTTTGCACTCCTTTATGAGCAGTCGGATGGTGTCTAACAAGGCTCGTTTGGCTGTGCATAGGAGTTTTGGTTCCGACACTCATGTACGGAAGTGAAAGTTGGGTATGGCAGAAGAAACATGAAAGCAGAGTAAATGCAGTTGAGATGAGAGCATTAAGAAGTATGTTAGGAGTTAAACTGAGCGACAGGATAAGGAATGGTGAAATAAGGAAACGTTGTGGTCTGAAAGAAGATGTAGTGACTAAAATTGAGAAAGGTATGCTGAGATGGTTTGGCCATGTCGAGAGAATGAATGAAGAACGATTGACGAAAAAAGCATATAAGGCGAGTGTGAATGGAAGTGTAGGAAGGGGAAGACCTAGGCGGACGTTTCAAGACCAAATCAGGGACGTCCTGAAAAAAGGCCAGGTCAAGAGTACCCTGAATCGAAGAGAATGTATGAAGGGAATAATGAAAGTGGACGAAGCGAAACAAGTATGTAAGGATCGTAGCAAGTGGAAAGAAGTGGTCTCTGCCTACCCCTACGGGAAAGAGGCGTGATGATATGTATGTATGTATGTAAATTAACACGTTATCGCAAATATGAATCGAAGTGGGATCGAAAGAACTTAATTGTCCGTCTAGACTTCTGTCTACCCCAGTACTGGAAAAACACATGAAAATAACAAAAAAATTAACACTTTAAAAGTTATCAGGTTAATATTGAAGTCGTGTTTTATTTTCTGTCATATGCTGATTAAGGTTATTTTATCTGATGACTAATACGGAATATGCTCCGATTTCTATTTTATCAATAAACGTTATCTTATTTAAGTTGATGACCTCTGTGGACGAGTGGCGTACCAGCAGCTCTGAGGTTCCACGTTCGATTCCCGGACGGGTCAATGTAGAAAACTTCATTATTTCTGATTACTAACATGCTTGCTACTTTGTACATTTGTAACATTGTTACATAATGTTGTCGGTAGTACATCAATTTAACTTTTTGGATTATTTTTACGTTATTTGTTCACTTTGTTGCTACGAAATGAAATGTTTTTTAATTATCAATATTGAAACGTTTATGCCTTAGTATAATGTTAGGACTTATCATTTTGGACTCCTGATTGAATAGTTGTATTGTCATAATCATAATATAATAAACGTTTTTATACCGAAGAAGTTTTATTAAATCACAAATGAAAACATGTAAGCCAGTCCACTACGGATATTCTAGAGCTCCTGCGACGTACAAGACAAGGAATTTGGGCATCTCGGTGTAAATATCTTTTTTACCCAATTCTCTTAATTCGGCAGTTTTTTTGCATGTTACCCGATAACTTACTCACATATTCACCGATTTCTAAGGTTTTGGTTTGCAGAGTAACTCCAAGAGTTCCAGTACAGTTTGGTCAAGCAATCTACTGGGTGAAGTTTGTGCCATAAAAGTTTTTTAATATTTCTTGAAACGAATAAATAATAATAATATACTGCTTCGCCGATATTTTTTTCCGAATGCAATTCACATTAAAAACGGATCTGTATTTTAAGTGGCTTACCCATACTAAATATGATATATTAGAAAAGAGAGGAACGAATTTAGATTTTTCCTTTTTCCTCCAAATGCTGATTCTGCATACAAAAAACTGCATGGTAGTGGCTGATCATGGTAAAAATGATAATTTTTTAATAAGAATTGTATTTAGTATAGTTCAAATAATGGTCGCTTTAGTATTCATGAAGTGACTTCCGCACTCGTTTCACCTCGACGCCACGCTGGTCAAGTGACCTAGACGGCACGCATTTCACAATTAACAATTCGACTCGAATATCGGTACCTTTGTACTATCTGCTGTAACAGAAACAATATATACACACTACACAAAGACCTATTGTGTAGTGTGTGTTTATGTAATAAAAATTATTTGATTTTCTTTTCAATTAATTCTCTGTGCCTGACACAGCCACCGCGCATTTCCTCACCTCTATGAAGCATAATTTTACTTAAACGCAGTTTGCTGTGGTGTATAGCTAGTCTGCTAAAATTTGTACTTATTACACGTGTTGTGTGTTAACAATTACATAGAATATTACAAGTTTTGCTTATTGGAATGTTGATTGACAAAATAACGAGGATTATTTAGTCACTTAATTATGAAATTAATAATTATTTAGTAATTATTATTTAATTGTAATTATTTAGTAATTATTATTTAATTGTAGTTTTATTTGAATTTTTTTATTTGTTGCTTACAAAACTATTTTATTCCATTCGATATCTTATAGCGTAATACCTGTGTTGGGCCATTGATTTAAACGGAACTAAAAAGACAACAAAAGCCTATTCAAGCAAAACAAAATTGTAGGTCAGCGCTACTCAATACGATGAGAACACTCTAATCTAAGATAAAGCGCTTGTTATTATTTATGGCAAGTTTTTTTCTATATCTGACATGTATTTATAGAGGCCTTTTTTTCTTGCGCTTCTTTCAACGTTATTTATGTATTTGACGTTGAATATATATTCTCTCTCTCGTATAGCCTTTATTCTTATTTACCTTACAACAAAAGTCTATAAAATGACAGAGGCCTCATCTATATAGACGATTTGCATTAGCCTCACCAAACAACTCGAACTTCAAGGTTTTTAATCTATCAGTAGCAATTATGGTTTTCGAATGTTATCCCTTCCTTCTCTGATAGAATTTTATATACATTACGGGAAAAAATATGTTGGCAGAATCTTACACCGATAGTAAAAATAATTAAATAAATAATATAGTGTCTACAAATTAAATCAGGCACGAATGTCTTAAATTTCGACAATTCTAAACCTTAAGTTATAGTTATGATATATATTAGTAGGGATTCCTACATCTACATTTCTAGCGAACATACAAATGATCATTACAGTTAATTGGGTTCTAATTAAGTATCTTGTTCACAAACTTTCGAAGTATATAAAATGGTCATCTGTCGAAGAGAGTGAGCAAGTCCATATTATACCTTACTAGTATTTGCTAATTCCTTTTTGCATTAGGTTAGTTCAAATTGTAAAAAAACAGATGAAAGAAAACTTATGACCGTTAATTACCTTAATTAATGACCTGCCTACACAAAATTCAACCTGTAAATATCGCTTCTATATGTTAGCAGTGCTCTTAGCCGGTTCATATCTCTTTATAAGGATTCTTTGAATAGCGGTTACGTAAATGCATGTCCATCCTTCGCGCTACGCTCTGGTGTAATCATTACTTTTGTGCAAAATGAATATCTATAACAGTCTCCAACTCTGTATGTCTGTTTGTAATGTTGTCATGGCTAAACTGTTAAAGTAATCGTAATAGAATATGATACGTATAACTATTGGACTTTACTTGAATTTACTTAAAATCCAGAAAAAACATTAGGCATTAGAAGTCGCAGATAAGACCTGGACATTCCTCATTTCAGTATATAAAAATAAATTCTTCTGGATTCGAGCCCTAAAAATAAAAATCTGAGACGGGCTCAGAGAAAGAAAGATTGACTTGTAAGGAAAACTAATTTAAAATTAGCCAGTACAAAGTTATTTCAATTTGTCAATTCAAGACTACGGATATAAATAGTATAAATTTTAAATAACCAAAATGTTGTATTAAAAAATGCTTGGTTTGTTTTGAAATAACTGATATTTCTGTTGCGTAAAAATCTAGATCATCCCAGTACCTAGCAGTATACTGACGTGAAGAAGATATTAAATTTATTTTTATGCCGTTTATTCTGTTGAAATGATTGAATATATTAAGCAAATTGACTACTCAAACTTGAGTTTTATTTTTTACATAACTTTGTTGTAGCGTAGCGCGTGTGGAAGAAATATGGCAGAGCCTTAGATATGGAATGGTTAGTGCAGCGGAAGACGTGTGTGGAACTGTGAAAAGAGATAGTAGTAAAAAGGGTGATGCATGGTGCAATGACGAAGTGAAAGAAGCAGTAAATAAGAAGAAGAAAGCATGGTTAGACTACTTGGCCTCTAGCAATGATAAGGATATAGAGAGAAGAGGAATGAAAGATATAAGCTCCAGAAAGTTCACACGAAAGCATTGATTGAGGAAGTGCGTGAAAGGAGTAGAATGGAAGCGGACGAAAGGTTGTCGCACAACTTCAAGGAGAACTCCAAACTCTTCTGGAAAGAGGATGGAAGGACCCGGAGTGGTGCAACAGCCTTAAGAATGAACAAAGTGTTTTCGCGAACGAATTACGTCCTCTCAGAATCATGACGTCATGCAGCGATGGAGCGAATTTTATAGAGATGTATGCGTGTGATGACGTTAGTGAAAGATCCGGGGTGACGCCGTGATTGGTACGCCAGACTCGGACCTCGATGACACTGAGGTCATCAGTATGAAAGAAATTGAATGTGCGATTAGAAATTTGAAATGTGGTAAGACTGCGGGACTAGACAGAGTTACTGCTGAAATGGTCAAGTATGGTGGGCCTCGCGTCTGGGACTGCTTTCATCTGCTGTGCAATTTGTGCTGGCGAACGGGGGCTGTTCCGGATGATTGGCGATCCGCGGTCATTGTGCCTTTATATAAGGGTAAAGGTTCACATTATGACTGCGGGTGCTATCGGACGATCAGCTTGACCGGTTTAGCAAGTAAAGTTTACTCGAAGTTTTTGACACGTAGGATGCAAGAGAAATCGGAAAGATTTCTAAGGAAGGCACAATGCGGATTTAGACCTGGAAGAGGATGCACGGATCAAATGTTTTCTCTCCTCATGATCACGGAGAAGCTTCTGGCTGCTAAGCAGAAGATTTTCTGTGCTTTTGTGGATCTTGAGAAAGCATTTGATAAGGTTGTAAGGAAGAAAATGTGGAAACTGTTGCCGGGGTATGGTGTGGATGGTCGATTGCTAAGGGCTGTGCAGTCACTTTACTGTAAAGCCTATGTGCGGGTAGGGCATGACCTGTCACCCATGTTTAGCGTCCAAACGGGTGTAAAACAGGGTTGTGTCATGTCTTCCTGGTTGTTCATACTGTATCTCGACAGCTGTTTACAGAAGCTGAAAGATAGCTGTTTGGGTGTGAAATTGGGTGACATAAAAGTTAATTGTCTGCTGTATGCTGATGATGCAGTGCTTATTGCACCATCAGAGGCAGAACTGCAGGCATTAGTCACGTGTATGAAGAAGAATGTGAAATTAATGGTCTCCGTTTGAATGCTAATAAAACTAAGGTTCTGGTATTTGAAATGGACGAAGAAAGAACGAAAAACGAAATTTGGGTAAATCAGGAATGTCTAGAACATGTGAATGAAATTGTATACTTTGGGAGTGCGTTTAGCCGGGATGGAAGATGAGATAAGATGTGGACAGACGTGTCGCTGCCGGGAACAAAGTCAATGGTGCCCTGACTGCGTTAGTCAAAAGGCAAGGCGTAGTGAAAAGTGCACGTCTTGCAATACAAAACACAGTGTTGGTACCGACTTTATTACATGGCAGCGAAACATGGGTATACCAGAAGAAGCATAAAAGCAGGTTGAATGCAGTGGAGAGGCGATCTCTTCGTAAAATGTGCGGCCTTACCATGGCTGACCGAAAGCGAAACGAAGAGATTCGCAATATGGCAGGTTTGAAAGATGACCTTGTCACAAAAATGGATAAGGGCGTGCTTCGATGGTTTGGGCACGTTGAGCGAATGAGTGAAGACCGAATGGTGAAGAAAATATGTAGCGCGAAAGTTAATATTAAAAGGTGTCGAGGTAGACCGAGACTAACTTTCGAAGACCATGTGAGCAAATTGCTCGAAAAGGGGAGGGTCAAGAGTACTCGGATACCTAGACGTGCATGTATGAAGAAGATGATGAATCTGAAAGAAGCGAAAGAAGTATGTAGGGATCATGACACTTGGCGATCTGTTCTCTCTGGTTACCCCGTCAGGGATTGTGCGTGAAGATAAGTAAGTAAGTAAGTTGTTGTCCAGAAGCAATATGTCGATGAATGCGGAAGCCACCTGCCACCAAGAGAAAGTGGAACTTGGTTTTAACCTTAATGTCATAAAAAGCAACTTTGAAGGGCTACTGGAAAACTTAACTCTATTTCCATCCGTGTGAAAAACTTCCCCGACATTCCCGGGATAAAAACGCCTAATATTTACCGTAATTTAATAGGAATCTAATTTATGTATTTATTTCACTTAGCACATTTCATAAGTCTTTAAAAAAGATAAAATTAATAGTGAGTGCTTAGATAGTGACGTTTTCGGTGCTTTGGTGTAAGACAATATACTTAGTATGACGCATGCACAGACACGTTTACAGTATAAACTTGTCCTAAATATTTAAAGATATAGCTTTGTCAAGAAAGTGGGTGTATGATATGAAAACATATGAATAATAAGGTTACCAGTATTCGCAGAACTTCGTCCTCTAGCATTATTACACGAAGTTCTTTTAGGTAATGAAACAACAATAGAAGTTTCGGAGCTTTTCTTCAATTGGTTGTTAATTTTAAATGCACAGATCTATTTCGGATCTCGCGTAGGTGACGTTGTGTCATCGTTCTCGCTTGTTTATTTCTTACTTTCATTCGTCATTTTCCGTATTGGCAATGCTCTCTGTAAACATGAAGTACAGAAAATAAAACATTATGTCCGTGCATGTTTACTCATATGCATAAAATAAAACAGTGTGTGCATCATTTTAAAGAAAAAATAGAATGCGGGAATGTCATTATAATAATACTGTCTTAAAAGTAGCTCCGCTGTTTAAATTCGTAAAAACAGTAAAGTTTGAAGACACCAACGGAGAGATGTAAATGTCAAAGAGTATATAAATATTGTAGTATTTATATATCATATATAATTTTCCAGACATCAAATTCTATGTATATATATGCAGATAAATAAATATCTTCACGCAATTCCCAATACAGGGGTAGACAGAGGTCAAGTCTAGACAATTAAGTCCCTTTGACCCACCTTCCACCGAAGATATTTTCAGGACAACGTGACAGGTGGAGAGCCTGTCGCCGCCTTTATGTCCAAGCCAAAGATGAAATTCGTACATAAGTTTTGAAAACTCATTGGTACTGCCACCTGGGGATCGAACTCGGGTCTCTCACACAACTCGGCTATCGTGACTTATTATAAGTCTTATAAAATAAGTCACATATCTTCAATGCTGTAATTTTAAGAAAATTTTTCCCATTACCATGGATAAAAATAGCAATAGCCTATTGAAATATCAAGTCAATCCATCGACTATTTTTCTAGTTTTGCGTCCAAAAACATAGGTTTGCTGTATTAAATGTATATAGGCATGTATGTGTATAGTAAAGAGGAGACCTTTAAACTTGTACATAACATGTCAAAAAGTCCATTGCCAAAAAGTCCTAGTCCTACACATAGGCCTCGCTTAGAAAAGAAAGAGAAATAGAGACGGTGATGTATTCTTACGACGTAACCACACCGTAACATACACGTATGCAATTTTTTTTATCAAAAAGTACTTTTTTATGAGTATTAGTAATTGTTATCTGTTGTAGATCACCTAAGATTAACATTCAACTACAACTTTAACATACCATTTATAATTTTAAAATTGATGTTTTATGGCATCTCTTGATATACCTAATTCTGCCGAAAATAATTCAGTAACCTGAAAAATTGTAAATCGTAGTTTCCTCTTCACGTTAACTTATTTATATGTATATACTGCGTTATTCTCTATACATTCTCTATACATGCACAATATATGTATATACTGTTTTCACAGTGGTAGAGCCACGCATCAGCTTTTGTTGTTGCATGAATGGTCCGGCTCGACCGGGGAAGTACCACGACCTCACAGAATACCGGCGTGACCGGTATACCGGTGTGGGGGGGCACTCTAAGGCCGGCAACGCATCTGCTATGCCTTTGGTATTGCGGGTGTTCATGGGCGGCGGTAATCACTTACCATCACGTGAGCCACGTGCTCGTTTACCTCCCTTTTCCCTAAAAAAATCACAAATCCTTGCACCAATCGTCTGGAGTATATGCGGTTATTTCGAGCATTTCAGATCTAGTTTTTATGGTAGTTTATTTTCTAGTCTTTGTATGTTTCGGCGTTTGCTTGTTGTGACTATTCAGTGATTAGTTTTCCGCCTGCGTCTTCGCTCGAATGGACAACTATAAATGGCAGAAGACTAATTACCAACTCCCATATCTACAATCTTAAAAAATTACGGTAGTAGGTAGAGAATTTTCGTTAAATCCGTTATTAGTGAGCGTCTACGTCAAAAGTGTCTAACTATGCAAAATTTCAAGTAAATCAGATGTTTCAGATCTGTAGACGAGAGGTCTTTCGCTGTATATCTATTAATCACTGTTTTTATTGTTACAGGATAGGTAACCGATATGGTGATGGAAACTAACCCAATTGCTGATAAGCACAGCGATGGTAAGTTTAATCTTTAATTAAAATTGTACTATCGTGTAGAATGGTAATACCGCTTTCTTCTCATGGGTGTCTTATAACCCGACCATGAGAAAATGGGTACCGATACATGGCGGGATAACGGACTATCACGTAAAACATCTGACAAAAAAAAAAAAAAAACAGAATCGTGAGCTGCGGCATCTAATATGTGAGGTGTCTGCTATTGCCAATGCATTTATTGATCTTGGCGATTGTGGCAGATCGGTCCTGTTTAAGACTGGGGTTTTTATCATGAACTGGACTATCAGACGTTGTTCGAGAAAGATATAAAGTCGTGCAAGTGCCGTTTAGTTGCTTAAGAATTTATCCACCCACTTACTTCCTGTGGGGATGGAAATAAGGGCCTTAGAGGTATTAAGTCTTGTAAATCACAATGGCTACCTACAAATGGTGAGAGCTCGAAAAATACTTGATCAAAATTAAACAGAATTGTGACGGCAGCATTTCACAGTTAGACAGCTGCGTCTAAAATGCAAGATATCTGGTTCTGCAATCTTTAATAATTTTGCCGAGCGTGTCCGATCAAGGCAAATCCTTTTTACGAGAGGGCCTTCGTCCTGCAAGAGACTCTTACAGTACGTTAAATAAGTAAGCAATTGTCCCAAATTCAGCGTCATAACAAAGCTATAACGTTGAAGATGGATGTTAATATGTAATACCAATGAATATTTAACCGATTACGAAAAATATTTACGTAACGTTAACCTGAGATTTGAAACCATAACATAGTGATTACATTCTCTTTGTAACATTAATAATAGTAAACGAAAAACATGTTTCTTAATCTGAGGTGAAATTTTAATCTGAAAAATTAGTCTTTATAAATCTTTACGGCTATGTAGTACTTATGTGCCTAAGTTTATGGTTAAAAACATGAAACCCTAATTTATAATGTATAGATGGATAGAATGTGGAATGACCTTGTGCCACCTCCGTCCATTGATTCCTCTCAAAATAGCGCGACTTCTACCCTATCCGTATAACTAATATTTTGGATAATTGCTTGACTAGGGATGTATGATTCTATTAAATTTATACATTGGGCTTGGAACCTAAAATTCAGATATTGCAAAGAGTCCCACATCCGATCAAATTCCGACCGCATCATATTCTGTCCATGTATGTGTTATATACAAACAAGGTGATAGCAATAGCTGACGCATAGCTGTAGTAATC
This sequence comes from Sericinus montela, assembly GCA_029286605.1. Taxonomy (NCBI): domain Eukaryota; kingdom Metazoa; phylum Arthropoda; class Insecta; order Lepidoptera; family Papilionidae; genus Sericinus; species Sericinus montela. Next base: position 2,183,231 of record JAGSMR010000054.1, on the reverse strand, counting down.
CAATTAGGAGTGTCGATATGTCAATCAGATCGATGTCCCTGTGGAACGACCTCGCCACCACGGGCCTTTATACAAGAGACGTGTGTATTTACGTTTAACCATACGGTGTGCAAAATGCAGCCAGTGATGCTACGGTACCATGCAACGAAGAGATTATTTAAATAAGGGATCATTAATAATAATTTTAATTTTTAGTTTGTAAATATAAATTATAAAGTTTCTCAGCGTGCTATGGAAAGGGTCATGTTCGGTGTTTCTCTGCGGATAGAATATGCAACGAAGACATCCGCAGCAGAACGAAGTTAACTGAAACAGCCGTAAGGATCAGCGTACTGAAGTGACAATGGGCCGGCAATATAGCTCGACGAACAAATAACCGTTGTGGAAAAAAGATTCTCGAGTGGCAACCTCGTATAGGCAAACTTGGTGTAGGACGATATAATGATGACTAGCAAAATGTTGCGGAAAGTCGATGGATGCAGGTGGTTGGGGGCGGTTCTTTGTGACAAGCTTTGGAGCAGGCCTTTGTCTTTGATAGCCTGTAAAGGAGAATAAGAAGAAATATAAATTCTAAGTATATAATAAAAGCAACGTATTTTAAAGAGAAGCATTTCTTTGTATCTACGTAGTACGTTTATAATAGCAATTTAACCAGTTACTTATCTGACACAGATCTGCCAAAATCATCAAAGTCGAATACAAATTTAAACAATCCCACTAACACACGCGAAAATAGCGCCCTATATATTACTTTGTGACGCTCTATAAATACTGCGCCAGTTTCACGCTAACGTCTGTTTCGTCTCATTTCTGAGCCGCAAATCTTGATAGGAAGAAAAATCTTTAGTACCAATAGGATTTAAGAACTTTTACGCAAAATTTTAGCTAATAGTGAGGAATATTAAAATGCAAAGAGGGCATTATTTGCTTACCATCTGAATAAACAGAAAGTTTGTGTGATTAGGTGTTTGTATTGAATTATTCAATCACACCAAAACGGATTTGAATGAAATTTGGCACACGTATAGTTTAGAATCTGAAATATAATTAATAAGATGCAGTTTATCCTGAGAAAGTGCTCAATTTCTGTGGGGATGGAAATAGGGTCTTAGAGGTATTAAGTCTTGTAAATCACAATGGCTACCTACAAATGGTGAGAGCTCGAAAATACTTGATCAAAATTAAACAGAATTGTGACGGCAGCATTTCACAGTTAGACAGCTGCGTCTAAAATGCAAGATATCTGGTTCTGCAATCTTTAATAATTTTGCCGAGCGTGTCCGATCAAGGCAAATCCTTTTTACGAGAGGGCCTTCGTCCTGCAAGAGACTCTTACAGTACGTTAAATAAGTAAGCAATTGTCCCAAATTCAGCGTCATAACAAAGCTATAACGTTGAAGATGGATGTTAATATGTAATACCAATGAATATTTAACCGATTACGAAAAATATTTACGTAACGTTAACCTGAGATTTGAAACCATAACATAGTGATTACATTCTCTTTGTAACATTAATAATAGTAAACGAAAAAAACATGTTTCTTAATCTGAGGTGAAATTTTAAACTGAAAATTAGTTTTTATAAATCTTTACGGCTATGTAGTACTTATGTGCCTAAGTTTATGGTTAAAACATGAAACCCTAATTTATAATGTATAGATGGATAGAATGTGGAATGACCTTGTGCCACCTCCGTCCATTGATTCCTCTCAAAATAGCGCGACTTCTACCCTATCCGTATAACTAATATTTTGGATAATTGCTTGACTAGGGATGTATGATTCTATTAAATTTATACATTGGGCTTGGAACCTAAAATTCAGATATTGCAAAGAGTCCCACATCCGATCAAATTCCGACCGCATCATATTCTGTCCATGTATGTGTTATATACAAACAAGGTGATAGCAATAGCTGACGCATAGCTGTAGTAATCCAATTAGGAGTGTCGATATGTCAATCAGATCGATGTCCCTGTGGAACGACCTCGCCACCACGGGCCTTTATACAAGAGACGTGTGTATTTACGTTTAACCATACGGTGTGCAAAATGCAGCCAGTGATGCTACGGTACCATGCAACGAAGAGATTATTTAAATAAGGGATCATTAATAATAATTTTAATTTTTAGTTTGTAAATATAAATTATAAAGTTTCTCAGCGTGCTATGGAAAGGGTCATGTTCGGTGTTTCTCTGCGGATAGAATATGCAACGAAGACATCCGCAGCAGAACGAAGTTAACTGAAACAGCCGTAAGGATCAGCGTACTGAAGTGACAATGGGCCGGCAATATAGCTCGACGAACAAATAACCGTTGTGGAAAAAAGATTCTCGAGTGGCAACCTCGTATAGGCAAACTTGGTGTAGGACGATATAATGATGACTAGCAAAATGTTGCGGAAAGTCGATGGATGCAGGTGGTTGGGGGCGGTTCTTTGTGACAAGCTTTGGAGCAGGCCTTTGTCTTTGATAGCCTGTAAAGGAGAATAAGAAGAAATATAAATTCTAAGTATATAATAAAAGCAACGTATTTTAAAGAGAAGCATTTCTTTGTATCTACGTAGTACGTTTATAATAGCAATTTAACCAGTTACTTATCTGACACAGATCTGCCAAAATCATCAAAGTCGAATACAAATTTAAACAATCCCACTAACACACGCGAAAATAGCGCCCTATATATTACTTTGTGACGCTCTATAAATACTGCGCCAGTTTCACGCTAACGTCTGTTTCGTCTCATTTCTGAGCCGCAAATCTTGATAGGAAGAAAAAATCTTTTAGTACCAATAGGATTTAAGAACTTTTTACGCAAAATTTTAGCTAATAGTGAGGAATATTAAAATGCAAAGAGGGCATTATTTGCTTACCATCTGAATAAACAGAAAGTTTGTGTGATTAGGTGTTTGTATTGAATTATTCAATCACACCAAAACGGATTTGAATGAAATTTGGCACACGTATAGTTTAGAATCTGAAATATAATTAATAAGATGCAGTTTATCCTGAGAAAGTGCTCAATTTCTGTGGGAGCGATCTGAAAACTGTCTTTGCTTAATTTAGGTTTTACGGACTTGGATTTTATGTTTTTAATCGCAAATTTCGAGATAACGTGCGAACGATGGCGGCATAACGGAGATGATGCTCCGATGCACTTGAGAAAAGCCGATTTAATATTTTTCCTATGTTTACATAAATAATAATAAATAATATCTTCACGCAATTCCCAATACAGGGGTAGACAGAGGTCAAGTCTAGACAATTAAGTCCCTTTGACCCACCGAAGATATTTTCGGGACCACGTGACAGGTGGTGAGCCCGTCGCCGCCTTTATGTCCAAGCCAACGATGAAATTCGTACATAAGTTTTTGAAAAACTCATTGGTACCCCACCTGGGGATCGAACTCAGGTCTCTCGACTCGAAATTCCGACCACCCAACAACTCGGCTATCGTGACTTATCCTATGTTTACATCGTTATGCTTTTTACATTCTGTGTGTTTACGGACTACGGACTCACGCGTAAGAATATACACCGCCTCCTTTCTTCCAGTGGATGTCGTAAGAAGTGACTAAAGGAAAAAGTGCATTGGCTGACGACTGATGGCGCAATAATCGTCTTTAAATTTACCAGACTTAAACAGAGGTAACTGGCGTGTACAAGAGCATATAACCAGGATCGTGACATTTGGCAACCTGTTCTCTTTAACTACCACATTAGGGATGACGCGTGAAAAAACTTCACGCAATTCCCAATACAGGGGTAGACAGAGGTCTAGTTTAGACAATTAAGTCCCTTCGACCCACCGTCCACCGAAGATATTTTCGGGACAACGAGACAGGTGGTGAGCCCGTTTGTGTCCAAGCCAACGATATAATTCGTACATAAGTTTTTGAAAAACCTATTGGTACGAGCCTGCCACCTGGGGATCGAAGCCGGGTCTCTCGACTCGAAATTCCGACCACCCAACCTCTCGGCTATCGTGAAAATACTACAATAACTAACATTGTTAAGAATGCGCTTAAGAATTAAAAATGTTAAGAAGACAGCTAAGGTCGCGAGATCGATCCCACTGTGTCGGATGATTTTTTAAAATCATCAATCAATAATTATTAAGACATTAAATATTTTGTAACTAAATCTAATTTATTAACTGTTTTCAGTTTTGAAGCTTGTTAGTGGCGTTTTAATAAAAAAAAATATATTTTTTTTCAGCTTATACGTAATAAGTTAACGTAGGTTATAATAAATGTTAAGCCCAGAAGGCTACGTCCTCCAAAGTCTGCTGCCGTGGTTATCACACTCCAACCCGGAGCCGAGGATAAAGGAATAATTTACGCCAAAGTTCTAGCGCAGGCTAAGGAGAAAATTGATCTTTCCAGCCTAGGAATTAACTCACTGAGATACAGGCAAGCAGCCACAGGGGGAAGGATTCTTGAGGTGCCTGGAGTAACAAGCGGTGACAAAGCTGATACCCTAGCTAAAAAACTCAGGGAGTCACTTCCAGAGGAAATTGTTAAAGTATCCAGGCCTACGAAATGTGCTGAATTACGAATATCTGGCCTTGATGACTCTGTAAACGTGGAGGAGGTAACTACCGCTATAGCGCATCAAGGAGTCAATCAAGGTTGGGGAAATTCGCCGTAACTTCTCGGGAACAGGAACCATATGGGTAAGCTGCCCTGTAGCCACTGCCAAAAAAGTACATGAGGGAGGGCGCCTCCTTGTTGGATGGGTATCAGCAAAGGTGCAGCTGTTGCAAACTAGGCCCACCCGGTGCTTTAAATGCCTTCAAAGTGGACACGTACGTGCAAAGTGCACAGAGGAAGCAGATCACAGCAACGATTGTTATCGCTGTGGTCAACCTGGTCACAAAGCGTCAAACTGCCTTGCTGTGCCAAAGTGCTTCCTGTGCAGCGCAGCGAATAAGCCAGCCGACCATATGTTAGGGAGCATACAGTGCTCCCCGGCGAGTCGACGAAAAAGAACGGCTGATCGCGCTCCGGTTGAACAAACTGGAGGGGTGGAGGAGATGGCTGTTAATTAGAAATGGCTTGTTATCGCTTCCTCCAAGCTAATATTAACCACTGTGCTAGCGCGCAGGATCTGCTCTTGCAAAGCATGGCGCAGTGGTCGATTGAAGTGGCGGTGGTTGCCGAGCCATACTTTAACCCTGACACAGAAAGCTGGGTAGGTGATTTTGACGGTTCGGTAACCATAATCTTACATGGATCTGCTGAGGTTTCATCATGGGCCATAATTGCGAGGGGCAAAGGGGCAAAGTCCTCAACCAAGGTTCGGTTAACACATGCGTGCGAAGGAATGGGGGGTTTATTGTTGATCTGACGCTGTCTTCCTACACACTCGCTGGTTCTGTGCGGGACTGGAAGGTCTTACAGAATGTGGAGACTATATCAGATCACAGATACATCCGCTTTGACGTCTGTTCTCCTGGAAGTCCTGGTATTAGTCGTCGACATATAGAGCGCATACCATCATCAACCAAAAAATGGGTGTTGAAAAGTCTGAACAGGGAAGCGCTCGTTGAGGCCTCTATTATTCAAGCCTGGCTGCATCCTCCGACAGAGCTGGTGAACGCTGAGGAGGAAGCCATGTGGTTCCAAAACTCCATGACGGCAATTTGCGATGCATGCATGCCCCGAGCCAGATTTCAACCTCACAGGCGTCAGGTGTACTGGTGGTCCCAAGGGATATCTATGTTACGTGCCAACTGCGTTAAGGCAAAACGCCAATACACAAGACATCGCAGAAGGCATCATAATAATATCTCTGGTGAAGATCAGTTATACGAGGCGTACAAAGAAAGTCGCCCATATAAAATAGTGAGGGGGAAAATTCGACCCTGTACAACTCCACTTACCGTTAGTCTCTCGCCCATCTTTTTACAGGACGTCGTGTCCAATCTTTTTCCAATTCGAACGGACTGCGCCTCACCATAAACAGCACCACAACAACAGCTGCAAATCGAAGAAGATAAGGTACCACTAGTGTCTCAGGCAGAGCTGAGCGCGGCCATTCTGAAACTTAGGACCTTAAATAAGGCTCCGGGACCTGATGGCATCCCAGGCCGTGTGTGGTTCTTAACTCTCAGTGCGTTAGGTGACCGACTTCGAAAGCTGTTCGATACCTGCTTGGAGTCGGGTCGGGTTCCCTCACGGTGGAAGACGGGAAGGTTAGTTCTCATCAAAAAGGAAGGGCGTCCCGTGGACTCTCCCTCTTCCTATCGCCCAATAGTTCTACTTGATGAGGTAGATAAGATATTTGAACGAGTTATCGCTAGACGCCTCACTAGACATCTCGAAGGAGTCGGTCCTAACCTATCGGACCGACAATTCGGCTTCCGAATAGGTCGATCGACAATGGATGCAATAAAATGTCTCAAGAACGAATCAAATGAAACGGTGAGACAGGGCAAGGTCATGCTGGCAGTGTCTTTAGACATTGCCAACGCATTTAATAGTCTGCCTTGGAATACTATCAGAGAGGCACTAAGGTTTCACAATGTACCTGCCTATCTTACGCGAATTGTGGAAAACTACCTCTCAGAAAGGTTTATTTCCTATCCTGGGCAAGAGGGCCAAATGCTAAGAAGGGAAATGACGTGCGGTGTCCCTCAAGGATCAGTTCTCGGCCCTCTTCTGTGGAACATCGGATTCGACATGGTCTTGCGCGGCAATTTTTCACCAGCTACTGGTGTAATATGCTATGCAGATGACACTCTTGTCACTGCGCGAGGAAATACCTATGAGGAGGCTGCCCGCCTTGCAACTGAGTCGGTGGCACAAGTTGTTGCCAGGATAGGTATGTTGAGACTAGACGTGGCGCTGAATAAGTCCGAGGCTATTTCCTTCCACAGGCCTCGTAAGGCACCGCCACAAGGTTCTCACATCGTTGTCGGTGACATTCGCATAGAGGTTAAGACCAACCTGAAATATCTTGGACTAATCCTCGACACCCGCTGGAACTTTTACGACCGTTTTAGGACGTTAACTCCTCGCTTGATGAGGGCAGCATCTGCATTAAAGCGGCTACTACTAAAGACTCTGACAGAGAGAAGCGTCATATTCCTGAGAAGGCCCCAAAGAGCAATGGCCATCGGAGTCATACGCGGGTACCGGACAATTTCTTTCGTTGCGGCGTGTGCGCTAGCGGGTTCCCCTCCATGGAATTTGGAGGCGAAGGTTCTGGCATATATACATATATATATATATATATATATATATATATATATATATATATATATATATATATATATATATATATATATATATATATATATATATATATATATATATATATATATATATATATATATATATATCTCAATTGCGTTCAGACCTTCGCTTCCAAGGGAGAAGTATAACACCGAGGGAATGGGAAGCAATGAGGTCACGTGCTCGGCAGGCTATGATCGAAAGGTGGAAGGAGCGTCTAACCAACCCACAGGCTGGTATCCGGACAGTAGAGGCTATGCGCCCAGTCCTTAGCGACTGGATTACCAGGAGGCATGGATCACTCACCTTTCGATTAGTGCAGGTGCTTTCTGGACATGGTTGCTTTGGAAAGTACCTGTGTCGTATAGCCTGCAGAGAGCCGACAAGTGTGTGCCACCATTGTGGCAATGAGGAGGACACAGTTCAACATACGCTGCAGGAGTGTCCAGCATGGTCCGAGCAGCGCCGAAACCTCATTGCCTCCGTGGGAGAGGATCTTTCCCTCACTGCATTAATAAAGGCCATGGTAAGCAGCGAAAGATCATGGAACGCCGGACTGTGCTTTTGCGAACAGGTGATGATGCAAAAGGAGGCTGCGGAAAGAGAGAGAGAGCAGAGCTCTAACCTTTCGATCCGCAGCCAGAGAACCGGGCGAAGAAGAAGGGTATATCAAGCCCTTCTCCATCCGCCGTAGTATGGTAGGTCGACGGATATATAGTTGTTCCGTCGACTTGCTGTATTGTGGTGGATGACTTAAAGACGGTGCACACGGTGTTTGACCGCGTCAAATACATGCCAGTTGTGGCCAGTTATGAAGGGTTCCACACGAATCACCGTCGTCGGGGCTGCGGTAGTATGCGAAAGCGTTCCCGTGGCCTCGACAAAAGACGCTGAGAAGATAAACGTGGGGTTTTAGCCGGTAGGAGTCCGGCATAACCTCTGCGGTGGATGGGTATCCATGAGGATTTCCCCACGAAAAAAAAAAAAAAAAAAAAAAAAGGTTATAATAAATATACGGATATCAGATGAGAAATAGTAATTAGAACCGCCGAACTTGAGGTCTAAAAAAGGAATAATACATACTTATATTTTGTTTATTTAGCGTTCTATCAGATGCTACACGATCCAAAAATTAAAACAGTTTTTATTTCCTATAAGTTGGATTCCGCTCTGTATCTTTACAAACGCAAATGAGATGGGTTAGGCCAAATTCCCTGCTCTTTATATTGCCAAACAGAGCGTAACACATTTGGATGCCATTTATAGCATGTGATTTAGAACATTTTCTATAATATCTCTTTAATAGAACTATCAATTGTGAAACTTATTTATCATATTTATTTATTAAGTATAATACCATAATAAATAAAAAATATCTTAAATATCTTAATAAATAAATAAATAAATATCTTCACGCAATTCCCAGTACAGGTAGACAATGGTCTAGCCTCGACAATTAAGGCCCATTGACCCACCTTCGGCTATCGTGACTCTTATATATTACATCTCTACACTCTTATATTTTATAACTTATATATTATATCTTATAACGTGAAAAATTACGTGTACAAATTTGCGCATGAGAGAAACAAGTAAAGGTCGGAAAAATATACCTGATGTTGTGACTAGATTTTTGAACATATTCTATGTAGCGAACCTGACTACCGCTAACCGTTTTGTCACTTCTGCGAAAGATAATTTCTTATATCTTCCCGGAAAATGAGGAACAGAGGCTTTTGATTTGAGGTAAAAAATTATCTAATAGCTAAACATTTTATGAGGCTGGGATTGGCTCGTAACTCACTAGCGGTCTTTAACCTATACCTTTTAAAGTGAAATATATTAATATAATTAAGATACCACAACAGCTACCTGTGTAGCAGCATTATCGCGACAACGGCCGAGTACAATCCATTTCGTGAGCCCATGCTGCAGCACAAATTTCATTCGTTGGTCATATTACTTTATTTTATTTAAGATTAGTCTTTCTTTATTCATTTTGTTTTTTATCATCGTACCTTTTGTAATATTAATGTATAATAGGTTGCCCTACGAATAAACGTGCTGCTTTCTTTCTGTATTTCTCACACGTGTGAGTGCGCAAGTGTCGTTTGTACTCGTACTGTTACAACAGTACCATTACCACAAACGACACTTAAGCACAGAATCTGCTATAATTAATATTCCCCGTAATTAAAAACAAATCATATTTAATTATAAATTGATTTATGTGTAATAATAGTATGGATTGAATATAGCAATGGCGTTGTGAAATAAACCGTACTTACATAAGTTCAGTTGCAACGATATTTTACATTCGCAAATAGCTAAACCATTAAATCGAATGATTTCATATCATTGGATTTCACTTACTCAGTCTTTGCATCTAGGGGCGAATATCGTTTGCTAAATCATTTTCAAGTGGTTAGCTCGGAACATTCTTATACTTTACGTGAGTTGATAATGTAATTATTAGCTCTTGCCATTCGATACGGTGGATTATACGTAACATTGCGTTACTTTGTCTTGTATTATATATTTGTTAATATGTACAATCTATTAGTAAACTGCGTGTAAATTACTATATAATCCGAATTAAAAGTATTAATACTAGTATTTTCTTCTTTATCTGTGGTTATGCAGTTGCGTAGTATTTAATATTTTTGTATCTTATGATTAACCTCAACGAAATAAAGACATAATTACCCTCTTAGCTATCCTGTAGCTATGAGCACAGCGGGACAGTTAAGTCACAATCTGAGTTTGAGTACCTACGAGGCTAATGTTTTGTTGGAGACTTGAGTCCCCATCGCTCTGTGGAACCCTCATTTTACGAAAGTTATGTGCGTCTGATTAAGACGGCAATAACCTCAGCCTTGCCAAGTTCGGACAATCTAATCTTCATTCCCAAATCTCTCTCAAATATAATGGACAGGTATTTGGTAAATTTTACAACCTATAAGCACATACTATACACAATATAGAAAAAGTAAAACCCACATGCTGAAGTTTTATAACCAGGAAGTAAAAGCAAAGAGTGCTAGCTATAAAACACTTGTTGGCGTACGATTAGGGTTAGAATTTGCATGCGCTCTCTTTAGAGTCTCCTGCTACGAGATAATAAAGCCCCGGTAGTCATAACATGAAGCGTGTTTAAAAATATCACAAAACGTAATGAAATGCTTTAACAGATTATCTTATTTAGAAATATCTAAACGAAAATATTAGGATTTTTTCAACGTGGTTACATTAAACAATTTTTCTCGAATGTTTCAGAGATGGTGCTGAGGCCCAGGGCAGGCGGTGACGTCATGCCTGAACGCTCCGTGGATACCCTAGACCTTGCAATGTCATACAATGCTCCTTCCAGCTTGGTACTTACACCTGCACCTGAATGTAAGTCTTCATATTTTTAGCGTACTTCTCCATATTTCTAGATACTAACGTAGATTCTCTCCTCTGTTTCTTATCCGACAGAGGAAACTTTGACATTACAGTTTATCACAATTGAGAAATGAAATTTTCTTACTGTAGGACATAGGCCCCTCCCGTACGAAGAATTTGTCATAATCGCCTCGCTTGGCACGCAAATTGACGATCGGAGTCCTAGACTCCTCGCACCATTAACGCTGCCAACCCGTCTCCAGTCTGGTGATCAAAAATGTATTGGTTATTAATTAGAATTGGAGTTGTGAGGTTTTATCATACCTTTTATCTTACCTACCTGCGTTGATATTACTGATCTAGTAAGTGAGCTTTTGTTAGCACCTTCTTCGAATGGACTGTGCTAAGCGGATGACTAAAATAGGTCTGATGGAGTCCTTTTTCAGAGAGTAGTCGATGTGACGTTCTCCTTTGCCTTCTCCTTGCAAAAGGCCTTATCAGTAGTATCATTTACTATTATTAACACTCTAGTTATCCCAGTGCCAAACGCCTTTTTGGTTACTGTGGGTAAACATGGAGTTGGCGGCTTTTTGTCCCCCTTTTTGTAAAACATTTTTAAAAAATTGTTTTTAAAGTACCATATTCGATATACTTCTCCTGTAGCAGTGACAAACAGATGATGGACTTCTCCGTCTCCTGCTTAAGAGTCGTCTGTAGTCTGTTATCGTATATCGCTTGTCAGCAGCACCACAGCCAGTTACTCTTGGCCATTTCATCTGTCAAATACTAATGTAACAATTGTTGGGCCAGTGTAACAACAAGTAATGAGTGAAACAAACCACCTTAGTCTTCTAGGGTGCTAACTAATCCGTAACCTTATTCGATGCGTTGTGTTCAGTTTTAGTTAGTCGATTGTAGTGAAGTTGCCAATTCGCTGCAGTGGCCCCTATACCTGATGGTCAGGTTAACCCGCTTTTCATCTTAATCCCATAAAAAACAGATAATAAATAATTTAAACTATTATTCTTAGTGACTTACAGTCTTGAGTTATTACACACAATCAGGTAGGCTGTTAGCTCCTTGGTTTTGGAATCTATAAACCAATAAATTAGTAATTTCACAGTTAATTTCAATCACAGCTATATTTTTCACTAACTTGAAGCAACATGAACGAACGCTGACGGTGAAAGCAAGCTGACTCAACTATGGACGTGAAGTGAAGATCGACAATCTAAACACTGTTTCCCGTTGATGTGTTCAGTGGAGTATTGTTATTACTTCCTTACAGGTCGGAAGCTATCGCGAGGCATATCTCGGGCGACGGACAATGAAGGTCTTGTTTGGGCACTACGGAGCAACACCGAGACAGAACCGACTAACTTGAGCTCTGACCACATACTTCTGCTGCCCGACATATCCGTGTACCCACCTGACTTTAGGTAATGTCAAAAAATACGTTAATACTATTTTAAGTCTAAAATTTATTACTGTGGCTATATTTTGGAATGATTACTTTTTAATTTCCAGTTCTTGGCACCGAGTCACTTCCATTTCATGAGGCGTGGTAAACGTTAAATAGTTTGATTGCTTTCAAACCACACTTCACCAGAGCTCAGAGCCCATCGACGTCTTGGTATTCAACCAAACGTTATAAATCGTATATAAGCTTTGAAAAAATCACAGGCAATATTCGGATTCTTTCAGTGTCTAGAAATATACTAATACTAGCTGACCCAGCAAACGTTGTTTTGCCTTATAAAAGTAGGGGTTGATCGTAGGGTGGTGAGAATTCAGGGTTTAATGTATTTTTAATGATATCTTAAAAAGAATATTTAAAAATAAAAAAAAATAGGGTTGGACTACCCTTAATATTTAAGGGGGTGAAAAATAGATGTTGTCCGATTCTCAGACCTACCCAATATGCACACAAAATTTCATGAGAATCGGTCGAGCCGTTTCGGAGGAGTACGGTAACTAACATTGTGACAGGGAAATTTTATATATTAATAAAAATATATATAAAAATATCTTCACGCAATTACCAATACAGGGGTAGACAGAGGTCGAGTCTAGACAATTAAGTCCCTTCGACCCACCTTCCACCGAAGATATTTTCGGGACAACGTGACAGGTGGTGAGCCCGTCGCCGTCTTTATGTCCAAGCCAACAATATTCGTACATAAGTTTTTGAAAACCCCATTGGTACGAGCCTACCAACTGGGGATCGAACTCGGGTCTATTGACTTGAAATTCCGACCACCCAACCACTCGGCTATCGTGAATTTTATATATTAGATATATTATTACAATAAAATATCTTAGGTGGAAGGTGGGTCGGATAGGGACTTAATTGTCTAGACTAGACCTCTATCTACCCCTGTTTTGGGAATGTCGTGAAGATATTTATTTACTTTATTACAATTTCATTCACCATTTTCATTTATACATTGACGAATATTAACAAAAAAGGCGAGTCTCGTGTCCAATAGCTTTGTTTAATTCGAGCCAGTCACGCTGACGGAGATTCTTTCGATATAAAAAATTGGGCAAAACGCCAGCCCTGACACGCAACTCGCCCGTTTGCTGCCGTGCCATTGAACTAGCGCGCTTGTGTACAACTCGTATGACCTTACTTCGTTACCACTAAATCAAATTAAGTACTAGTATCTATATACGATGGTCAAAAAGCAATTTAGATAATTTATTTAAAATAATACACCTATTACTTGCACTTTAATATTATAAGAAAATAATATGTCTTTTCTATGTATACCGATTTTCTTAGTGATGATAAAAAAATATCTTCACGCAATTCCCAATACAGAGGTAGACAGAGGTCTTGTCTTGACAATTAAGTCCCTTCGACCCACCTTCCACCGAAGATATTTTCGGGGCAACGTGACAGGTGGTGAGCCCGTCGCCGTCTTTACGTCCAAGCCAACGATGTAATTCGTACATAAGTTTTTTAAAAACCCATTGGTACGAGTACGAGCCTGCCACCTGGGGATCGAACTCGGGTCTCTTGACTCGAAATTCCGACTACCCAAACACTCGGCTATCGTGACTTTTTTTTACCTATTTATACCTATCTAGAAATAATAGGAATTTAAAACACTACTTAAACACAAAATTTTGTATAAATCGTTTATGAGAAAATATAAAAAGTCAACATCAAATTCAAATAATAATAATAAAAATCTTCACGCAATTCCCAATACAGGGGTAGACAGAGGTCAAGTCTAGACAATTAAGTCCCTTTGACCCACCTTCCACCGAAGATATTTTCGGGACAACGTGACAGGTGGTGAGCCCGTCGCCCTCTTTACGTCCAAGCCAACGATGTAATTCGTACATAAGTTTTTAAAACCCATTGGTACGAGTACGAGCCTGCCACCTGGGGATCGAACTCGGGTCTCTCGACTCGAAATTCCGACCACCCAACAACTCGGCTATCGTGACTCTTAAATTCAGTTCGTTTAAAGTGTTATGATACCCAAGTCACGATGACTTATGTAAGTCATTCGTCTAACATAAACAAATCAGTCTTTTTTATAGCATAAGGAGGCAAACGAGCTGGTGGCTTACGTGATGGTAAGTGATTACCGCCGCCCATGAACACCCGCAATACCAGAGGCATGGCAGATGCGTTGCCGGCCTTAGAGTGCACCCCCTCCCCCCAGAATTGGGGAGGGGTTGTGTGGACCTCCAGTATCCTGCACTCACCAGACGAAACGGAGAAGATTGTTAGACTTCTACTTCACGCCTGTATTCTGTGAGGTCGTGGTACTTTCCCGGTCGAGCCGGCCCATTCATGCAACAACAAAAGTTGATGCGTAGCTCTACACCACTGTTAAAAGTGACTGTTACAAATCAGTCTAGCAACTGATCCTTAACTGTTTTCTTATCTTCGCCTTTGCTTAATATGGTAGATAGCACCCGATACGGGTGCTATCTACCATAGATAATACATTACACCATTCATTTCCTACAGAAAATTTTTTAACCTTCTTTTTTATGTGCTTGAACTATACTAGATATTAGAAAGACTGTACGAGTATACACCCTCTTAATACACGAAAAGTGAGCTACTGCACATTTACTGTGTAAATTTTATTTATCATATAGTCATATAATTAATATGTTCATGTTGATTTGTGTTTAATATATTACTTATTGTGTGCCGAACACGATAGCCGAGTTGTTGGGTGGTCGGAATTTCGAGTCGAGAGACCTGAGTTCGATCCCCAGGTGGCAGTACCAATGAGTTTTTCAAAAAAAACTTATGTACTAATTTCATCGTTGGCTTGGACATGAAGGCGGCGACGGGCTCACCACCTGTCACGTTGTCCCGAAAATATCTTCGGTGGAAGGTGGGTCAAAGGGACTTAATTGTCTAGACTTGACCTCTGTCTACCCCTGTATTGGGAATTGCGTGAAGATATTTATTATTTTTTATTTACTTATTGTGTGTCATAGTATTAGTAGTTTACAAGTGACACGTTACGAGGTGATTTTTAATTGATGTTGTCCTGTAATGGTTTATTTTTTTCATTACAATATTTGGTATCTGACATACCCGTCAGGATCAGCATTCTGAAATGGCAATGGGCCGACGATCTGATATACGTTTGGGGGTAAAAAGGTTCCCGAGTGGCAACCTCGTTAAGCAAAAACAGCGTAAGACGTCCCCCACGAGATGGAGTGATGACTTGCAAAATGTTTCGGGATGTAAAACTTTTAGGAGAGCCCTGTGTTTAGCAGTGGACTCTCTATAGGCTGAAGAAGCAGTTCAAAGCCATGATAAATTAAATAACTCCAGTTTATATACTATATAGAGACCAAAAAACTATTATATAGAGACTAATTATATAGAGACTAATTATATAAAAACTAATTATATAGAGACCAAAAAAACGATGGATGGATTGTGTGAAAGAAGACATGAGAAATAAAGGAGTGAGTATTGACATGTCGGGAAATAGAGGAGAGTGGAAGAAGAAGACATGTTATGCCGACCCCACATAGCATGGGATAAGGGCAGGAAGAAGAAGAGAACTCCAGTTTATATATTTTGTGTAGCTATAAATTGTATAATATATTTTACTGCAACTGGATTTCTTTCTTAACTAACGAGCTAGATCACTGTAGTATTTTAATAGATTGTGTATCAAAGCTATTGACAACTAATTTAATGATGCAATACCTCATAGCCTGGAACCCTTCAAATCGGAACACAACCAAATGGAACAATAAATTAAAATTAAATATTTAATGCGATTGCGGTGCCAATCATGCAGAGAAGAAGTCTAGAATCAGTTCTTATTCCTGATAGATATAACGATCACACAGAAATAGAATCTTTCATCACTTTTGTATACACATTTCCGATAAATTTTTGCAGGTTTACAAAACGATTGCAAACAAATTTCATAATATATTGATGCCTGTCGGGCTAACAAGTAATAAAAATAAATATTATTTCCCAGAACATTCATCGAAAAAGACCTACTGGAGACAGCGACTCTGGTGACCCTCGAATCGGCGGGCATTCTGAACTGGTGGAGACAGGGACGCGTCCCGGGGACGCCTCGTCTGCTGCCGCTGGCGACGTCCGGCGACGGGAACTGCCTCCCGCACGCCGCTTCGCTGGCAGCGTACGGCTTCCACGACAGGCTCCTGGCTCTGAGGACGAAAGTGCAGGCCCTGCTCTCCGGCGAGGAAGGAGAGGCACTAATGCGTAAGTATACCTGCTCTAATTCATTGTTGAACACTTGTACACAATTCACTTTGTTTAATTATTCATTAATTAACCGACGGGTTTCGCCTTCGGCATCATTAGGGATCTGATTTTTTAATGCAATGCAATTTCATCAAGTGACAACAATCGCAAGTATAAATTTGTTAAGTTCTGTTAAGTTTGGGGCAGTGCAGCGCAGTTTTGCCGAATGTGTTGCGCGGAACCCTTAAATAAAAATTATACGATCCCTTAATATTAATCTTCATGTCGTAAAGAATTTTACATCGTTGGCTTGGACATAAAGACGTCGACGGGCTCACCTCCTGTCACGTTGTCCCAAAAAATGTCTTTGATGGAAGGTGGGAGGTGGAATTAATTGTCTAGACCACTGTCTGTCTACCCTGTATGTATACACAGACAAGCCAGACATACCCTGTATGTCTGTCTGCCTGTCTGTATTTGGAATGGCGTAAAGATATTTTTGGTGGTGCGCGCGCGCAGACGCGGTGCGCCGCCGCTGGCGCTGGGCGGAGGCGGTGTCGCTGCGCGCGGCCGGGCTGGCGCCGACGGAGGCGGAGTGGGAGCGCGAGTGGCGCGACGCGGTGCGCGCCGCGTCGGCCGAGCCGCGCGCGCGCCCGCCGCCCGCCGCCGCGCCGCACTACGCCGGCCTCGAGCAGCTGCACGTGTTCGCGCTCGCGCACGTCATGCGCCGCGCGATCGTCGTGTTCGCCGACACCGCGCTGCGGGTACGCACACGCACGCGCGCATCGGTGCACCTAGCAACGTGCACACGCATACACACGCATCGGTGAACTCTAGCCACGTGTACACACACGCATCGGTGCACCTAGCTCACGCACTTACACACACACACACACACGCACGCACACATGCATCGGTGCACCTAGCAACGTGCACACGCATACACACGCATCGGTGAACTCTAGCCACGTGTACACACACGCATCGGTGCACCTAGCAACGTGTACACACACACGCACGCACACATGCATCGGTGCACCTAGCAACGTGCACACGCACACACGCATCGGTGCACCTAGCCTTACGCACTTACACACACATGCATCAGTGCACCTAGCCTTACGCACTTACACACACATGCATCGGTGCACCTAGCCTTAAGCACTTACACACATGCATCGGTGCACCTAGCCTTAAGCACTTACACACGCATGCATCGGTGCACCTAGCCTTACGCACTTACACACACACGCATCAGTGCACCTAGCCTTACGCACTTACACCAATGGCATCGGTGCACTTAGCCTTACGTATTTACACACACAAGCATCGGTGCACCTAGCCTTACGCATTTACACACACAAGCATCGGTGCACCTAGCCTTACGCACTTACACCACATGCATCGGTGCACTTAGCCTTACGCATTTACACACACACACACACACACAAACACGTGGTATTACTCCACGCAGTACCACAGACAGCAAAATTCACTCGTGCAGCTGACAGACTTGTCACAGTGTTCTCAAAGGTGGAAGACTCCTCCGCCAAGGAATTGTCTGGATCACGCACACACTTTAAACCACGGAGCACGGCAGACAGAACTCAACAAAATTCATTCATCTAGATCATATTTACAACAATACAGATAAAAAGTCATTATAACATTATTGGTTTCTAAATCTATAAATTGTCCAAATCTAACAACCTGGTTGCTTGAAAAGGAGTAAAAGAACTATTGTCCTACACCTCCGCCACCATTATGAGAAACTGTGTGAAAATAAAAAAGTACAATTTATTTTTTTAAATCCCCCGCCACATAATGAGAAATTGTGTGAAGATTCTAAAAAAAAAAAAGAATATCTTTTTCCCGAGATTGCCAGCACCCCATACAGTCTCCGTGTTTTCTTTTTTTTCTCCCCCGTGCATGCCAGCACAGTCACGACGTCCCCCCCCGCTCGGCAGGACCACCTCGGCGAGCCGGTGGCGCCGATCCCGTTCGGCGGCGTGTACCTGCCGCTGGCGCTGGCGGCGGCCGCGTGCCGGCGCGCGCCGCTGCTGCTCGCGTACGACGCGGGCCACTTCTCCGCGCTGGCGCCCTGCGAGCCGCTGCCGGCGGCCGGCGCGCGCGTGCCGCTCGAGGACCGCGCCGGGAACCCGCTGCCCATACGGTGCGCGCGCGACGAGAGCGCTGCGAAAAGCGTGATCCGTGTGGCGCGTGACGCGAGCGTTACGAAGTGTGATCGCTGTGAGGCGTTACGTGCGCGTGACGTGAGCGTTACGAAAAGTGTGATCGGTGTGACGCGGACGGAAGTTGAAAGCGTTTGGGATGCAGCGGTGGACAGAGATGCTTTCGATCTACCTTCCATGGAAGTAATTTTTGGGACAACATGACTGGTGGAGACCGGCACCGTCTTAATGTCCAACGATATAAATCGTACATAATTTTTTGTAAAAATTCATTAGTACAAGCCGGTCACCTGGGAATCGAACTCGGGGTCTCTTGACTCGAATTCTGATCACTAGGCTACCCCTGTATTGGGAATGGCGTGAAGATATATGAATCTTGATGACATTTATGAAAAACAGTCATATGGAAATGCAGTGTTATGTGAAAAAATCATTTCTGTGGAATTTATGTTGTTTTGTGAACATAAATATACTTACGCTGAATCCATTATATACCCTACCACACTTGGCTATGACTCAATCTGGAAAATACATAAAATATCCTGCAGAAAGTAAATTCACAGAGAAAATACTTACTTTAATGTAATACCCACTTACTAATTAAATAATTATTGATATCAAACACCAATGACAGTTTCACATTGTCACGTCTTACCAGTAATGTCTGTGATCAATACAGTCACTAAAGGAATTCACATAATAAGCGATAGAAACGTAACTAAAATAAATTACATAAAAATAATGTTCGAAATTAGCAATTTGAGAAATATCATACATCAGACATTAGCAATAGTGTTGCCATGGTAAAGGATAAAAAAAAAAGTTTTTGCTGGCTTTTTAATATCTGTTATCTATTCCCATGGGAACTTCAAAGAAAAAAAGTATATATATAAACTCTTAATAAAAATGCATCAATCTTTCAAAATTTCACGTAAATTCATCAACTGTTTTACGAGATTCGCAACAACAAACATATGGGTGCTGTAATCCATAATATACATAGGTTAACTATAAAAATATTAATATTTTAAAACTGTGCCAATACCTTGCTACAAGTAATGGTAAACAAATAGGGATATTTTATTTTTTATTATTTAGAATATAGATGAGGTAGAATTATTATGTGAACGGTTCACAAATATAGTAATAATATTTATTCTTTTAAATCGTACAGCAATACAAATTTAACCGTGAGCTGATGGACTCTTGGATATTCATGTTGTAGCTCTATGTTTAGACGTTTTTTATGACACAACACGTCGCCATAAAACGACGAACATCTTTCTAAAAAAATAATACATGAATACAAAAATAAAAATCATACCTCTTTTTCAAAGAGTAGGTAGGCATACACCACATGTAACACTTGCTATACCCTGAAGTTTTTCTATTGCTTCATCGACTTTCATAAATCTTTTGATACATGCAATTCAGGTGTTTTTTTCTTTACGGTCTGTCAAAACTGCTGCTGAAATTTAGTGTTTCGATAGTGATAACAAAAAAGTTGAAAATATTAAACAAGAGGAAGATAACTGAACTAAAATAAATTAATTTATGCATGACTAATATTAATTTTAAATATACATTTTCAGATTTAGTGTCGACCCTGGAGAAGATTTCCGATGGGATATCGAACCGGACCAAAAGACTATCAACAACCTCCTCCCGGACGAGTTCCAGCGCTCGGCCATGCTGTCTGCCTACCTCGACTTGGAGAGAGTGGAGTGCCTCACCGAAACTCAACCGTCCGAAGAGTTGAGGAGATCTCTCGACGCACTATCCACGAAGAGCTCCAAACAATTAAACTCAGTGGCGAAACAGTTTGGTAGTATTGGAAGGTCGATGAGTAGCAAGCTGAAGAAGAACTTTGGGTCGATGGCGAAGTTGACGGGTAAGAGTGGCGGCAGCCAGAGTAACCCAGAAGAGGGTCTGGTGAGGAGACAGTCCACTTGCGAGGTGCTGTGCTGCAGGGTGTTGGCGGCGAGGGCGCCCGTGCAGGAGGAGATGGTCAAGAACTATCTGAACGAGGCCTGGATAGGGTATGTTTAACGACAATACGTATGTAAATGGGTGTGTTTAATTTCACGCAACTTCCCATACGGGGGTAGGCAGAGATTATATCTATTGGCGATAGACTCACCACAGATGACGTTGACCTTATAAGTCCCATTAAGCCTAAAGTACACCATTGCTATACAATTACACACCATTGTAGAGCAATGGTGTACTTTAGGCTTAATGGGACTAATAAAGTCAACGTCATCGGTGGTGAGCCTATCGCCAATAGATATAATCGCTTTAAGTCATCAAAAATCTTAGAAAATGCTGCAAACAAAATTTGAAATGATAAGAATACCCATGGCGTTCCACACCATAGAAAGTTTATTTGGCTGTTTACATCTAGCATCTCTCCAACATAATTAATTGAGGTGGGCAATGGGCTTGAATGAAGCAAGTTGCTTGTCCCAGCAAGAGTTTGACCAAAGCAAACTTGATGGTATAAGCTTGGTCACCCAGATTCCGCAAATCTATCTTGGCTCTCAGAATGGTTATTTCGTATTATGGTATCTACACCAACTACGAAATTGTGTCGTAGTCAGTACCGTACATAGGGCTGTGCCAGCGGTGATCAGGAGATTTTTTTTAATAGCGCAATTACAGAAGCTCGCACCGGGCCTTAAAAAGCTAGTTACAGCACTGGCTATAGATTTTTTTTATAGAAAAGGGCTATATTTTATAGAAATGGCTCACGTGATGTTAAGTGATTACCGCCGCCCATGAACACCCGCAAAGCCAGAGGCATAGCAGATGTGTTGCCTCCCTTAGAGTGCCCCTCCCACCAGAAATGGGGGAGGGGGCGGGTGTGGGCCACCGGTTACCTGCACTCACCAGACAAAACGCAGAAGCTTGTTAGACTTCTACTTCACGCCGGTATTCTGTGAGGTCGTGGTACTTCCCCGGTCGAGCCGGCCCATTCATGCAACAACAAAAGCCGATGCGTGGCTCTACCATTGTCAAAAACAACTCACAAACAATTCTGATAAGGAAACTAACCGATAACTCTGTCCAAAAATGTATTACGCCATCACCACGTGGTGCACACCTTTTAATAAAGTCCCACCATCAGCTACACCGCAGAGAGGAACCGCAAGGAGCAGCCGCAGTCGTCGCAGCCGCGCTACGGCACCGGCCGCTCGCAGTTCTACGCGGAAGCGGACCAGTCCGCGCACGTAGCCGCCCGTAGCCACGCTACGAAGTCGATCAAGCCGGCCGCCGACCGCACTCTCTACCTCTCCAAGTCGACGTTCTACGACGACCGTCCCCCCTCCCCGAAGCCGTGCCGCGCCCCCCTCTGCATGTACTACGGCAGCCCGGCCAACAACGACTACTGCTCGAGGTGTGCCAGACTGCAGTGAGTGCTTCCGAATTCAATAATTAGTCTCTCATGATGTGTGATAATAATCTATATTTTTGTCACTTACTACTGTAACTAGGTTTAAATTCATAAATATTATTACTTTAGAAAACTGGCAGATAGCTGATGTTATAAAGAAATAACTTAAGGTATTATTATTTTAAACAAATCATGTGAATTGCTGGTAAAGCCGCGGGGCGCAGCTAGTTGGTAACATATTTAATATAATTAGACGTTTTTGTTTGTTATTGCGACTACGTATTGCGTATGAAATTGGGTGTAGTCGGTGGTAAGAAATAAAACAAAGCCTTGTACTTACATTACTAAAGTAGGTTATAGCAGTATTTTTATTGTTTTCCGAATTAAAGAACTCAATACTCAATTTAAACCGGGACAGTATAAGCGCTCTTTGTAACCGCTTAAATGTCGATTTCTTGTTGATTTCTTGTTAGATGTTTATCTAACCCGTTGTGAATAGTATTGAATATTCACTTTGTGAAATGTATTCACTGTGTGAGTGAAAGAATAATATGGTATTACTATTAAAAGTTATTAAAACTTTTAATAGTAATACCATAATACCATATTCTAGCTCAGAAATATGTAATCACCGCTTTTTTAACACAGATTTGTTACTCTTTTAATGTAAAAATTGCCAATAACATGGCCTCTTTAGAATATATTAAAAAACTTTAGGGGCCAAGATAAATTATTCTTGTATGCTATTTGCAGTTATTTGATAATAAATAACATAGTATAAATAACATATATAATATGTTTTCATCTAATGCTTTTGTTAATTTAACCAAACCACTGTAATAGTGTCTCCTTGATACTACTACGAACAATTTTCTTTGGAAGTTTATTTTTATGTAGTTGTTCTTATGAATGCTAAAGTTAACTATGTAAATTGTTCCCGAGTGTAACTTGTTATAACTTTGTATGTAACTAATGTGTTCAAAATTAAGTGCCAGTGGCAATGAAGGGTAAAGCTTTGGACAATACCCACACTGTATCTTAGATATACAACATAATTGCTTTCAATGTAACAGTATTAATAAAAACCATGAATGTGTATTAGATTACAAGGTTACAGTATCAATGGTTAAAACTGAATGCTAGTGTAAAATTGATAATATTAATACCGTTAAAAACAAATTATGAATGGAGTTATGATCTACATATTACGTACAAAAACAAAAATATAAATTTTCCTAATAAACCTTAACTCCCTCTACCTCATAGATCAGCAGTTATATTTTCGTATTTCATATTAATAAATGGAAAGATTAAATAAAAATGTTGAAAGATATGTACTTAGATTCAGGGTAAAAAAAATCCTTGTTGCACATATTTTAAGATAGTTTAATGTTCATGTGTATTATAAAAACATTGTTATATATTTTTAATACGAGCTTGGAGTGTATTCTCCGTCCTTAATTTGCTAGGCTAAGCCATAAAACTTATAACAAGAAAGATAATATTGATTGTCTAGTCTCATACACTTAGAATAACGTTAGATATTTTTAGAGATAAGGAAAAAAGGAAATTAAGTTTTCCATGATAATCTTTTTATAAATACGAGGGAACTCCCTATTAATTGACAATATTAATCAAAGACGTTACTAAAGATTGGTAGAATTATTTTAAAATCATATTAGCAAATAACAAAAATATCAAATTTCCACAGATTTTTAACGTCTTTTAATACTATTACATTAAGGCTTTAAAAATATGTTATTGTCTTTTAAATTATAGCACTATTTCTTTCCCACCTCATAATTTGAACTGTTTTTTTTTTTTCTATTTTATCTCAAATACATTATAAACATATTTTAAACTGTATTGCCTTAAAAGATCTGTGAAAACACATGACAAAATATATTTTGTGGTAGCATTCACCAATATAATTTGTTGTTGTATGCAATGAAGTTTATCCTGAGTTGTTAATATTATATAACACAGATATATTTTTCATAATATATAATGTATTAACAAAATCATGGCATATCACATGTTTTAGAAATATAATTGGTTAATTAATTGTACTTTTATTTTCATATCCTAGTAAAATCCTTTTATTATAGTATTTTAAACATTCAAGGGACCAAGAAGAAAATTTTAAGGCATTATCCAACCGCAACTAGTTTCAACGAAGTTATTTTCTTGTTACAATGCAGAAGTTTATTGTTATAAGGTGCAAAGGGGCAATGCCAATAGATATTTCTATAACTAGAGGTTTACGTTTCGGTTGTTAATTCGTAAGTTATTTTATAAAAATTCCAATAAATATTTTACATCTATTGACTAAATAAGACGATTTATTATTAGTACTTATAAGAATGTTAACCACTTATTGTGTTCTTTAAATTAAAATTCTGAAACAAAGTTTTATATTTTGGATGAAAGGGATATAACGAACTACATTGGGGTAATTTCGAAACTATTCAAAACCCGCTCTTTTTACACTTTGACCAAAGGTTTAAATTTCTTTCTCAATCGAAATTACCCCTCACACAAAATACATATCATCAATAAATTTTGTTAATGGTTGCTATCTTATTATTCGAAACATTCTTATTTCGAAATAACCAGACCAATCTTGCCAATAAGAAAATACTGCTAACGATTTGTTGGATTGGATTCCGAGTTATCAGAACATACCCATTTTCGGAATCAATCGATAGCAGAGTGGTTGGGTGATCGGAATTCGAGTCACGAGACCCGAGTTGTCCAATGGGTTTTTTCAAAAACTTATGTCAAAACTTGTCCAATGGGTTTTATATTTTTGTCTTGGAAATAAAGACGGCGATGGGCTCACCACACGGGAACAACGTGACGTTCCAAAAAATGTCTTCGGTGGAAGGTGGGTGGAAAAGACTTAATTGTCGAGACGTCTATCTACCCCTGTATTGGGAATGGCGTAAAGATATTTTTTTTACCCCAATGCACTATATTTATCTTTTTTTTTTGGGAGGTCATTGCTTATAACAACAAATTTAATGAGGTGGGTAGATTTTATTTTCATAAATTATTTAAATTGGTACTCGTCTTTTATGTACTTGATTTTCTAATAAGTGATAGAACAAAAATTTTTGGTTTTAAAGTTCGCAGAAATATTAAAATATGAGATCAAATCTCTCTCTCTCAAAAAAAAGTGACAAGATACTCCACCGGCACCATTTTACTACTAGCAGTTTAATAACAATAGTCCTTATATTCTCATTGGCTATTATTAAAGTAATATAATGTAGTGATTATATATTCTTTGCTCAGTAGTCAGTGAATACCTTATTCATCTGTTATCTCAACCATAATACCCTCCTGTGTGGTTCAAAGATCTGATTAATGTTAATTTGGGCTGGACACAGAACACTTGTTACTCTTACCCAATAATCCTAGGCTGGACTGTATCTAATGACGACTTTCTTGGAGGAACGGTGTATACCTGTTTTTATTGTGTCACTAGCTCTGAGATGCCTGGTTCGATTACTGGATGGGTCAATGTAGAAAGACATGTTTCTCGGGTCTCGGTGTTGTACCTTCATTGTTTCTGTTTCTATAACAATATATGTGATGTTGTTCCTAGCTATTTATTTATCTAAGTATTCTTGTATTAAATATCTTGTAATCGTTGATATTTAATAATGCAAAACACACAAAATAAAACAATATATTTTTTTTATATATTCTATAGCCAATAGCACATATCTTTCTTAGATCTGTGCAACTAAAGACCATAGATAATACATATACCACTGACTCTATGGTTTCTTCTCGTCTGTCAAAATAAGCGTTTTAAAAAATACTTGAAAAAGATGCATTCGTTGAAAATAATATAAAAATTGCAATCTCACTTAGTTAAATTTCTTAAATTATGTCAGGCGGACTCATAGATAAAGTTTATATAGGCTTGGACAACGCGCCAGCCGCATTTGATATAAAAAGCCGTTTGCTCGGACCTGTAAGATCTTGCCATATTTCATTATTGTATGTAATTGGCGATGAAATTATATATTACGTTCCTATACATTAAATTTGAGTTGTTATTACTTTACAGAATGGCACTAACTTAGAATACATCCGATCAGAAACAGGTGTTGTTGCCGTTTTAAAGAGTGATAAATTTGAGCCCCTGCATTTAGCCCTTCATCACTCTAGATCAGAAGCTCTAGCGGCAGCCCGGTCTTTGGCTCAAAACTTGATCGAGACTATTCGAGCTGAACTGGCACAGTGGAGCGCAGCCCAAGCTGGTGGGCCCCCACCTGCTTTGAATGTTCCGCCACCTACTTTGACTACAACAGCTGCGCCGCCACCTGTTCCTCCCCCTGCTGCTACAGTAGCATTATCAACTCCTTCGTCACTTCCTACTAGTGCACATCAAACTGTCATCCCTCCAGTTGTTAGTATGGCACCAGCGAGCACACCGTTGATGACTGTTCGCCAACCTACAGTTTTGCAACTCCTACCACAACAACAGTATGTGTTAAATCAGGAAAGTGGCCAGTTAATCCCTATTGTGCAACCAGGAATGCAAATGTCAAACACAAACTTTACTTCACTTCCTATTGCTCAGCAGTTAAGTGCAATCCAGCAACCAAACTTTGGTCACACACAAATTGTAGATATATCCAACATGCAGCCGGTTAATGTGACACAGTTACGTCTCAGTGGTGTTCCATCATCTATGTCTATGATATTACCGAATGGTCTAACATTTCCACAAGCAAGCTTAGCTTCAGGAGATAGTACTACTGTGAGCTCTGCTACATCAACACCAGTTGTTTGTGCTGCACAAAACACAAGTTCCTCTCAGAAAATCCTTTATAGTACTGACAAAGGGGACAAAGAAGTGAAATATCATATTCAAGGGGCTGACACAGTGCAGTGGTCAATGCCAGGTTCACAGACAATGTTCATTCCTTATCAACAATTCCAAGAGTTAACTTCCAATCAAACAGGATTAGCCAACATTCACCCTCAGCAGTTTGTTTCGGTAAGTTTACATTTGATATTTTAACTTGTGCCCCTTTCTTGTGATTATTAGAAGTAATTAAGTTTGATCTACTATAGAACATATGTATAGCATGAAAGTCTGGAAGTATCTCTTAGACAGCTAGGCTATCTATTCTAGGTAATGCCAAAACCATCAAAAGCCTTATACTGGGAGCTAGTAACCTATTTGCATAAAGTTGTACTCTATTATATAAATATAACCTATTTGTATAAAGTTAGACAATAGAGTTGTTCAGTTTATCTTTAGAAAATATGTTTCCTCTTGTACATTTAAGGTCAATTAGCTTCATACCTAAGTATCCTACATAAAATTATGATGTTTATTTGGTTTACTTATAAGAATCCAATAGTGCTTAGTAGAGTTAAACAAGCTATATTTATTATTTATAAATAGATATCTTGGAAAATCTTCTAAGAATTTGGACAGAAATAATTTATTAAATTTTCCAACTTGCTTCCCATAAGTAGATCCTTTCCTTTATTGAGATTTTGTTTGATCACATTACACCCCTGTGTTAGTGTTACATAACGTTATGTCTTCATCTTATTATATCTAGTTGATTGGAGAAAAATTCAAGTGATTCTATACATACATACATACATACATATTGGCCTGTCAAAGCCCTCTGCAGGACATAGGTCTCTCCCGAAAGAAGGGTTTCCCATAATTGCCACACTTGGGAAGCGGATTAGCGATTGTAGTACCTGACCACTTGCACCTCAGATGCTGCTGCCCATCTTTGGTCTGATTATTTTAGTCTGATATTTTCAGAGATAGTTATACTGCTATCTGTCAGTTGCCGTAATGATATTCAAGAATGTTTCCCTTCTTATGACATCAATGTGAAGAAAGGGAGTAGCAATATTCTGACACCATTACCACACGGCAGGGGACTCTTGCAGTTACCACCAAGGAAAAGTGATTCTATAAGGGTTCCATTTTTTTATTTAGACATATGTGTCCTTAAAAAAAGCTGCCATGTACAAATCTCTTCAGTTCTCGAATGAAGTGCACTTAAATTGATTATATTCTTGTAAACTATTAGTTCAAATCACATAAAGTAAAAGATACTTTTAATACACATTACATAAGAAAGATAAATAACATAATTATTTGAATAAGGATTGATAATAAATAGGAGAAAGTGACATTTTTAAGTTACATAATTCTTTTTAATAATGATTTAAATAAAAAATTAGTAATTGTGAGTCTACTTTAGGAGATAGGTATAGCATAGCATTATGAAGTTTTTTGTAGACATTTTTACCCTTTTAACCCTCCATATGAGTAACTTTAACTGTTTAGGCATGAAAAATCTCAGAAGGAAAACTATCCCCTTGTTTTTGAGACTTTTCAATATTGTGCCCGCGCTACGTATGTCATAGCTTGATACATCATAGCTTGATGTTTATATCTATATTTTTGTTTCTTAAGAATAATTGCATCATCTAACTTAAAAAGAATTTTTAAAATTCTACAGATAGTTCCTCAGATTACCCATTTCAAACAACAAAACCAAAGTAAGCCTATTTATAATTTGTATATAGATCATGTGTTTATACTATCATGTTTCACATATTAGAAATTCCTCTATGATATTTGGCATTAATTTAGACCTACCACTTTGGAATATTATGTTTTTGGTTAATCATTGTTGCAGTTTAATAAGTTAGATGATTTAGGTTTAGTAAGGTAAAGTAGACAGTTCTCTCCAGTGCTAGAATCACTGGAACTATGTTCTTAAAACATAAAATATTTATTGCAGATAGCTCCAGCAAGTGGTTTTCAGCAGACATCTCTCCCTCTGTCTGCAACACAGTTACAACAGTTACAGACTACTGGTACTATTATGCAATTTAATCAAAAGGTATGAACATGGTTATATATGGAGCTATATTATATAAGACCTGTTAGGAGGATTTTTCTCTTAAAAAATTCTTCTAACAACTCTTAAGGAAAAATTACAGTAATTTATTCATCATATAATTAATACATTCAATCTCACTTAAAATTCATAGTTCAATGGAATTTTCATCTAGTACTGCATTGTCATGTACTTAGTATCTTACATTGAGACAATCTAAGCATGCTTACATTAAGATACATACTTTTTAATTAAGTATATAACATAATTTACTGAAGTTACTTAAAGTATCTTGATGTAAACAGGTTTTACAACTGTTTGTACATAACTTAGATCCAAAGAGCATATTATATATAAGGAAATTATGTTTAAAATTTTAATATAACGATATAAAATACAAAATACTACATACAGTTTAATTCAGTGATTAGACACTAATTTTAGGTCATTTATTACATATACTTGTACTTTCCGCGTTTTCATATGTGTCAATGATATGAGTTTTTGCCTTAAATAATGTATAATTGGGTACTGAGACATGCTTTATAAATTTATTTTACATTGGAAAAAAGAAGAAGGGTTATGAGTTTACTGGTTTGTTTAAAAAAGCCCTTTTCACTTATAAATGTGGATATACTTCACATAAATAAAAGCTTTTCAGAATTTTTGACATTGAGTTTGTAGTACTTAATGTGTTATTAAAAATATTTGACTTTTTTCTACAGCCTATAGTAAGCAGTGCCTCCCTCATAAATATAATTTCAACTGGGCAAGCATCTTCTCCGCAAATTATATCTGTGAGCATTATAAATTGTTGGTACTAACTCCTAAACTTTCTCTTGGTTTCATGCTATCTCATTCTCACACTTATCCATAATTTCTGTGTTACACTTTTATTTTCAAATCACTTGCTGCAATTATTATGCCATCTATTCTTTGACCATGACAAGGTACTTATTTTTTTGGATTTTTTTATTTTGTTTATACATTGGCTTCCATTCCCCATCATATAATCATAGATTTTCGACGATCGAATTGGACGGTAGGTCACATGCCTGAACTTTTCAGTAATGTGATTGTGTATTCGTTTTAAGGTTATTGACTCTTAATAATTTTATTTTTTAGTACTAACAAACTTCGATTCTTTAATATCTACAATTCAAAATTCATATTAAAATGAAAATTATTTATTTTTATTCTTAAATGGTTAACAAATCACCTCATACATTTCTAATTAGAAGGTAGAAATCTGAACCTTCTATGTTTCAGCTGCATTCTCATTAGTTTGCTTATTTCGCGTAACCAATAACTATATCTTAAACTTTCAATAACCAGTTTAGTTGCTAAATTATTCTTTCATCTATTGTTGTTTACAGAATGCGTCTACACCCACAAAGAATATTAATCAAGAAACAAGGGGACAAAAGAGACTGTCTGACGGTACACCCAGTCAATTACAATTGAGGCCTATTGCACCTGCTGGGTAAGAAAGTTCCAAGCCAGGCTTATTTTATGCTTTTGGACCTTAATAAATTTTTCTTTCAGCATTCAATGCATAGTCTAGAAAATTATTAAATTCAAAAGCCGATTTCCTGAATTAGTTACAATAGAATAATATTTCCAGCAATGATTACGTTCATGGAAAATTGGTTGGTATTAAAAGCAATTGGCGTTTCGTGGTGTACAATAATCTAGCTATATCCATAGACAAGAATTTTCTGTAGTCAAAATTATGGCCGCAGAAGCTAAAGGTTATAGGAGAATATGTCTACAGTGGTTTAAGTTGCAATTTGGCAGCAAACGCGTTAAAATTTTGTTGTGGAAACAATAGTTTATGCAAAAAAAGTGTTCCTTTTTCAAAATTATAATTTGTGTATGTTTGTGTGCGTATATTCAACCGATATGATGATGCAGGTCGCATGTAAGCCAGGACAAGAGTTCAACGAGAGACTCGCGTTCCTGGACCAACACAGCAGGTACATTGAAGATTTAGCGCTGAAACTGTGTCCCACTTTGTATCGGAGAGGATCCATAGAGATTATTAAAGAAAATAATCCTGCCTGTTTAATGCGCATTAGGATTTTAAAGAGATACTTTCACTTTCCCTCTATTTTTCTCGGATATAAAGTGTTGCAGGATTTGATATTTTATCTTATTTGTTAGTTGAAATTAACTCCTTTTTGGTATAATCGCGTATATTTTTTTAAAATACGCTTTCGGTTTTTATTTGCATCCAATAAGTGTAAAGAAGAACTCTACAGCGTTATTTTTACATATAGCTTGACGGAATGTTAATTTATAATAATAAGAAATATGAAGATACTTAATGTTGTTATTCCCACAACCATAAATTTTACCCGCATTTTGCCTATTTGTTCATTGCGTAATTCTCCATTTTGCGTAGGCGTAGAATATATTTTTTGGGAATGTAAGTAATGTTTCTACTACTTACTTTCATGTAGATTAAAATAAAGCAATTAACGCAGCTAAATATTTTCATATTCCATAATCATGTAACAAGTTCCTTCGATACGCACGTTTTTTAATACTTATTACTAAATGTTTTATTATTATTTAATCAGATATTTTAGAAAGGAGACCTGCGTATTATGTCTTAGTATATTATAATATTATTTTTATTTATTCTAACAGGTTCTGCCGATGCTGTTAACATTATAAAGCTTATTTCAAAAATGTTGTTCAGTTTATTTTGTATTTCAGGTTGCAGTTATTTTATTACCCGGTAGCTTCAGAATTTTTTTTACATTTTGATTAACTTATTTCTGCAATTAAACGCTTATCATAAGATCATTGTTTTTATAGATAAGAATTTTAGCTTCTGGAAATGACCGTGATGTTGCACTGAGCATGCTATTCTGCGTTTTATTGCAAGACCTCCTTCTGTGTTCTGTGAGTTCAGTCTCCTTGTGAGTTCTCGTGAAGTCTACTATATTAATATTTTTTTTTATATTACAGAACTTCCTTTTTTAGTATATGGCTTGGTATTATTTATTTTTGATTTATTTCTTTAGTCTAGTTTATTATTTGTGCGCCGCTGCAATTGCGTATGTTTTGTGTCTCAAAGTTTTTTCGGAGTTTTTAGGATGAGAAGTAACAGTAACAGTCGACCTCATGGTAATTAATACGTAGCATAATGCCAGCAAAGCTTCACCCCGAGGACTAATATATTTTTTAAAGGCTATATTAGCTAATGCCAAATAACATTACTAGTATTCCTGTTAACCATTCTAAGCTGCAATGCTTTTGCCTGCAGTAGTTTACGACAATAGTCGAATGTAGTACTGACCCAGGGCCACTGCAGAGAAGAGGAGACTACGTCAATTTTATACTCTATTTTGTAATTACTTTATTCATGATTTCGGAATTTATCGCGTTAACAGAGCAATTTGCGTAGATTCATTATTTTTTTATTATTATATTATTTTTATATTATTTATTATTTCATTCAAATAATTATTGTTGATGAGCTATCTCCGCGCAAAAATCCTAGCGTAAATTTTGTTGAGCGTTTGTAAAAAGCGCTGAAAGCGTAGTTTCTGTAATTGTAATATTGCTATACTTGTGTATAGCTTTGTAATTTTAATGAAAGCAATGGTTCCAGCGTATCTGTAGATTCTGCGTAATATTTTAGAATAACACTTTTTTCATAGATATATTTCTATTTTCACCTTTTCAGAGCAGCAAAATATCGTTTTAACCATCTACATGTCCTTTGTACGTGGGTATGTGCATTCAATTTGGTGTCGTTTATGTATTTTAGTATATTTTAAATCGCTTTATTATCATAATACAAGCTAAGGTAAAATGCAAACGCGGCTTTTGCATAGGCGTCCCGCATTTTCCTATTCTATGAAATAAAATCCTTAGTAGAATGGAGCTTTGTCTCGTTGGTTGGAGATCTTGTAACGTAAGTAAATTTTGATTGTAAATTACAATGTTAGAGTAAAAAAATCAGCAGATTTTTCAAGCATCGGCAAATAAATACAATTTAATGTTATTTATTTATATTTTATTTTAGATTAGTAGGTGAAAAAAATTTATTCGATGTTTGAAAAATCAGCTTGCTCAAAACAATTGAATTTTTTTTTCATCTATTAGTTTAGGCGACATGCGATATCTGTAGAAGAGCCGCATAGCGTAAAGCACTGGCTGTTTGCAGTTAACCTTTTAATTTATTCCAATTATTTCATAGGCTAAAGAATTGGCGTACGTCAGCTTGCAGCTTCAGAGCTTCAGAGTTCGGCTGAAAGGTTTATATGGCAGTTGCAGCTAATCGTTTTACATATTGGTCATAACCTACCTAATATCATCATTTCATAGACTTTATGCGATGATTTTCGAAAATCCATTACTTATAAATTTCGGTGGAAAGAGTTAATATACTTAGGATCCATTATAGGATCTACCAGCTGTTTTAAAAAGGAGAAATGAGAATGGATGTTCGCGAAACAATTTTTTTTACCATAAATTTGTGATAATTTTTTTTGCGTTATGCTGTCTCTTAATTAATATTCAGATTTTTTTTTCTTAATATTTCAGATTGTTGCTGGCTGGCATGGTTCAGTAGAAAATGGCGTAGTTTTGGTTTATGCGTAATTAGCTAAAACATTCTTCTTTGTTGTTTATCATTAACATTTTTAACCTCCTGTATTATGCGTAACGCTCCAAGCACCTGCCTGCCGGCGTGAGGCATCCACTCTTAAAATAATTTACGAGTTTCGGGCATCGATTTTCATTGTAATTTTACATTTATTTTCATTTGAAATATGATATTAAGGCGTCACAATTTTTAATAGTAATACACAGCGTAAACACAACTCTAATTATTCCCGCGTATTATTTGCAAAGCGTCCATATAGACCTAATACATTAGAGATATTTTGTTAATAATGTATTTCATTTCACGTTTCAACTTCGCAGCTAGGGACAGCACTGTCGTCAGCATGGGAATGAAAATCAACCCTGCCCATGGTACTATAATACACGTATCATCGGGACAGCAAACTAAGTAAGAATACATTCAAGAATGTCATAAATTTATTTCAAAACTCTTTTACTATTTTCATTCTATTGCTTTACAGCGTTTCGGCATCTGGATTTGCACAAGACGGTACAGGCATGTATTTAAAGCAAATTGATCGTAATGCTATACAAATACAGACGTCGAAAGATGGACAGAAGCAAGAATTGACGACAAACAAAATACAGAGTAACGCACAGAACGTACAGATGATAACAGTGCCTCAAGGTATGACCGTGTTACAAAATCCACTAAACATTGGTCAAATGTCGACAGTCATAGGACAGCCTAATAGTCAAGTGTATATGATACCCGCAAACCATCCGAGTTTAGTGCAAGGTGGCTTGCCACCTGGATTAATTGGCCAGCAAATGCTGCAGCCAGGGCAAAACGTCACGGTTATGCAACCCAATCAACTCGGTATGCCGGGCGGCGTGCAGTACAACGTTCCCTTGATGCCGATGAACATGCCTCCAAACTCGCATTACATGCCAACTGGTATCAACTTAAACACGCAGCTCTCAGCCCAGCAATTGAACGCTGCACTGGCCGGACAACAACTCACGAATCCCAATCTATCTGTTTCCGGAGCCATTCCGATAGTGCAAGCGCCGCCGCCGCAGTCTCCAATGTCGAATTCCTCTCAAACTATTCCCGTAACGCAGCCACCGCCGGTGCAGCAAATTGTGCCGCAGAACCAAACATTTATGACACCTACCTCGCAATACACCGGCATGCCACCGCAGTATATGGTACAGACGAATACCGGCGCGATGACAATGCCAGCCAACAATCCCAACGTGCAGTATTCGCTGCCCGCCAATCAGTCCAATCCGACGACACCGGCCAATGGGAATGGCCAGACGAATGGCGCGACAGATAGTGAGAATTCAAACGGCGCGACGAATCAAACCGGGTACATTTCATCATCGTCGCAGGACAACAGTTACACGATGTCAAACACGGCCAATCCTAACACTGGCCAACAGAACTTTTCGACGGATGGCACAACGCCACAGACGGCTGTCTTCACGCCAGGATCTCAGGCTGGGAGCCAGCAGAACTACAACGCTGCCAATGGCAGCAGCACACAAACTCCGAGCTACAACGTGAGTCAGGCAGCGACGTCACAATCTCCGGCGACGTACAATGGAGGATCCAATTCGCAGGGCAGCCAAAACTACGCCGCTGCGAATACCGTCAGCTCACAGAATACGCCACAGAGCAGCTTCTCGCCGTCGAACACCCCCGGACCGAATCAGACGTATCCGAACACAAACGTACCCAACCTGGCCAACATGCCGAACCCACCGAACCAAAACGGACAGAATCCCTATCCGAACGCGACTGGACAGAACTTGGCAGCGTATGCCAATAACCAATACCAGTATAATAGCAGGCCGTGGTTTAGACCACGGTATGGTTCACCACAAAGCTCGCCCTACAGCGCTGGTACCGTCCCCCCCAGCGGGCCCCCAATGCCAGTACCCCCGCCGTCGGGAAATTATAATTATTGGCAGGACAGTTGAGACATGGACTGTATGTTTGATAACGATTTTGAATGAAATATGGCTTCATAAGTATTTTTAAAGGCGGAGTCATGGGAAGAACTTCAAAAACGGTAATTTTGATATG
This sequence comes from Sericinus montela, assembly GCA_029286605.1. Lineage (NCBI taxonomy): Eukaryota > Metazoa > Arthropoda > Insecta > Lepidoptera > Papilionidae > Sericinus > Sericinus montela. The sequence goes on along the minus strand of JAGSMR010000054.1, from coordinate 2,147,726 downwards.
CAATCCTTTGCAATAGAAATGTGAACGATAACTCGATCAAATGATGTAAAATTTTTTGATTGTTGTTGTATTTTACTGATATACAATCTGTAGTATTATTAATAGTAATAATGACTGTAGGCATAAGAATAAAATAAGAGAGACTGCTAATGAATAGAGATAAATATATTACATTTATAAAATGTATAGAGAAATGTTTATAAAAATGTCTATCATTGTATACTTGCCTTTTATTCCTATCTATAAATTAAAATTAAAAATTAAATATCTTCGCGCAATTCCCAACACAGGGGTAGACAAAGGTCTGATCTAGACAATTAAGTCCTGATACCCATGATCTTTTTGAGCCCGTCGCCGTCTTTATATCCAAACCAACGATATAGATCGTACATGTTTTTGGAAACCCATAGGTACGAGCCTGTCCGTTCGACCTTGAGATCGAACTCTGGTCTCGATTCGAAATTCTGATCACCCAACCACTCGGCTATCGTGACGTAAATAAAATTTAAAAACTAGTACGTCCGGTCTCTCTTCAACCGATTTCCTTTATTTTGGGAAATGAAAGGTTTACATTGATGATCAGATTTGACGGCAAATATTGGAACACTTGTTAATTTATAATCAAGCGTCCTTTCCTTTAATGTTTTTCTTTGCATTTCTGTTTCTATATGTTTCGTACGTTAAGAATTTCCGATGTTAACTGATTCGACGTTCGTCGCTCTATGAGCACAGGATCGCTTAAATTAACTGAGTTTATGGGAAGGTAATAAAAACTAGTTCTACAGTTTTTATTTAAAAAAATCAAAACGGTTTTAAATGAAAAAAAGCAAATGAATGCAGATATTTATTGAATTTTTTAAAGTGAGCAAAACATGCTGGACTTTGATTTAAAAAAAAATCTACTGACACGGGATGATTTTTTTTATAATTCCTCTTTAATTCAATAACAAAAAGCAAATGAACTTAAAACGCTTCCGTACACTGAGATCACGGGCACAAAAGCGGCACAAATATCAAAGTCAGTTCCAGCGTTCTGTCTCAACAAACATTAAGGGATCGGTCGACAAAACTGTAATAGCAATCTTGGGCCTTTGTGGAGTGGAATAGACGTAAGGAGCGATATATTCTTCGCCGAGTAGCTGCCTTTCTTCTCGTGAGTGTCATTGGAGGCGAAATCCTTAAGACCCAAAATTTTAAGGATTTTTTTGTAAGGAGCGATATATTCTTCGCCGAGTAGCTGCCTTTCTTCTCGTGAGTGTCATTGGAGGGGAAATCCTTAAGGCCCAAAATTTTACTATCCGTAACTATGTTATCGAGGTCTCTTGGACAATCAATATATATCATAAAGGAAAGTGGAAAATGCGCATGCTGCTACAATTCAGAAACGAGCTCCGATACGATCAAAGGCCCTCTAAGAGGCATGCCTTTTAAGTTTTGTCGTTTGAAGAAAAAAACACAACTAGAACCTTATAGTACTTTTTATTGACTTTCAAAGTCTTCACCACGTAGGTTAATACACTTTTCCATTCGCCGAACCAGTTATTATAACATTTATTCCACACTAGTGGGGGTGTTCAAAATGGCTGACTTGAAAGCGTCAACTGCTTCTTTACCGAACTGGAACCTTTAACCACGAAGACTTCTTAATGATAGGAAATGTAAAGAAATCGTTAGGGCTTAGGTCAAAACTGTATGGAGGACAAGCAATAATTTCTACGTTTTTCCTGCTTCAAATACTCAATCGTTTGACGAGCGCTGTTTGAGCTTGCGTTGCCTTGCTATGCTTCGAGTCAGATTTTCGAAGTTTGGTGATGACTTGTGGTAACAAAACTGGTATACCACTCTGCGTTAACCGTTCTACGATCTTCAAGTGCAATAGTCGCAACAAAACCGGTTTTTCCAACGAACGTGGCCACCATCTTCTTTGTAGTCCTTCGAGAGAGACTTACAACTTTATCGGCTTTGGCTCGTCTTGAAAGACCCAGATTGTTGTTTGGAATCATGATCATAGGCATAGACCCAAGATTCGTCACCACTGATGATGTTGTAGACGTGATTTAACTCTCTTCGGTCGAACCTTACACCATCTGACGCGAGCCGCCTTGGGATCGTCGGAAAGCAAGTGCGGTATCCAACGGCAAACAGCTTCCTCACACCAAGTGCTTCATGCAAGATCTTCTGAATGGTTGTCCCTGAGATATGAAATAGAGCCTCTATCTCTCGATACGTCACATGACGATCTTCGAGAATTAGTTGTCCCACTGCAATGATGTTATCTTTTGTGAAGGCGGAATTTGGGCGTCCTTCGCGAGATTTGTCACTAATTCTAATATGCCCACGCTGGAATTCTAAATACCAGCATTCGACAATTCACAGACATGGGGCTTCATCACTGAACACGGATGTTAGCTATTTAAAACACTGAAGCCGCAAACTTATGCCTAGTATCTTCTAAACACGAAGAAGGCTTAGGTTTTAACCTGAAGGGGTGCTTTAAAAGATACAAGGTTTGGAAGGTTTCTCTCTAAAAATTCCTAAATAGTACAGACCTTTTGGAAGTATTCTAGAGCATTTAACATTTTGGAACATCCTGAAATATTCGAGAATATTGTGGGATGTTCCAGAATAGTCTGAAATGTTAGTTTCTGATTGTAAATAAACATACAATATTGTGAATAAGAATTAATTTATATGGGAAATTGGGTGACTTTTAAATTAAGAAACATGAACTAAAGCGTCTCACATACAACTTAAGACTCTTTGACAAAAATGCAGTGTGTATGCTCTGCTACCAGTGCAAAACTAGGGCATTCGGTTACCGTTACAGAGACATATATACCATAACCGTCTCTACTGGAGTCATATAGATGTCTATCCAAGTGCCCGAGTTAGTCCGGCCCCCACCCGCATTACTGTCATGTGAGTATATGAGTTCCAATGAGACAATCTTTATCCAAAATTATGTATCGATAGACTAAAATAATTTACATTTTTCTCGATAAATTTTCAGCCTTTAAAAAAATGCTTTTTGAAGCGTTAACTTATTTAAAAAATTGGCAAACTCTCCATCGACGTCTATGACGGAGTGACTTGTCTCACGATAAGTTTACTCGCACCTTCAAGAGGTTAATGCTGACATTAGACTGCGGACAATGAAGCATCATAGACCTCGCGGGTGCCAACGAATATTTAATGTTCTTTGGAAATAGTTAGCAGTAGGCACGTGCCATAAAGGTTGTCTCCCCAAAATAAAATTTTGTCATATATTTAATATATACAAGGCAACTCGCGCTCTAGTATAGTAAGGACAATCTGTTTCTGTTTTACCATAAACACAAACTGTTGGCTCCGTGGTGCCCCTGAATAAATACAACTACATTGCATAACTCCATTTTCTTATTAAATGACAATACGATTGCATCCTGCATAATATTTTATCCAAAGAGTAGAAGAATTACCTTTCTATTTATATTATAAAGAAAACAACTGTCATTTCGGAAAGTGACATTATTTATCATCATAACAAATATTTAATAAACAAACACAATGAATACTGAAAACCGCTACCCTGTAACGGCGTCCTTATTTATGCTTCGAGAAATAAAACAACGCCAGGAGAAAGTCAATCGAGGGTACCAGATGCTGAAACGAAAGACCGAAGCTCTTCGTATCAAGGGGAGACAAACGGCGGAAGAACTGTCGGCAACTCAAGCTGTTTTGGGCCACGTCTTGAAAGAAGCCTATATATCATTGGCAGCTATTAAATTCACCAATGGAGAGTCGAATGCGTTAATGCTTGAAAATGTTGGACAGGTATTAGTAGATTCATTTATATAGATAGTTGGTTTGTTTTTTGCTCCAACTAGATGCATAATATAGCCAAATTCAACATTAGGGCAAAAAATTATTTTCTTGGGACAACGTCGCCTCCTTTATGTCCAATCCAACGATATACATCGCACGTTTTAAAAAAAACTCAGACATAATACTATAAGAGCCCTATGGAATGTCTAGTAGTCTAAAAAGTAATTTGAAGTAGAGATGGATGACCCAATTACGGAAATATAGCGTATATAGACTCGTATCTAGCAATAATTTTATTTTCTAAAAAAATATGACACTTATATTCATGCTAATGTGGTCTGCATGCCGGGTTACAAGTAAGTGGGTGTCCTAGCTTACATTAGCATAGACGTCACTTTAATCAATATTTAAAACGAATTTTCTAAGAGTTACCACCTATCAAGATAAATTTGGTATGTAAGACAGTCCAAAAACCTCGAGTCACCAACATACAGATTTTTATTTATAAACATAGAAGATAAGTTCTATTAAATAAGATTGGTGAAAGGTGACTTCTGTTAAATTTAGGTTTCCCTTCATATTTGTTGTCTATGAATGAATTTCAGGCACAGCTTCGGGTCATAAGAACCCCTGAGAACATTTCCGGTGTTGCGACTGTCTCCTTGCAAGCAGTTGAAGATTCGACTGCGAGTGACGCGATGCAATACGCAGGTCTAGGTGCTGGAGGTCATCGTACTACGGAAGCAAAAAAAGCCTTCAGAGAAGCTTTACGCATCCTTGTCAAATTTGCCTCCTTGAGGAACACTTGTATGCAACTTGATGAGGCCATTAAGTCAACGCTGCGGTTAGTTTTGGACATTGTATTCAAGTTGCATATTTTTCCTGTTATTAAGATTTCTTTTATTAAAATTCATTGTTGAACACTTGTACACAATTCACTTTTATTTAATTATTTTAATTAATTGACATGAGGTCATTGCTCTGATGGTGCCGTAAGGCGAACCCGTTCGGTTAATTAATGAATAATTAAATAAAAGTGAATTGTGTACAAGTGTTCAACAATGAATTTTAATTCAATTCAATTTAACGACGTCCGTGGACGAGTGGCGTAAACACCGGTTTTCAAGATGTCGCCATGTCGAGGTCCCGGGGTCAATGTAGAAAAACCACTTTTTCTACATTTTCTCGGATCTGGGTGTTTGTGGTACCTTCGTTGTTTCCGATTCCCATATCTCAAGTCCTTTAGTATCTTACATTGGAATCGGAGCAATGTATGTGATGTTGTCCCTGTCTATATATGTATTTTACCAAGTGACAACAATCGCAAGTATAAATTGGATTTCTTTTAATTTTTTATCTATATGTGCTCGTGAGAGAGAAAGAAAGTAGTAAGTAGATAAGCTAACCAATGGCAACCAAATGTTGGTTTATACCAACATTTAGTGTCACTAAATGAAGATACCTTTTTATAAAGGTCTATTAATATGTTCGATCTCTGTTTAATAAATAAACGTGTTTTATTTCAGTAAAGTAAATGGCATCGAGAAAGTAATCATGCCGAAGTTACGAAACACAGAAAATTATATTCTCACGGAGATGGGTGAACAAGTAAGCGACAACTTCACTTGTAATAATTTGAATGTTACCTACAACAGATTAGTATCTACTTAAAAATAATAATACTTACTTTTTTACAGGAACGTGAAGACTTTCATCGTTTGAAAATGGTGAAGGCGAAAAAGAATCGAACAAAAAGCTTTCTTTATACAAGAACCAATTTCCCTTGCGGTATGAGCAATATTTTAATGATGCTTCTTATCTAAAAATTTTACTGTTATTGTTAAAAACCTGATTCGAGACAAGCAGTCTTTTTATTTACATATACTATTTTTTTACGTTTCCGTATACGTATTTATGTACTAATGCACAAAATGTAAATATAAGAACTTGTAATGTGATGTAAATATAAAACTACTATTAATTTGTTCCGTTTTAGTTACACTTATATGGCTGATCGAATTATTTTGAAATCTTCAAAATATGAAAACAACTAAAATTGTATATGGAGTGAAAGTTTCGACAAAATCGAAACGGTCATTTTAGTGATTAATAAACAGACAAAAGATAAGAACATCATACATTAATATGTATTTAGCAAAAAGTTGTTATTTTACTATTACCAATAGATAATTCAATTGTATTTATGCGTATAGATAGATGGGGGGTTCGTGTTAACTGTTAAACCGCGGGAAATTTGCGATGCGCAGCTGCGTGGTAAATTACCAACAGATTGTGACATGAACTAAGACCAATACTTTGTAGAATAACACTCGATGATGCTTTTCATTGGAACAACGATTTACGTAAGGTCACATGAACACTGCCGCGGCCATTTAGTAGTAGTTATGTAAATAAAGCTCGTTTCTATATTTCAGAAAATTCTAGCGTTAATCTGACGACAGAGATAGATTGTCTGACCAGCATTCTGTGTCCTAACTCAGATCCTCTTTCCTCAACAACGGATTCTGCGGGGGATGGCACCTTCAGCTGCTACCCACATAACTGGGATGACGAAGATTTATTGTTTTAATTCTTTTCAAGTAACTTTTGAGCTTTTTTGTTTTCAAATTGTCTGCGCAAACAAAAAGTTTGATTTAATTAAAATTTACTCATTAATAAATTGTATTATTCTCCATATATTTTGTTACTTTAAGATATACCCAATTTCGTTGTGTTAGCAGGCTATGATCAAATCAACTTGATAATTTCGAAGGGAGACTTACATCTGTCGCAACCAGATGACGCCGGAGCAATAACAAGTAAAGAATAATCAGAATAACCTTTTAGTAACAAAATTCTGAAAATAATCAAAAGTACAACTCAAAAAAATTATGGGTAACGAGCTGGTTATCCAATTGTTCATTATACAACCCGTGTATACGACGCATGTAGAAAAACTCACTAAAAATTGAGTACAGACCTGGGGGCTCACTCTTGAATCTAATGATCATTTTAATCCAATACCAATCTCAATGCAATTATAACTAATTACCGGACTCTTGAAAACAATTCCGATAACATTGTATAAAAATTGTAATTGCGTTAATATTTTGTCGATGTACACACGAACTTAGTCACAATAAACTCCGCAATAAGAATGTTTGTATTTACCAACAACGGGAAAACAGTGAGAAATACCTTGTAACTTTAAAAATATTGCTTTTGTAATATATTTTACCACGCCATTTTAAACACATATAACTAGCTGTCAGATTCGCGTCGAGACTAGCGATTTACATAATTTCAACCCCAAGTACACCTTTCTCCTAATGACCACCCCAATATCAAAACAATTGCACCAGGACAGCATGCACGAGTAAGAAAAGTTCCAATTCCGATCGATCGGAATTTCGTTCCAGAATAAGCCCCCTGGAAGGCTACCATGCCCTTTTAACAAACAAATGATTAAGTTGAAATGATTAATTAAATTCCTAAACTGAATAGGTTTTTGGTCGCACCAGGACCCCATGTAGTAGGAATCGCATTTCTATTGTTTTGCTTTCAAAACTAGTCCTCAATCCGCAATATAATAAGAGCCGACGTTAGAAACATCTTTTAGTTTTTATGTTTAGATCATATAATTTGCTCGAAGAGGGGAGAATACTCGGATACCTAGAATAGAGTGAAGACCGAACGGTGAAGAAAATTAAGATTAAAAAGTGTCGAGGTAGGCCTTTTTCTTCTTCTGCGTGGAGAAAAAACCCAAATCCACGTAGGTGGCGAACCCCCCCGAGTCCACCACCCAGAGGCCATGGGGTTCAGGAAGGCGTGTGCTTGACCGAGCACCAGCCCACCCGCCACCCCGCGGATCTGGACTTTGGCTCCGCCGCAGACCACATTTCGGTCGCGAAGGGCAGGTAGAGCAGCGATTCGCAATATCGATACTTCTCTCCCCCCGCGGCCCCACCTCAGCCGTATCAGCGGTATCACAATCCCTCACGGGTAGCCACCCCGTGAGGGATTGTGCGTGAAGATTAGTTAGTTTAGTTAAGTCTCTGTTTGTACCTATGCGACACACATTAGTATTATTGCAGTAGATTTTCGTAACCTTAATGATGATAAAATATGTCACGCCAAGGAACTGATCTTTTAAAGAAAATTAGTAAATGATTAAACACTTCAGTTCCCTTATAAATGTTATAAAATCATGACACAAATACAAAAGACATATTTATATAAAAGTAAAATCAGACAGGTAATTAAATTTTAGCAATATTGTTATTTTCCTTTGAGAAAAATATATTTTTTGGTTTCGTAAATTTATAAGACATTAAGTCAAAGTCTTATAAAACCCAGCCATTGTCCAGTCTTTCCTCCATAGGCTTTGTAAAATATTGGCATCTTCTGAATTTTTCCAAAATCTCTCCCTGTAAAAAAAAGTGGGGAAACGAATGATATTTCAAAATATAACCTTATAAACACAATTCATTCTAATAACATATGATGTTCTGTTGGTGATTGATAACACAGATTGGGTATCTTACTAGAGGTAGTAAAGATAGCCGAGTGGTTGGGTAATCGGAAGTTGAGTCAAGAGAGCCGAATTCGACTCCCATAGGGTTTTTCAATATTTATGACTGATTTACATCGTCGGCCTAGCCATAAAGACGGCGACAGGCTTTGCCTCCTGTCACAATGTCCCAAAAAATGTCTTCGTTGAAAGCTGGGTCGAAAGGACTTTATTGTTTAGACCTCTGTAAACCCCTGTAATGGAATGGCGTAAAGATATTTTTATTGGGTATCTTGCAGGATATATTTATTACATTAAAAAGAAAGAGTAAGATAAAAAGTATGTATACTTTTCTTAGTTTCCAACACTTATCAAAATCTATATAATTAACGCAATAATACTTACAGGCCCGGTCTTCTTAATGGTTTCGCTGTAAAAAGTGACCGCACTGGATCCAGTCCCGTATAGTGGATATTTCAGGTGCATCTATTGATAAACAATGAATTATTACGTTATATTGTATCTGAGCGAACAACGGCTTCAAATTTTTTTTTTTCGGATAATAACGAATGTTAGAATTGGTACCTACCTAGTTGAAACTTTTTCACAACTTTATATAGTTTGCGCGCTCTGGGTGTCTAGTGTCACAGCATTGATTATATTAACTAAAAATTAAAAACTTCTAAAGTCACGTCCAATTGGTAAAGGTACCATGCCGTGCACAGCAACATCGCTGGCATACCACGCGACCGTGCCCTGTCGAGCCGCGAAAACGCGAACTCATCCCACCTCTGAAGGACCTTCGACAAATTCAAAATTAATCGGTACATTTTATTTTTTCGTGGGGAAATCCAAACTTATCGTTACCTACACCGACTAGAGATAGTGCAGCTGTTTTTAATTATTCTGGTTTTTGAATTCACGTCAAAGTCACGATACCACCGGTCACGTTGTCCCGAAAATATCTTCAGTCGAAGGTGGGCCAAAGGGACTTAATTGTCTGGACTAGACCTCTGACTACCCCTGTATTGGGAATTGCGTGAAGATATTTATTTATTTATAGGTTTTTGAATTAAAACTTCTTTACCCACACTTGACTTGGGGAGTAAACCGGTGAATGTGTAAAGCGAGCGTTACGAAAAGTGCAAGGCGAGGAGAACGGAAGTTAACAGTAGATATACGTTAGTGAAGATAAAAAGAAAAGAGAGAAAGAGTTATGTTTCGTATATTACTGTAGGAGCAAAAGAGAGAGAGAGATGCGTGTCCATAGATTTTCTTTCTGTCATTATTTTATATTATAATTAAAACAATGAAGAAAGATTTTAATGTATCAATCAAAACACATAAAAATATTGAATATTTGTAGAAAATTAATTCAGGAATATAATAATAAGCCATAGAAGTTTTACTTTAGTCGTGTAGTCTAAATCACGCTCGTTTTTTGAATTGTAACTTATGTACTGATTATGAGCTTAGTGGCTTTGAAAAGTTTAAATATGTATACTATAGATATCTCCAATTAATTTCTTACATTTTTATCAGCAGTAACTTCTAAGCTGCGAGGTTCGAACTGATCCTTGACGTAGTGAGTGTCGTACTCCGTGCAAAACTCGCTTGTCGTTTGCGATGTTGCTAAATCCTCTATCACCTCGTCTAGCATTTGCTCCCAAAAGAAATTGGTCAACATGCGTTTTCGAATGCCTGCAAACCAAATTATATTGATATGTATGTATATAGCTATTCTTATCTAATTAGAATGAATGTACAACACAATGAAGGATTTTAAAGTAAAAAGAAGTCCAAAGTAGCAGTCTGTTAAAGCGTATTCTTGTCTGGAGGTTTTCTCTAAAATATTTGCGGGAGATTAAGAACCGTTGGCACACTTCTGCTCTAGTGCGTGTTGCCAGACTTCACACGTCCTCAATATATTTTTTTTTATTATTTCTCAGCCTGTCAGGTTTCCTCACGATGTTTTGTATGTCGTCTTTCCCCCTGTATAGTAAAGTTCATCTTACCTGTCCCATAGTTGGACTTCTTAGGAATTTTGAAACTGTCTCGCATTTCACTACCTTCTTTGGACACTTTACGCCCATCTTGTAAAATCCATGGTCTACTAAAATTTTTACCCTTTCCATAACTTGACGGTTCTATTGGGGCTTTTGGATAAAGCTTAACCCTCTCCAGGGGTCTCAATTTCAGTTGTGTTTCATCATCGTTGATTTCAGGTAAATCAGCCTGTATCTCTTTACTGTTCTCTCCTAAATCCATTATTTGTGTAATAAAAAAACTATAAATCTAATTTATAAATGCGACAATTCTCAAATGACAATCTATGTTAGATTTATTTTCGTTGTCATAGTGCTTTCAAATATTGATTAAACACTATTTTTGTTCTCTTTACACTATAACGACACTACAAAGACAACAAACCAAAAGTTATAATAGGAATACTTCATTGAAGACTAGCTGCTACCCGTGGGTTTCCTGGGGTTAACACTACAGACAGAAAAAAGTTAAAAATTGTTTTTTTTTATATAAGTACCGTATATATTTTCATGTGTATTTAGTGAAAAGCTGTTAATTTACCGGTTTAACACTTAACATGGAGCCCTAATTATTCTAAAATCAGAGTAGCTCATGTTACTCCTAACATCAACTATCTGCCAGTAAGTCCCGTTAACTTGGGGCCAACCGTTTCAATGAAAAATTTTAAAAATATACATTTACTCTCATATGCATTTAGTAAAAACTGATTTGTAATTACAAAAAGACACTTTTATTTTATATGTATAGGTATAGATTAAACAGGGATAAAACACAGCTACGTTAAAATTGAAATAACAGCACAAATAAAATATCAAAAATATGTAATAAATAAATAATAAATGCATAGACAGCGACAACATCACATACATTTCTGTGATCCCAAAGTAAGCAGCTTAAGCTTAATAATACAAATATTATGGAATCGGAAACAACGAACGTACCTAAAACACCCAGAACTGAGAAAATGTAGTGTTTTCTACATAAACGCGACCGGGACTGAATTTCAAAGCTGGCGACATCATGAAAAAATGGGGTGTACTGTGTGTCATAGGTAATGATGTCATGGATTTATTTAATAAAATATAAATCTATTGTAATAACGTTAAGAAAGGCAAACAAATTTTGAAATTACGTTTGTAAATCAAATATTTTTTAATAATTATTTAAACTTTGGTTAACACGTTTTAGTATAAATATAATTTTCTTTTTACAACATTGCATAAGGACATTAATGTGCTCCCAAAAAGAACAATAATAAATAAAATCAAAATGTTTTATTTTATTTTATTCATTGATAACTTCTAACTTCTAATGAGGCTAACTTCCTAGTTGGCACACAAAACTAAACATGCCACCAGAAGTTGAAGTTAAATACTGCCGATGCCTCAGCATCTCTCCTAAGTCTGTGCTTCCTATCATTATTATATGACATCCAGATTTTTTTGTGCTTCTGGAACAAAGAGTTCCTCTCGCAAGTCGATGATGTAGCTATTATGCCACAAATAAACAATGATATACAAATATATGAATAACAAATAAAGTTCAAAATCTTCGAAGCATAATACAGAAAAATAGGCACCGCAGTTTCATGTGCGTGTATTGCTCTTCACATTACGCATTTTTTTTTAATCCGACATTATTGATTTCAAAGATGACAATATTGATTTTAGATTGTGGAAGAAAGAACAGTGTTAAGGCCACGCATCAGCTTTTGTTGTTGCATGAATGGGCCGGCTCGACCGGGGAAGTACCACGACCTCACAGAATACCGGCGTGAAGTAGAAGTCTAACAAATTTCTGCGTTTCGCCTGGTGAGTGCGGGTAACCGGTGGCCCATACACCCCCTTCCCCCAATTCTGGGGTAGGAGGGCACTCTAAGGGAGGCAACGCATCTGCTATGCCTCTGGTATTGCGGGTATTCATGGGCAGCGATAATCACTTACCATCACGAGAGCCACCTGCTCGTTTGCCTCTCTTTTCTATAAAAAAAAAATATTAAATCTCATACAATTCTCATTCTCAATACAATTGGGCAGACAGAGATCTAGAGAAATAAATTATTTCGACCCACCTTTCAGAGAAGTCAATTTTTGGTATGAAGTTAAAATTGATGAGATGAAAATGTACATAAAGTTGAAAAAACCCATTGGTCTATAGGCCAAACCTGGCCTATAGTGGGATCAAGCTCCGAATTCCGATCACCCAACTACTTAGCTATCGTGACTTCACTTTAGACTGTGACATTTTGCGATATGTTCTCACCGATTGCCCTACAGGAATGATGGGATCCGTGAAGATATATTAAATAAATAATGAAAAAGTGTGAATTGCCTATGGAGGAATGGAAAACTCATTTCTGTATTATACTCTATGAAAACTTGACAGAAAGTGTATCATAATAAAATTTTCTGTCGTTGTCAAAATTGAAAATGGCCGAGGCTTGTCAGATAGTTAAAAAACAAGATTTGCCTCCTCCGGGAGGCTACAAACCAATTCCTTTTAAGAGGGTGCCCGCTAAACAATATTTTAGTGGTAAGTAAAAAAAATTGGATTATTAGAATATTACTTGTTTGTATTATGTAATCTTAGTTTTAGGTTAGGTTTGTATTTTACTTTCCTAGTTTATATTTCTTCGTTAGTTTCTATTATAATAAATCTAATCTGTTTATTTATATGTACTTTCATTGCCCTGTTTCAATGCTATAAGATTATGGCAAGGGCCAATAGCATTAAACCCTCCCAATAAATTGCCTCTGGTGCATTGCTTCATTTGAATCCTTTTATTATGACTTGGTCCGTGAAATAAAAGAATTAGGAATTGCCTATCCTACTTAGGGCAAACTTGTGGAAGAATATGAACATTTCTACCTGAGTTGTAAATTTTTATAAGTTTAAGTAAATATCTATCTATACAAATATGTACATGTATAAGTATGTAAATAAATTATACCGTTACCGTTGGATACTACGAAGGTAAAAGGCTCATAATGAGCTTCAGTAAAGTCGAAGAAAGGAATTTCAAAGCTGGCGACATCATGAAAAATGGGGTGTACTGTGTGTCATAGGTAATGATGTCATGGATTTATTTAATAAAATATAAATCTATTGTAATAACGTTAAGAAAGGCAAACAAATTTTGAAATTACGTTTGTAAATCAAATATTTTTAATAATTATTTAAACTTTGGTTAACACGTTTTAGTATAAATATAATTTTCTTTTACAACATTGCATAAGGACATTAATGTGCTCCCAAAAGAACAATAATAAATAAAATCAAAATGTTTTATTTTATTTTATTCATTGATAACTTCTAACTTAATGAGGCTAACTTCCTAGTTGGCACACAAAACAAAAACATGCCACCAGAAGTTGAAGTTAAATACTGCCGATGCCTCAGCATCTCTCCTAAGTCTGTGCTTCCTATCATTATTATATGACATCCAGATTTTTTTGTGCTTCTGGAACAAAGAGTTCCGCTCGCAAGTCGATGATGTAGCTATTATGCCACAAATAAACAATGATATACAAATATATGAATAACAAATAAAGTTCAAAATCTTCGAAGCATAATACAGAAAAATAGGCACCGCAGTTTCATGTGCGTGTATTGCTCTTCACATTACGCATTTTTTTTTAATCCGACATTATTGATTTCAAAGATGACAATATTGATTTTAGATTGTGGAAGAAAGAACAGTGTTAGGGCCACGCATCAGCTTTTGTTGTTGCATGAATGGGCCGGCTCGACCGGGGAAGTACCACGACCTCACAGAATACCGGCGTGAAGTAGAAGTCTAACAAATTTCTGCGTTTCGCCTGGTGAGTGCGGGTAACCGGTGGCCCATACACCCCCTTCCCCCAATTCTGGGGTAGGAGGGCACTCTAAGGGAGGCAACGCATCTGCTATGCCTCTGGTATTGCGGGTATTCATGGGCAGCGATAATCACTTACCATCACGAGAGCCACCTGCTCGTTTGCCTCTCTTTTCTATAAAAAAAAAATATTAAATCTCATACAATTCTCATTCTCAATACAATTGGGCAGACAGAGATCTAGAGAAATAAATTATTTCGACCCACCTTTCAGAGAAGTCAATTTTTGGTATGAAGTTAAAATTGATGAGATGAAAATGTACATAAAGTTGAAAAAACCCATTGGTCTATAGGCCAAACCTGGCCTATAGTGGGATCAAGCTCCGAATTCCGATCACCCAACTACTTAGCTATCGTGACTTCACTTTAGACTGTGACATTTTGCGATATGTTCTCACCGATTGCCCTACAGGAATGATGGGATCCGTGAAGATATATTAAATAAATAATGAAAAAGTGTGAATTGCCTATGGAGGAATGGAAAACTCATTTCTGTATTATACTCTATGAAAACTTGACAGAAAGTGTATCATAATAAAATTTTCTGTCGTTGTCAAAATTGAAAATGGCCGAGGCTTGTCAGATAGTTAAAAAACAAGATTTGCCTCCTCCGGGAGGCTACAAACCAATTCCTTTTAAGAGGGTGCCCGCTAAACAATATTTTAGTGGTAAGTAAAAAAAATTGGATTATTAGAATATTACTTGTTTGTATTATGTAATCTTAGTTTTAGGTTAGGTTTGTATTTTACTTTCCTAGTTTATATTTCTTCGTTAGTTTCTATTATAATAAATCTAATCTGTTTATTTATATGTACTTTCATTGCCCTGTTTCAATGCTATAAGATTATGTTAAGGACCAATAGCATTAAACCCTCCCAATAAATTGCCTCTGGTGCATTGCTTCATTTGAATCCTTTTATTATGACTTGGTCCGTGAAATAAAAGAATTAGGAATTGCCTATCCTACTTAGGGCAAACTTGTGGAAGAATATGAACATTTCTACCTGAGTTGTAAATTTTTATAAGTTTAAGTAAATATCTATCTATACAAATATGTACATGTATAAGTATGTAAATAAATTATACCGTTACCGTTGGATACTACGAAGGTAAAAGGCTCATAATGAGCTTCAGTAAAGTCGAAGAAAGGAATTTCAAAGCCTCTGCTTACTCTCTTCTCTACTCTTTGTTTTTATAAATATTGTATGGTTTGTTAGTCTGTGAATATTCTATTCTTTAAAACTTTTTTGTTTTATGGTTACTGTTGATCCAAATCTGGCATTTTGTATTTCTTTCAATGGTGTATTTACACAAGTTTTATCAATGTTTTATTCTCAGGGTACACACTATTTGCTGGCTATATAGGTATGACAATTGGTGCTATCTATTTATATAACATAACGGCTAAAAAAATCAAAAAACAAGAAATCGAGATGAGGTCTGCAAAAATGGCAATCTACCCTATGTTGGTGGCTGAGAGAGATCGTGAATATTTGAAACAACTTAGGAGAAACCGCGATGCCGAGGCTGAACTTATGCGTGATGTGCCTGGCTGGGAGGTGAACTGTCTTAATTTTATTTTCTAAGCGCAATTAATAAATAAATGAAGCATTTGCACTATTATCATAGGAGAAGAAAGTATAATTCAAATACCTTTCTAGATCTAAATTTCAAATACCTTTATAGATTTATAGTAATGATAGCCAAGTTGTTGGGTAGTCGGAATTTAGAGTCGAGAGACCTGAGTTCAATCCTCCAGGTGGCAGTACCAAAGAGTTTTTCAAAACTTATGTATGAATTTCATCGTTGGCTTGGACATAAAGACGGCGACGGGCTCACCACATGTCACGTTGTCCCTAAAATATCTTCGGTGGAAGGTGAGTCAAAGGGGGTCAACTTAATTGTCTAGACTTGACAGTTGTCTACCCCTGTATTGGGAATTGTGTGAAGAAAATTTTTTTTACCTTTCTAGATTTAAAAATTAATTTAGAATTAAAAGAAATGTTGAATTTAATATGATCTACTTTACCCCAAGAGTGTGCCTGTGAGCATGATGATTGCACTTCATACACCCTATCACTTGGCTATCCTACATTTTAACATTTTTAAAATTATTATTCTTATATTTAAGTATGTTTAAAATTATTTATGAACACAAATTATAATTTATTCTCAATCAGTTTATGAACAGTACTGTGTTCAAAAACTTAAATACTGGGTGGAGTTGAAACTTAAATATTTATCTGAAAAACTAGAACTTACTCTAAAACCTACTTTTTTACTAAAGTAAAAAAACTTCACACCATTCTCAATACAGGGGTAGACAGAGGTCTAGTCTAGACAATTAAGTCCATTTTGATCCACTTTCCACAGAAGATATTTTCGGGTTAATGTGACAGGTGGTGAGCCCATCGCTGTCTTTATGTCCAAGGCAACGATAAAATTCGTAAATAACGTTTTAAAAAACCCATTGGTACGAGCCTACCACCTGGGAATTGAACTCGGGTCTCCTGATTCGAAATCCGATCACCCATCCACTCGGCTGTCGTGATTTTTACTCAAATGTAATAAAAGTAAGGTCATATAAATATAATAGCTCATGACTTATTAAATTTCAGGTTGGTACATACTATGGGGAGCGCATATACAAACTTGTGCCTCCTGATGCACTTGTTGAGCCAATTTTCCATGAATACTATGCTCACTCTTCTCCCACTGAATGGTTCAGACGGGCATACATCAAGCTGCGATCTTAAACCCCCTGTTATGCCCCATTTGTCAATGATTGCTGTACAAGATTGTTGATTAGTAGAGTTCTTGTTTTTGGAAAACTTCAAATGCATGTTTGTAAATGGGGCAGTGTGAAGAAGTTAGTTTTCAGTTAACATTATTATTGTAGTGGCTTTGAATACATGATTTAATTTTATGCAGACTTTTCATTGTTTATACTGTTTTTAATATGCCAATATGTGAATATTATCTGTAATAAATGAAAAAGGTAGGTGATATTACAATAGGTCTTCAAATAAAACGTCATTTAAATATACACAACTGGACTATTTATTTTGATCCAATAAGCGTACAAAAATTTGCTGCAAAAGTGAAAAAAAAAACAATATAAAAACAAAAATAATTCTTTTTGTACTTCATGTCAAACAAGATAATTTTATTAATTTTAATATATTTTTTTAAATTACGTAAAATATTTATAGTAAGCTCATCAATAGCAGGAATAGTCATATTTGAAATCATTTTCGTATTTTATAATTAATAAATCCGTACAACGTTTACATTACACATTGTAAAATTTTACAACATTAGCAAATGAAAATTCAAAAAAGTTTTAACCGAGTAAACTACGCCTTTCAATGCTGTAAATCGTAGATAATTGCTGGGTATCAAAATCTACCTAGGTTTCAATTTGTTGTTAATGTGTTTTAAATTAATTTATATAAGAATCCGCTTCCATATATGCATGGTGTAAGATGCAACAAATGGAAACCGTTTAACATCCCATCACATCCCTAAAACAACTAGCGGTGTCGAGAATACTACTAAGTTCTGAGAGTTAGATTGACCTGTCTAGTAAAGTTATGAAATACACATTTCCAAAATTTTCCAAGTAATAAAGTTACCAAGGCACTCGTAACTAAATTTTTATGCCGTGTTCAAGGTAGTAAACAAGGTAGAAAAGTTAACGCATCTGCTATGCCTCTGGTATTGCGGATGTTCATGGGCGGCGGTAATCACTTACCATCACGTGAGCCACCTGCTCGTTTGCCTCCCTTCTCTATAAAAAAAGTAAAAGATAAATGGAGCAAAGGTCTTCTCTCAAGTAACTCGCACGTCATCGAAATGATATACTTTTTTTTATTATTATTACTGAGACTGATTTTCATTTCATACTGATTTTCATGGTGCCGGCCCGTAGACGAACCCTGGATCACTCGCTTTTTAAAGCGAGCGCACTGACATCATCACAGCTAACCAGGTTTGATTGCCCAAACATAATATTCATTCAACATAATGGTTTAAATCATAAACAGACATATGAGATGGCGAAAATCGTTGATTACTCGCTGACTGACTTTCGTTTAAAATTGTGTTCGGTATTCTTTGGTACGAAAAATGCAACGAACACAGTATTTTGAACTGTGAAGCAGGGATGTTATGGACATGAAATTACGAATCCGGTTTTTGTTACGCAAATATCAAATATTACAGATAAATAATTATTTCGGATTATCTCGTATTTTCGGATAATGTCTGTTACGGATGTGAAATCGTATTGTGAATTGACGCGGCTAGCTAATTGGCCAGACAACAATGTATCGTTTAGTCTCGGCCCGAAAATTATTCGTAACTTTAACGGATACGGTTTTGGTAACGGAGCTGCATAACATCTCTGCTGTGAGTATGAAACTGTAATCGCGTAGACCTAGCAGATACTACTTCAAACAGACGAATATAATTATTAGTACAGAATATCTTAAACATGTGAGTAAGAATCATGTTAATTTTTTTTCTACCCCATGCTAAATGCACAAATAATAGAAACAAACTCAAAGAACCAACAAGCAACTATATCTAAGAAAAATAAACCTGAATATTATTTACCGTAGATTAAGTTATTTTTAATCGAAAAATAAAAACAAAAGCTTTACGAACGTAGAGGTCTAAACTTTTCTAGATGTCTGGACTTTTTTGGAACAATGTGAAAGGTGCTAAGGCTGTCGTCGTCTCATCGAATCAAACTCGAGACTCTTTTATCGAATACAAACCACCTAACATCACAGTTAGCGTGACTTATATTCATCAAACTAAATTATAACCCAGGTTAGGTTAATGTGAGTTATACGTGAAACTATCGTAGAAACGATTAGAAATTTTAGATATTAATATTATCGAATAAATGATTAGAGAGTTAATTTTGTTAATCATTAGATAAGTTACAAATCTGTTAAATATTACTATTTTACTTTTGTTCTTCACGTTATAATTTAATTCATGAATAACTATTATGCAATAATTGCAAAACTTTATTGACGAAAAAAATTTATTGTTGAAAAACTCATAATTATAAAATTTCGAACCCGAATTCGTAAAATTAATTTGCACAATATTCATTGTCAGGTTTGTAGAACTCTTGTATTTAAAACAACCGTCACCTATATGGCTAGCAAATTTTTTTTTATTACTCTATTTAGACTTCTAAATGGCTAACAATTTTTTTATTATTACTCTATTTAGACTTCTTAATGACAACCTTCGGTTTCAACTTATTAGTCCTGAGTCTGTGCATGTGGCTCATCACGAAAAACATTCCTGGGAACGTGAGCACCAGCAGGTATACCCTCAGGAGGGATGGTAAATGGAAGGCGAAGTTCCACTCGTTGGGCATGGACACGGAGTACTTCAGCGTCTCCTCGAAGTAAGGAATGTTCCGCAAAATGACAATGGACTCGCATAGTATACCGAGGGGGTACAGTGGGATCCACATGGTGTATCGGAGCCACGTTAGTATGTAGATCTCTTTTTTGTAGATCTGCGATATGTAGAACGGATACCTGCAAGCAAGTATGCGTGAGAAAATTTTGATAATTTGATTAAAAAAAAAATATCTTCACGCAATTCCCAATACAGGGGTAGACAGAGGTCAAGTCTAGACAATTAAGTCCCTTTGACCCACCTTCCACCGAAGATATTTTCGGGACAACGTGACAGGTGGTGAGCCCGTCGCCGCCTTTATGTCCAAGCCAACGATGAACTTCGTGCATAAGTTTTGAAAAACTCATCGGTACCGACCACCCAACAACTCGGCTACCGTGACTTATTTTTATAATTTGATATGGCATGTGGTATATTTTGTGATAACACATTGACACACGCCGCCTATTTTTTCCCCTTGGGTGTGGTAACAGTCGATCGAATGTAAATCTTTTAAAGCTGCGATGACTACCGACTGACGAAGTTAGCATTTCGAAATATACCAGAGTTATATTAAGCAAAAAAGTCACGATAGCCGAATGGTTGGGTGGTCGGAATTTCGAGTCGCGAGACCCGAGTTCGATCCCCTGGTGGCAGGCTCGTACCAATGGGTTTTTCTAAAACTTATGTACATCGTTGGCTTGGACGTAAAGGCGGCGACGGGCTCACCACCTGTCACGTTGTCCCGAAAATATCTTCGGTGGAAGGTGGGTCGTAGGGACTTTATTGTCTAGACTAGATCTCTGTCTACCCCTGTATTGGGAATTGCGTGAAGATATTTATTTATTTATATTAAGAAGTCACGATAGCCGAATGGTTGGGTGGTCGGAATTTCGAGTCAAGAGACCCGAATTCGATCCCCAGATGGCAGGCTCGTACCAATGGGTTTTTCTAAAACCTATGTATGAATTACATCGTTGGCTTGTACATAAAGTCGGCGACGGGCTCACCACCTGTCACGTTGTCCCGAAAATATCTTCGGTGGAAGGTGGGTCGTAGGGATTTAATTGTCTAGACTATACCTCTGTCTACCCCTGTATTGGGAATTGCGTGAAGATATTTATTTTACGGTCATGGTAGCATGACGTTGTTAGTTATTAATTTCAAGTAGTCGCGACTACTAGCAATCGATCAGTCCGGAACAATGCGGAACTTAATATCAAAATAAGCATTATCCTTAATATTATAATAATAATCGTTATTATATTTATCTAAGTAACTATATTGCACCGTTGTCTCGAACACTAAAGTGGCGATAGATTCTCGACCTGTCACATTGTTCCGCATAGGCTTCGGCAAAAGTGGGTTCGACGAAACTTTGTGTAGGTAGACAATTTAATTCCTTAAACCCATTTATATGAACCAGTCTTAAACACATATGTACATAGATAGGGACAACATCACCTACATTGCTCTGAACCCAAGGCAAGTAGCTAAAGCACTAGTGCTATGGAATCAGCCACAGTGAAGTTACCACAAACAAACAAAAAATTGAGAAAAACGTGGTTTTTTCGTACTCCTCAATTACGCGGTACGCCGCCAATTGTACCTTAATTAATTTTAGTATGTCGTTTGTTCATTTAATGTTTTGGTGTACAATAAAGCATATTTCAATCATTCATTCATTCATTCTACATTGACTAGTCCGGCAATCGTCCACGGAGGCCGTCATAAAATGGAGCTTTAACATGAGAATAACTGATGATAAAATAAATATAAATATCTTCACGCAATTCCCAATACAGGGGTAGACAGAGGTCAAGTCTAGACAATTAAGTCCCTTTGATCCACCTTCCACCGAAGATATTTTCGAGACAACGTGACAGGTGGTGAGCCCGTCGCCGCCTTTATGTCCAAGCCAACGATGAAATTCGTACATAAGTTTTTGAAAAACTCATTGGTACTGCCACCTGGGGATCGAACTCGGGTTTCTCGACTCGAAATTCCGACCACCAAACAACTCGGCTATCGTGACTTATATGAGAAAATATTTACCTAACAATTTCGATGAGGCTCCAAATGAGAAAGAGATAGAAAACGACCGGTTTCGTCTGCATGCGCGGCTCCGCCTCGATCATCACGAACAGAACGAAAGCGCGCCCGCTCACTTGCAAAAATGGCACCAGCACACCGCCCTGTAGCAATAATAATAATAATAAATACATATATAGATAGGGACAACATCACATACATTGCTCCGATCCCAATGTAAGATGCTAAAGCACTTCAGGTATGGGAATCGGAAACAACGAAGGCACCACCCTGACCCAAGAAAATGTAGAAAAAGTGTTTTTTCTACATTCACCCGACCGGTAATCGAACCCGGGACTTCAAGATGACGACACCTTGAAAAGCCGTGTTTACGCCACTCATTCACGGAGGTCGTCAAATATAACAGATATTTGATCCAAGACATTTCATCATGACACCATCACAACGGCCTATAAAAGTCCCCCGTGGGACATAGGCCTCTCCCATACGAGTGGGTTTGCCGGAATCACCACGCTGTAGCCCATCATCGGTCTGCCGAATTTAGGTGTAGTATTTTTCAGTTGTGTATTCAGTTATCCCGGCTTGGTAGCCAATTGCACTTTAATAGCCCTTAGTCGCTTCTTATATTTAAAGGTTTCTCCTTAAAAAAAAAACACTACTACTATTCTGTAAAGTACTACCGTCACCACTACATTTATTAATTTACATTCAACGTACATAGTAATATCGAATCAGTTATGTTAATAAACAATATTATGTAGTTAAAGTAACTAAGTATAATTTATAAATAAGTGTATTGTAAAGAGATTAATTATTATAAATCAATTATACAATTATATAAGTTGTTTTTATGACTAAGTCGCTGTATAAAACCACGTTGCAACTTTATAGCAGGGTCATCATTATTTTGTTAGAACTATACTTCGTTACTTAAATCACACAGGGGAATTCGTAGTATTTGTGTAACTTTAAATGCAATTTTAAAAGTCACGATAGCCGAGTGGTTTGTGGACGTAATTTCGAGTCAAGAGCCCGGAGTTCGATCTCCAGGTGACAGGCTCGCACCAATAGTTTTTTTTACGTTATTTACGTACGAATTATATCGTTAGCTTGGACATTAAGACAGCGATGGGTTCACCACCTGTCATGTTTTCCCAAAAATATCTTCGGTGGAAGGTGGGTCGAAACAATTTAATTGCCTACAATTTTATTTCTATATTGGATTGTGACGAAAATGTTAAAGTTCAGGTGCTGGTATAAACGTCATTAGTTATCCATTGAAATCGTTAAAGTAGTGAGTCGGGTATATATTGTTAGCAGTAAAACCTCTAAAGACACCCTTGAATCCTAAATTGCAAAAAGTTCCACCTTTAAAATATATGATTCTGCGAAAATTGATAGGTGAATCTTTCGAGTCGATTCTGGATTCCATCATCACTAAGGGTTTAAGAGATTTGTTATCGATATTAATAGGATCCCTCCTATTATAGGCACATCGTCTGCCACCAGCTATTTATTTCTGGTGTATGGTCGCTAGTTTTCAGACTAGGGTAGGCAGAAGATATGTAGAATAACCATTTGTAAGTGCTTTTGTGCCTATATGAAATGTATGTCCCTGTGTAAGGTACAAATTAATACATAAGTTTTGAAAAACCTCATTAGTATGAGACTAAGTCTCGAACACATGTCTCTTGGCTCGACTTCCGATCACCCAGCCACTTGGCTATCGTGATTTTTATTCTAAAATCATAATAAGATTTTTTATTTCGAAACTTGGTTCAATAAAAACAGTTTGTAAGTCATAACAAACAACGAGACGACAATGGAATGTAACTAAATTACACGACGTTTTTTACGTTAAGCGCGTGGGAATTTTTTATTGTTTATTATTTTTTAACCTACCTAAAAAAGTACATAAATATTGAGAATATATGTGTGGGAGCGACTGAAGAATTGATCTTACACTTTTTTAAGACGAGAATCGTAAGAAATAAATATATCCTGCTGCGAGGTGTCGAATCTAGTACGTTTTATTCTCAATTAGCAAATGTACTTTAAATTAAAGCAGGTTATACGATAGCTGAGCGGTTGGTTGATCGGAATTCCGATTCAAGAGACCCAAATTCGATCCTCAAGAGCTAAGTTCATACCGATGAGTTTTTATCAAAACTTATGTACAATTTGTATCGTTATAAAGATAGAGACAGGCTCGCCATCTGTCACGTTTCTCCCAAAATAAGCTCCCTTGATAGACTACCCCTGTATTATTACATTTCACATACTTAGGATCGTTTCAAACACACGTAACTCCTACTATAGACAAAATATAATAAATCTCACCTTTGTGTATCCAAACATCGGATGCATGACTTCGAGGTACTGCATCAGTTGGAGGAACTTCATCGCGGGCCCCACGTGCTCGTACGTATCGGCAACAGACTCGTACTCGAGCTTCGCGTACCGCACTCCCATCACACACAGTACGTACGTGAAACCGATGAATTGGAACAGATTGTAGATTATCAGGTATACCTTTTTGAAGTCCTCTGGGAAACAATAAATTAAATATATATATCTTCGCGCAATTCTCAATACAGGGGTAGACAGAGGTCTAGCATAGACAATTAAGTCCCTTCGGCCCATCTTCCACCGAAGATATTTTCAGGACAACGTGACAGGTGGTGAGCCCGTCGCCGCCTTTATGTCCAAGCCAACGACAAACAATAAGTAAAATAAATAAATACATAGATAGGGACAACATCACAGACATTGCTCAGAGCTCAAAAGTATCTTAAGCACTTGCGTTATGGAATCCGATATAACGATATTACAACAAACACCCAGATCCGAGAAAATGTAGAAAAAGTGTTATTCGATTTACTCGAATGGGTAACGATCCCCGGACATCAGAGCTGGCGACACCATGTAAACTAGTGTGTATTCGTCACACGTTAACGGAGGTCATCTGGTGCTTAATTTAGCTGAGAACAATTCTCTGCTGAGCTGCAGATACGTCACCGTTTTTTGAGAAAGGAACCGTTAAAAGGCGCGAAAAGGAGTTGTGTGTCCAAATTCAAAGGTTGTGTAAGCCTGCTATAACATATCGTGACCTAGTGTGTAATCACCTAGTTTATATAATTTGGAAGGAATTTGAAGTCTCACAATAAATGCTATGCGACTATTACATCCTGGCCGTACCCTATTTCAAAATGTTCAAGGAGCCAGGAAGTGTGAACAGTTCCACTATAGTGGGTTTCTTACTTTAAACAGTACTTAATCTAACCGCCTTAAAGAGAAAACATTTGGGAAATGAATTTGGAATTTAATTTTTGCAGACAACTAATATAACTATTTAACCGTTTTCACTGAAACTTCTGTTATAACTACTTCCTTCCTAGCTTCTCTCTCTTCTCCTTCTTTTCTTATATTAACAAAGTTAGTCTAGAGCCTCTTCATTTTACTCACTATCTGTTTTTCCATAAAATATATCACTTCTTTTATAAATAGGTACATACCTTTTCTATAGCCCATCTCTTCTTTATGCAGTCTGTCATACATTCCTGGATAGTCTTGCATTACATCTCTCGCCTCTTCATCACTTTCTTGACCATCTTCTGACTTCCATAGGTCAAAATTAATCTGTAAAAAATAAAATACTTATTAGTATGTACTGTAGTGCCACAATTTAATAATAAATCCAGATTACACATTAATGATAAATCCAAATCACCAGATATTATTGTGAATTTATTACAAGCCTACTGCCTAAATAAAAAATAAATAATATAAAAATATCTTCACGCAATTCCCAATACAGGGGTAGACAGAGGTCAAGTCTAGACAATTAAGTCCCTTTGACCCACCTTCCACCAAAGATATTTTCGGGACAACGTGACAGGTGGTGAGCCCGTCGCCGCCTTTATGTCCAAGTCAACGATGAAATTCGTACATAAGTTTTTTAAAAACTCATTGGTATTGCCACCTGGGGATCGAACTCGGGTCTCTTGACTCGAAATTCCGACCACCCAACAACTCGGCTATCATTACTTTTTAAATAAAAAATAACCAGTTATTACATATATGTTGGTCAATAGCAGATGGAGTTCACAACCATTGTAAGGTAACTGATCCAAATCCCACCCGCCAGATGTTTAAGTAATATTCTGAATCTCTAATGCAGTTTGACATTTTTTGATCAGAAAATGTCAGTGCTTTAAAAAATGCAATAATCAAGTATAATTGATTACCTTAAAATCAACAAGATATTCATAAAGCACATCAATTGAAATCAGCTTTGTGTATCCACTTTCAAACAGAACAAAAACTGCATTGAAATTGGCAAATGAATCCTGAGAACTACAATGCAACAGACAACACAAGCACAAGCAGACACTAGAACATGACAGGCAATAAAAAGATGTGTATGTTACATTAAAACAAGTTATTAAAGTTACCTTTAGCCATGCTGGTTTTTGTGGCTGAGCTGTGAGGCGGGGCCACCACGCAGCTTCCTGCTTTTGCAAGGCCAACTCAACTCGATTATCGAATACCCGAACTGTTGTGCCTTGATCTTCATTATTGTTCTATGAATGTTTAATAACAAATATATTTTTTTTAATTTTACACATATTAAAAAAAATTCTTAAAAACATGGTGATAGGGAAAAAAACTGTAGTAGTCAACTTACTTTACAGTCTGTAATAGTCCTCTGTAGAATATATGCCTTTCCCTTAAAGACAGCTTGTGCTTAGTTACTCCGCTTAGCAAGTGGATCGGCTCTTGCAATTAGGTCTGCCACTTGTTCTTTATAATTAAAGTGAACAATAAAGTACAAGAGAATACTTTATTTTGCATGATATGATTTTTTTTTAATTTTGAAAAGTTTAGTCATAAGTATTTATTTGTTATCAATTAGTACTGAATATATATTGCCACTCGGCAGCGCCACATCGCTTAAATGAGAACTTGAGCAATAACAATATGTCTTCAAACGTAATAATTCATTTTGATACTATTTTTTTACCAATACTAACCAATGTAAAGTACATTGCAACCATGTGCAAAACAAAAACAGGTGGCAACCCTACTTGATATGCCAGACAACTAACAATGTTGACCTGGCTTCACCCCACCACTTAACTTTTCCTTGGAATCTTATATGATGTTTATTTGGCAAGTGATGGTAGCAATATCCATTCCTCCTTCTTGGCTTTCCTCAGTTGTCTCTTATTACACCCACAAGAAGAGAGGGTGAGGTATTGTGCTGACATTGTCTAGTTGAAACTACATTCTGATCTATTAACTAAAATTAACTAAATTAACCCATTCCAATAGTGGGTCCTTGTGTGACTTGATTGTATTTTTTTATATTAGCCCCTATTTGGGTTAAATGCCATAGCTTCAGAGTGAAGTGCAGGCATTTTGTGTTGCTTCATTTGGTGCGTGAAGTGAGGCATCTTCAGGAAAGTGAGGTGCCTCACTTCTTCAGTTACTTTAGTTCTGCATGATTCTCACAGTTCAGCTTCTTTAGTTGTGCAGGTTTTGGCATATGTAACCACTTACGTCAGATTACTCTCATGCTCTTCTGCCTGTTGTTTATATAAAAGTAGGTGTTACTAGCATTACCATTTGAAAATAGCAAAAACAAAATAGTAATCTCCCCATGGGAGAGGCGTATGACCTGCAGTGAACTTGAACAACTTATATATATATATATATATATATATATATATATATATATATATATATATATATATATATATATATATATATATATATATATATATATATATATATATATATATATATGTATATATATATATATGTATATATATATATATATATATATATATATATACATATATATATATATATATACATATATATATATATATATATATATATAAAATATATATACAGATTTTTGTGTACTTTGAAGTTATGGTACACTATTGTTTCTACCGTCGACAGTATATTATAGTAATAATAAGTATAAACTTACAGATTGAAGTGGTGAAAATAGATCCAAGTTAAAACCATATTGAGTTTCTCCGTGAGCTCCAATGCCTCTACCGTTGAATTTTACGCTACTATCTTTAACTATAACGTCTGGATTAACGACGTTCTTTAAGTCAATCTTTAGGGTTATAAATTTGTCCGTTTGAGCCCAATAGACGAATGGACTAGGCACAACCATTGTATGGAAATTTATTTATCCTAATACACCACAAGAATATTGAAATTCTAGAAAATAGATTTTTTTTTATCAAAGATAACAGAAGTATTTCTACAAGTTATAATTGTAATTTAAGTCACTGCATATCATATCATACTTTAACATATCATACTTTCACACATTCGTAAAAATGTAAAATTATTCAGATAATAAACAGTGGTATTTCCTCTTATCAATTATCACTGACTGACAATGACCAAAGAGTTTGTAATCACTACGGTATTGACATTGAGTGTGTATTTGTGACAGCTGACCAGATCTTACAGTATTATATTATAACGTAGTGATCATATACTCTTTAATTATATAAATATGGAGCCCTTTTTTCAGTGCATGTTTTTTTCTACAGACTTCTCAAAAACTTTTACGCCAGGGGCGTTTAATGAAAACATTTCGGTGTTTCTATATATTCCTGTGTTCCAAGGGACTTAATCAATCTCTACCCCTCTATTGGGAATTACGTGAAGATATTTATTTAATTTATTTTTTACCATTGGAGGGTTTTGACATAGTTGCCACGCTACGCGAGCGTGTTGGCAACCACAGTTTTTTTTGTTCTTGAAAGTGTTATGCAGTAAGATGCTGCTGCCCATCTCCTGACACATATAAATCCCTCTGTCGACTTTTACGAAACCCACGGGATGAGATGGGATGGTAGATTTTCGTACGCCGCTGCCATACGGTTTACATAATAATCTAATCCAGCAAAAAAAATAATGCTTTTCTCTGATTGATGTAATCGAAGTTTTATATTGCCATTTGATGGGATCTGAATTATTTAGGTTCGAAAATGAATGTATACAATAATATTTGGATAACAAATAACAGAACTCGTATCTGATTTACGTAAATAGACAAATGAAAATTTCTAAATTGAATGTATCCTATACAATTAAAATAAAACTATATTTTTATAAAAATATATATTTGGGGAAGTCGATGGATGCAGGTGGCTGGGGACCGTTCGTCGTCGAAAGGTTTGAGGTGTAGTTCAGCAGTGGACTCTTTATAGGCTGTAAACAAGAAGAAGAATTAAAACATTCATTATAGTTATTTTTATATTTACATTAGATGTTCCATGCAGTTGTTACAACCTGTTTAAGTCTGACAGCGATAGGCTATCCACCTGTCTCGTTGTTCCAAATAGGCTTTGGTGAAAAGTAGGTCGAAAGGATTTAACCCTATCAAATACGGTACATGAACGCTTACGGAACAGACACAGACACATTAATTTCCATAAGTTTCATCGATAAATTAATATCACTTGTTATTTAGCAACAATGAATATAAGATATTTTATTTGTTGCACCACTGTCAGAAAGTTTTTAAATGTACATAAAATAGTATTTTAATCATTGGTTACACCTGAGTGAGAATTGTTTATTGATGATAAGGAAAAAAATCTATGATGGTCTGCCTGCGAATAAAATGAAATAAGTAAATACTGCTGATAACTATTGGAATGAATGTTTTACTACACAAAATTTTGCTACACAAATGAAATATTTGAGATTTTCTCTTAGCTGTTATTTGATTTTTGATGATTTAATTGACGATGTCTGAAACTGTATGTGCATAAGGTGTCAGCCTTTTGTTACGGAAAAGTTGAAAACATCATAAAACTCTTTGGTGTGCTGTCAAAAAGCGGTATATGCGATATTGATGGGTGTCTTGTCCAATAACTTTTTTAAATTTAATAAATTAGTGATTTCATTGTTTTAATAGCATCAGGCTTTATCTTTTAAAAATGGTTTAAGTATTAATACGGCCGGGTCGTTGCAGTTTAATAAAGCGGAGTAGATTTGACAACAACAAATCCAAAATGTCCGTACCCACCACAGGATTGAGCAAGCTAAAGAAGAAACATATTCGTGTAAAACACCAAAAAGTGAAATTGTTTCGGGCAAATGAACCGTTACTGTCCGTTTTTATGTGGGGTGTTAATCACACGGTACTTTATTAATATTTTAAACATTTACAAATCATCTTCGTTATAATAATTAATCCTATCTAAAAATAATGTTTTTCGGGATCAAAATAATGTTTTTATTTCATTACAACTGGATTATGCATATTGGACTACGAACCTCAGGTCTTGACTGCCTTAAAAATTGCATAGTGTACATATTTTATGGTGCTTTATTTATATAGCTGGCACTAACTCAATTTTTTGGTTCAATCCTTGTGGGGTATAAATAGTTAAAGTCATTGTTATAATCATTCGCTTACCATCTTTTTTTTGCCAAATTATGAACTTATTTTAAATTAACAGTGGTAGAGCCATACATCAGCCTTTGTTGTCACATGAATGGGCGGGATTGACCGGTGAAGTACCACAACCTCACAGAATACCGGCGTGAAATAGAAGTCTAACAAACTTCTGCGTTTCGTCTGTTGAGTGCAGGTTACCGTAGGCCCACACACCCCCTTCCCCTAATTCTGGGGGGGGGGGGCACTCTACGGCTGGCAATGCATCTGATATTGTGGGTGTTCATGGGTGGCGGTAGTCACTTACCATCATGTGAACCACCTGCTCATACATGTTACACAAAAAAACTTTCTTTTTCAGATTAATGAACTAAGTCATGTCACAATACCAGTTATGCTCCTCCCAGATGATTTTAGAGCATATTCAAAGCTTAAGGTGGACAATCACTTGTTCAACAAGTAAGAACAATTTACCTGGCTATGTTTAAATATTTTGTATCATATGCAATAACATCATCTCATGATAATATTGAAAATTTGTTGTCTTCAATTATTTCAATAATTTTTTTTGTTAAGATTAATTTATTATACTGTAAGACTTTAACTTGATAATTTAAGTAATAGTCTAATGAACACTACTTACTAATGTGCCTGAAGTTTAGTTAAGCATTGATAAGTAAAAAATTTGTATTATTGTGTACACACACACACACACATGCACAAATTATTATATGTTACATATTTATTTATGAGAGAGTATATTTTTATTTACATTCATAGAGAGCAGATTGCCAAGTGTCACAACACATAGACACATCATTCGCTTCTTTAAAATTTGTCATTTTCTTACACACATGCATTTAGGCATCTGAGTAGACTTGAATCTACCCTTCATAAGCAATTTTCTCACTTGTTCTTTGAAAGTTATTCAGGCTACCCCTTTTAATGTTATCTTTTGAGTAATATATTTCTTCACAATTCGGTCTTCATTCATTTGCTCAATGTGCTCATCAATGCTCTTATACATTTTAGTAATATGACCATCTTTCAAACCTGCAATATGGAATGTGAACCTATTTTTTCGGGTTCGGTAGTCTAAGGTAACATTGTACATTTTACAAAGAGATCACATTTCCACTGCATTCAACTTGGTATTAGTACTGCATTATGAATCGCAAGGAAATTAATCAAATTATAATATTACAATTACATTCCATTAAGTAAGGCTGTTATATTCACTATTATTGAGTTCCAACATTAGCACTACCTTCAACCACATCATGCTTATTAGAATATTTAAAATAAATAATAAATATAAATATCTTCACGCAATTCCCAATACAGGGGTAGACAGAGGTCAAGTCTAGACAATTAAGTCCCTTTGACCCACCTTGCACTGAAGATATTTTCGGAACAACGTGACAGGTGGTGAGCCTGTCGCCGCCCTTATGTCCAAGCCAACGATGAAATTCGTACATAAGTTTTTGAAAAACTCATTGGTACTGTCACCTGGGGATCGAACTCGGGTCTCTCGACTCGAAATTCCGACCACCCAACAACTCGGCTATCGTGACTTATTAGAATATTTCATTTATATGAACTCCAAACTTTCAATGAGCCTCTCCACAGCCTTATGCAATATCCTTTTAATGCAAACAACTGCATTACAGTAAAAGAAATGAACACTTTTCATTAGTAATTTTAAAATTTAATACTTACATTAACTTTCAGGGAAAACATGCCATCACATTTTAAAGTGAAAGAATACTGTCCGTTAGTATTTAGAAACCTCAGAGAGAGGTTCGGAATTGATGACCTAGACTACAAGGAATCCCTTACAAGGTAAGATTATATGTTTTTAGTATTAGTATCACGGACCTTATAACTGGACCTATTTGGTTCCTGATGATAAACTATTTTCTTATTAATATTTTATTTTTATGTACCTACTTTTATTTCAATTGTTTTTTCGGACTGGTATCCCTTTTCCTATGCCATCCTATGGTCCTTAGGTTTAGAAAGCCAGATAACTACCTGTGCTCGCGGGCACTGAAGAGGGTTACCAGTAAACTACGGCGGTCGGAGACCGCACCGTCCAGTGTTGCCAATATGAAAAATGAAACTCACCAAGAGGGAATATTCCACGATGCGAGTGCATTCGTCAAACGTGGCTTGACGATTAAACGCCTGAGGTCAGCGGAGTTTTTAGCAGCTGTACGAATTTTTTCCTTTTTTTTATCATAACAGTATGTAGTGTGCCTTTTCAACTGACACAGAAAAAAGTATCATTTGCATAATCCACAAAATCACTGGCTGTAATTTTGCCATTATTCGTAACACTTAAAAAGATAAAATTATGTCAATAGTTTTGTCCCTTGTCATTAATTGACTATCAATTAAAATTCTCATGCAAATTAACCTTTTTCTCATCATAATTCTTTCATAATATAATAATTTTTCCACTATTGAATCTTTACTGTGCCTCGGGTGGTGGTTATGCAAGAATTCTTGGTTTAACAGGCCAATATTAACTCATTCATAATTTACAACAAAGGTATCACTTCTAAACTCTGTCAACCTCTCTTCTTTCCATGAGTATTTATGAGGGATTTTTTCAAACATTCTCAAGAAATGGTATTAATAGTGGCATCATTGGAGATCTTTTAAAAACCCTACGAAAATAATCAACAAACCGATGTGAAGCAACTGCATTTGTTAGCTTAGCTGCAGATGACAATCAAGCTAAATTAAGCTATATTCCCCCTTAATATATTATTTATAATTATATACAAAAAATTATACTATAAGAAGAGACGGACTATACGAGGAGGGCTAGTGGTAACATACTTCCCAGTGCACTACAGAAATGCACCTTCTAAGAAGTTTCTTTCCGTTAGAACCCGTGTATACTTTTCTGTCTGACCAAGCGGCATTGAAAACCACTTCAAAATATCACAAGTGCAACTTACATCACCGCACCACTTATTATAGATTGGCATGTTTTTGCAGTCAAAGTGCGATCCACTCTTTCCTGTTCCTAGATTATCTAAAAACACTCACTTGCTAATAATCACTAATTTATTAATAGCACTTTGGAGACGCAATTATCAAATTGAGCTGCAATTTGTAGGAACTGTATTAAAAATATCTTTAATATACATTTTAGTATAGAGTCTCAAATATAGTACACTACTACTACTCTTAATTTTGTTGGGTCTCTTGACCCACGGTCGAACTCAGGTCTCTTGACTCGAACACCGATCCCCCAACCACTCTGGGTAATGTAGTGTTGTAACCCTGCACAACTTGTTTTAATACAGTAATGTTTTAGAGGTGATGTTTGTTACTCAATAGTGTTCGACCGAAACAGGTTTTTCAGCCGAAACCGTCTTACTTAAACATGTTGAAAATGTACTTCTGTACACTGAAATATTGTGTATTTATTCTACTTTATTTTGCTTATACATACATTGATCATGTTTATATGGAGATTCATTTGGAGTTAAACTGTTCAAAATACTTTTCCAATATTCATTTAGACTTAAACATAAACACAGTCATAAAATTAATTTAATATTTAATTTTGAGATCTGTTAGGTAGAACTATAGTTTAACCCAGTTATCACAATAGCAATATAATCAGTCAAGGTAAATAATCGTTAAACTCTCAGCCTGAACAGAAATAGTATACAATGAATTTTACATTTAAGTATTTACTTACTACTTTGTACTTTACTATTTAATTTAGTAAATAGCTATAAAATCAAATGAACATGACAGTATACGAACATTGAGTTTCGATGCGACCGAAATTTTCGGCCCGTTTTTGGACGAAACGGAAACTGAGACCGACATTATTTTGTTTTGTCCAAAACCGAACTGTGGTCACTCCTCAATAATGGAAAAACGGCATTTGAATGAAATGTGACACACAGATCAGTTTGATCATGATATTAGGATACTTTTATTCCGTAAAATGCAATTTAGCACGATAGCTGAGTGGTTGGGGGTGATCGGAATTTCGAGTCGAGACACCCGAGTTCGATCCCCAGATGGCAGGCTCGTACCAACGGGTTTTTCAAAAACTTATGTACGAACAATATCGTTGGCTTGGACATAAAGACGGCGGCGGTCTCACCACCTGTCACGTTGTCCCGAAAATATCTTCGGTGGAAGGTGGGTCGAAGGGACTTAATTGTCTAGACTAGACCTCTGTCTACCTCTGTATTGGGTAAAATGCAGTTTCTTGCTAGAGAGACCTTCTGCAAGAATGATTTTGCGTAATGGATATTGAATTATCGAATTTGACGACCTTCGTGGACGATTAGCGTACACACCGGTGGTGTGGTTCGTGGTGTGGCCAGCTCTGAAGTACCGTTTTCGATTCCCGGTCGGGTCAATGTACATAACACTTTTTCTACATTTTTACGGGTCAGGGTGTTTGTGGTACCTTCATTGTTACTGATTCCATAATACAAGTGCTTCAGTTCACATACATTGCTCTTGGGATCAGAGCAATGTATGTGATGTTGTCCATATCTTTGTATTTGAGGCATTGGGAGGTTTGTTGTAATAAATATATAATGCGCGAACAAATTCCCGGGCAGAATCTAGTTAGTAAATAATTAAATCAGTAGGTGCCGGAGTATAGATAGCGCGAAGAATGCTTTGTTAGTCTTTTGTCGGCTTGTAAGCATTGACGACTCATTTATTTACTCACAGATTATATAAAACATGCGTTATTATGCATGTTTCATGTACTATGTTTGGGAATCTATTGATTCACCCGCGTTTTATAAGACTGTGCATAGTATGCATACATAGACTTCGAACTTTGTATTAACGACTTTGATTCGACCTCACTTTGACCGTCACATGTCGACACTGTCCGAACGAGCTATTTCTGTTTGTATATTTAATTCGTCGTTATTTATTGATTTCTTTTTTTTTAGTATCGTCCGGTTGTAGATTGTATAGATAGCTTGGAAAAGGCAAAGTAAACTACGGGATATAAACTCTATTAATATGTTTCTTTCACAAAAAAAAACTAAAAAATATAATAAATAAATAAATATCTTCACGCAATTCCCAATACAGGGGTAGACAGAGATCTAGTCTAGACAATTAAGTTCCTTCGACCCACCTTCCACCGAAGATATTTTCGGGACAACGTGACAGGTGGTGAGCCCGTCGCCGCCTTTATGTCCAAGCCAACGATGTAATTCGTACATAAGTTTTTGAAAAACCCATTGGTACGAGCCTGCCACCTGGGGATCGAACTCGGGTCTCTCGACTCGAATCTATCGTGACTTCCTAACTATGATGTATTTGTTTTTCTAATTACAAAGATCAGAGACAAAAAACACGGGATAAGAAGCCATTAATTTTAAATATGAGAGTCATTAATATTAAAGTTGACTTGCAAACAAGATAAATTAATTTTTTTAAATAAAACGACTTTCGGATTTTATCGCGTTTTTAATTAGTTTTTACAAACTATTTTTATTTACCGACGTTTCGGATGCTTTACAGCATCCGTGGTCACGAGGGGACCCCCCATGTTTATTTAATCGTTTTATTTAAAATGTGTAGTATTCGCGTAAATACAAGAAATCATTAAGAGAAATTCATTTTACCTACGAAGGGAAGAAATCTCGTTTTATTTTTCTTTATTCCAAAAATCAAATCAAATATCTCCACGCAATTCCCAATACAGGGGTAGACAGAGGTCAAGTCTAGACAATTAAGTCCCTTTGACCCACCTTCCACCGAAGATATTTTCGTGACAGGTGGTGAGCCCGTCGCCGCCTTTATGTCCAAATATGAAATTTGTACATAAGTTTTTGAAAAACTCATTGGTACTGCCACCTGGGGATCGAACTCAGGTCTCTCGACTCGAAATTCCGACCACCCAACAACTCGGCTATCGTGACTATTTCTTTATTCCCGTAATGGAATTAAAACCAGATCGAAGAGTATTCTTGTTAAGAAAAATATATTAAACAAGCTGACCCGGCAAACGTTGTTTTGCTATATAAATCCTTAACATGGCTATGAAATGGAATATACAAGGGGATGGGGTGATACAGGGGTGAAAATGTAGGGTTGTGTGTATTTTTTAATGCTGCATCATACAAAAATAAAAGTATTCTGGGATGGGTCGATTCTCAGACGTACCCTGATATGCACACAAAATTTCATTAGGATCTGTCCAGCCGTTTCAGCGGAGTTTGGCAACAAACACCGCGACGAGAGAATTTTATATATTAGAATGGAGATGTAGAAATATTTTTAACATTTTGTGGCTCAAAGATTAAAAAAACGTGATACGTTTTTTCGACGTCAACTTGCATCGTGTTGATGTGACAAGTAGATTTAAATCGATAAAGTGGTGTGAATTTTGTTGATCTTTCTGCCGAAAATTGTACGGCCGTAAACATTTCATAAACACATCATCGAATATTAACTTATGTTTTTTTATTAAACGATTTTCCACTAACTGATTTCATTGTCCTTAATATTTTCATCGTGTTTCTGAGTACAGTTTTTTTTTTTTTTGCACGTTTATTTTTTTTATGTTATAAACTAATCTTTGAGTGTTAAAAATTTTGAATCTGGGTAGAACTTTCTGACGGTGTGTTTTGGGAATAACTTGTTTTTTTATTTTCTCGCATTTCCCTATACAGAGTTAGCCAGACGTGTAAACAATTTAGTCCTTTCGACCCATATTACACCGCAGCCTATTTTGGGACAACGTGGGAGGTGTCGCTATCTTAACAGTGATTTAGATCGTACTTAAGAAACTTACTTTTGCATAAAACTTATTACCCACTGGGGATCGAACTCGGGTCTCTTTACTCGAATTCAGATCACCCAACCACTCGGCTATCGTGAATTCGTCCATAATTGAATAACATCTTAATTAAAAATGCAATAAATTGTTTGTCGTAAATTAGGCCAATATTTTTACAACAATCAAACGAAGTCCATATCATAATATAACAGTTGCTTTGCCATTAGAATGACTACTGTCTATGAAAACTCGTTACAATCCTCGTTCATTAACGTCTAGAATGTAATTCTTCTTTGCCCTTAATTGGGGTCATCATTTCTCGACTCGACTCGTTTAATTTCGTACTAGTTTGCACTGGTTCGAGGCGAAGACGCTTTGAGCCGTAAACTTTGTATGCGAGTGTGCTGGATTCGTTTCCTGTTGTGGGCATTATTACATTTTTTCATCACATATTATTGTGTTGAAATTTGTTATATTTAAATATTGCCACTGAGTTTTTTCGAAACTGATCGAAACACGTCCACCTGAGTGGACGAGTGACGAACTCACCTATTTTCAAGGTGTCAGCCAGCTCTGATCCCGGGTTTGATTCCCGGTTGGGTCAATGTAGACAACACTTTTTCTACTTTTATTTGGGTCTGGGTGTTTGTGGTATCTTCGTTGTTTCTGATTCCATAATACGAGTGCTTAAGCTGCTTACTTTGGGATCAGAGCAATGTATGTGATGTTGCTTCTATCTATATATGTATTTATGTATTTTCTATAATTGTTTTGGACACTAAAAGTCCTACACTCTTGCTTTGTCACGTTGTTCCAAATAAATTCCGGGGAAATGTGGGTCGAAAAGACTAAATTGTCTAGCCCTCTGGCCATCTCAGTGTTCGGAAAACGGCCGTGAGCTTTTTTTGGTATATGGTTCAATTGACTACTCATTGAAGATAGCATGACGATGTCTGTGGAATATTCGTATATGTATTATTACTTATACGTAATCAGTTGAGTAAATGTAGAATTCTCTTAGACTTGGAGAAAGCTGCTGAATTCTAGACTTCAACGCTAATGTAAATTTTTGAACACTCTTACAGCGTGGTCTCTCCCTGGTTGAGCCATACAGGTTAAGCCTGGTGATCAAAGATCATATAACACTTCCCATATATTTATTTTTATTTTTTGAATGTTTCGAAATTTACACAAGTTACATATTAAAAACAACCTTTAGCATACAGATTATATATAAACTGTTGTGCTATTGTCGACAGATCTCAGCCCATCCCGGACGACTCGTCAAGCAAATCGGGCGCGAAGTTCTACCAGAGCTATGACCGCCTCTTCATCCTCAAGACACTTACTTCGGAAGAAGTGGAGAGGATGCACTCTTTCCTCAAGCATTACCATCCGGTGAGTGTTAATAATTTGCCTTGTGGTATCGTCGTTAGAATTTACCACCCCCCCTTCCGTGGGTGTTGTAAGAGAGGACGAAGTGAAAAGCCGTTTAAAAAAGAAAAGAAAGAGCAGGATGGAAAGAATGTCGGGATAATAATCTAAAAAAAATACGCGTCTAAGCGTCTAAGGTGCGCTGAATGTCTAGTACTGTGATCGCCAATCCGCTTGCCAAGCGTAGCGATTGTGAAAAAGTCTCACGCACGAGAGACGTCTATCTTCTTCTCCCTTACAGCCTATCAAGAGTCCACTGCTGAACATAAGCCTCCCCTAAAACTTTCCACAGTGAACGGTTCTCAGCCACCTGCATTCATCGACTTCTCGCAACATTTTGCAAGACGTCACTCTCGTGCGGGGTCGTTCGACACGTGCGTGCGTTTACGCACGGCGATATACGGGAGACGTCTATATACTAACCAAAATTGTTGGATCCTCAAACGAGGGACTCCTCGTCAGGGAATGTTGTCCTCCCTCATATAAAATATTCGAGTTATACCACGTTTTAATGATTTTGTTGTTAACATCGACTTCATCCATGTTGGCAAATTTCACATACCATCAGTAGTCATCAATAACGTCATAGATATTATAGCATGGAGAGAGAGAGAGAGAGAGAGAGAGAGAGTACACTTAATTGCACACATAAATGGTAGCACAATGGGCGGCCTTATCGCTCAAAGCGATTTCTTCCAGACAACCATGGAGGCACGTACTTCATCTTTTTCGTATGTGTTTTTGAATAAGATCGAACAATATATACATATACAAAAACAATTTGTATTATCCATATAATTGAACTCGGAATCCATCTCAGTAGTTGGGACGGTAACCAAATGTCACGCTGTCTGCAAATACAAATTAATTGACTTATTTAAGCCCGATGTTATACGTAGAGGGTCTCATGTAAGATAACATTTGCATGAAGCATAATATGTGTAACGTAGTAACTAAAGACATTTAGATGACTGGTAATCTGTTTTAAACGATCCGACCTTCGAATTAAATTAAATTACACGTTCGTGTGCTCTATTCTTTAGCGAGGAACGTTATCTAAATAGTTTGGAATGGAAAATTACGTATTGGATATAAAATCACAAAATTTGACATGCTATGTCAAATGCTTGGCGCTTTGTGACTAACTTTCGAAAATCATGTGAGCAAATTGCTCGAAAAAAGGAAGGTTAAGAGTATACGGATACCTAGATGTGCGCGTAGGAAAAAAAAATTAAAGAACCGAAGGAGGTATGGAGGATCGTGACACTATGCGATGCGTGATGATATCTATACTTTTTCATGCATGGCATGCTTATGTTCCTGTGTATGACTTGTATGACTTACACTTACGACTTGTATGTTTGGAAATTATTCTGCGAACGGAAGCGGAAGTCGACCGCAGCCTTTATCGTTACACTACTACTACTACGACACTAGGGAAGACCATTGACTCAGACTACTGAGCAGAACAGTACTATTTGAACCCGTTTGATAATGTCAGAACATTCCCAGAGCAAGTCGATGAATAGTTGTAGTGTAAACAGTTGGCATCCCCTTTCATTATTATCAAGAGAGAGAGCTCTTGCCTCTAAACTGATGGATTTTATTTATTTTAAGATGAAAAGTGAGTTCTGAGGCCAACTGCCTGATGGTAAGTGGCTAAGTATAAAGTACTACAGCCTGGACACTTGCTATCTGAGATGGTTCGAACGAAGAAGGCAACGAATGCGTTGTCATTCCCGATAACTAGAATGCCTATACATACACATTTCAAAACAAAACTCAAACTAGTGAGTGCTAGTGATATAACATGGTGATGATGTGCGTTTTAAATGTTACATTGAATACCTATTTTATATAAATAAATAAATATCTTGACGCATTTCCCTATACAGGGGTAGACAGAGGTCTAGTCTATAAAATTAAGTCCCTTCGGCCGACCTTCCACCGAATATATTTTCGGGACAACGTGACAGGTGGTGAGCCCGTCGTCGCCGTCTTTATGTCCAAGCCAACGATTTAATTCGTACATAAGTTTTTGAAAAACTCTTTGATACGAGCCTACCACCTGGGTATCGAACTCGGGTCATTTGACTCGAAGTTCCGACCACCCAACCACTCGGCTATAGTGACTCAAATTGTCAAAAAAAAACTCAATATGTCAAAAAAAACTTACATAATTGGGATCAAATCATATACATTGATCTGATCCCAACGTAAGTAGCTAAAGTATTTGTGTTATGGAATCAGAAACAGAGAAGGTACCACAAACACCCAGATGCGACAAACGTAGAAAATGTGGTTTTCTACATTGACCCGTTCGGGACTCTAACCCCGGACCTCAGAGATGGCAACATCTTGAAAACCGGTGTGGAGACCTCTCTTCCACAAAGAGGTCATCAAAAGTAACTTAAGTATCTAAGTATATAGCTTCTATATAAATACATGTAATATGTCGTAGACCATTTGGTGACATCAGCAAATAAATCTTTTAAATTTAGAACAAAATGTTTAAAATATTTATAGTTTAAATACTTTTAGTTTTTGTATTTTTGTAGGATACATCGCCTATCTGAACTTATCTAATCTTAGTTAGTTGTAGAGTGTACATACCTTTCTGCAAACTACTTATAGCTGTAGAGATATTGCAAGTTTTTTATCATTTGTTTTACGAAGAAAATAACCGAATCACTGTTTATGTAGCATATGTATGTTTATAAATTTGTTTCTTTTTTATTTGCATAATTATACCAGCCAACCAACGTGATATTTTTTTTCTAGACAATTTTGTGTTTCTAGACAAAAACCTTTTGAATAATTATACCTATGACCTTACGAAATATTGTTGGGTATTAATGAACAAAGAAATAATAAAGTTTCATTTGCATGTACTCGAAATTTCTTATTTATTTGATAATATTTTCTATTTGGAGTCTACGGTGTAATATGTGTAATATTATAATTTCAAATATTTCTAGACCAAATATAATAGAGGGTGCAATGATAAGTAGGTTTTACATTAGCAGGACTAATTGTTGTTTTGACTAAAGCTCAGGGTTCAGTGTGGTGGGAGAAGTAGCTACCACCACACTGAACGCTGTAACAAAGCACCAGCCAACTACCACAGCAGTATAAATGTAATGGTTCAGGTTCAAGTTCAGGGTATTCGTTGGGTGTCTCGACCAGTTTCGGAGCTGGACGATTGATTTAAGTTGATGTTATTTAAGAACTCGTCTGCTGCGAAGTTAAGCAAAGAATTGAAACGCGACACGTGTTTCGCCTCAAAACAAGGCATCCTCAAGCGAGTCGACTCTACGATGAGCGACCGCAGAGTCGACTCTGCGGTCGCTCATCGTAGAGTCTACTCGCGTTTTCGGTGATGGTATATGTTACCTGGTTTGAGTGTAGTGGTGGTGGTGCATACAGTGGAATTAGTGCACACATCTGTGGAATTAGTGCACGCATCTGTGGGAGGGAGGGTGGTGCTCTTCTTCTCTTCGGACCAGGTAACATATACCTTTTTATATTTTCATGCGGAGGGTTGCGAAGTAATTTTTCAATAACAACTTTACAATGAATTTCCGCAAAGTAACGCCTGAGTCAATTAACTATGAGATTATTTGTCAAAAATATCTTCACCCAATTCCCAATACATGGGTAGACAGAGGTCTAGTCTAGACAATTAAGTCCCTTCGACCCACTTTCCACCGAAAATATTTTCGGTATAACGTGACAGGTAGTGAGCCCGTCGTCGTCTTCATATCCAAGCCAACGATATAATTCGTTTTTGAAAAATCTCTCAACTGGGGATCGAACTCTGGTCTCTTGACTCGAAATTCCGACCACCCATCCACTCGGCTATTGTGACGAATGAATTTGTCTAAGTACACTTACACAGTAAATACAAAATATAATTTAATTTCAATTTCAAAGTAATACTCTGTTAACAGTATATAGTGGAGAGACATGGTAAGACCCTGCTACCGC
This sequence comes from Sericinus montela, assembly GCA_029286605.1. Lineage (NCBI taxonomy): Eukaryota > Metazoa > Arthropoda > Insecta > Lepidoptera > Papilionidae > Sericinus > Sericinus montela. Next base: position 2,105,356 of record JAGSMR010000054.1, on the reverse strand, counting down.
AATACTTGGGCATGTACCGCTTGACGGTGGACGGCATTGAGCACTACCTCGTCGCCACCAGGAACGTGTTCTCCAATCACCTCAACATACACAGGTACGACTGAATTGTTATAATTACCTCCTGTTATACTTACAGCCTTACTTACCGGACGGTTTAAATTTCATTCATTCAGTTATTGCAGAACATCGGTTTCTCTAAGGTGGGTTTCTTATAATGTATCGCTGCGCCAGACACCTCGTATCTTAGACACAGTCGCCGGTTATCGGTCTGCGTTATTATGGTCTGGTATTTTGCCTAAGGGATATTACGAATTTGACGTTAATGATGCCAATTTCAAGGAGAATCCATTTGTCGCCTCTTACGACACCCAATGTATTTTATTTACTTTTATGTTTATATGCTGTAATTTCTAAATTCATTATATTTCTTTCTTATTCGTTACTGTTATGTATTATAATAACTGCCTTCGATGTTTTTCCACTCCTCAAGGTTGACAGGCAGAGAATGCTTTAAACATTATGTCCGCCTTTTGTACTTATATATTTTATAAGGTTCAATAAAGTTAAATAAATAAATAAATGTAAGAAAAGATTGGTAGATTTTATGCCGTACACATGACATGTAACAATTGTAATAGATGTTGATTTTTATTTGAAGATAAATATAGAATAATAGTTATTTATAGACGACCTCCATGGACGAGTGGCGTAAACACCAGTTTTTAAGGTGTCGCCATCTCGAGATCCTGAGTTCGATTCCCAGGCGGGTAAATGTAGATAAACCACTTTCTACATTTTCTCGGGTCTGGGTGTTTGTGGTACCTTCGTTGTTTCATATATTCCCATATATTCCCATTCTCATGTGCTTTAGCATTTTAAATTGAGATCGGAGCAATGTATGTGATGTTGTCCCTATCTATATTTATAATTTATTTGTTTATAGTTCTCTGTCTAGACATAACGCGTGGTACGCGTTATGTCGGCTCACATGGCTCGATTTCACTGTGATCTGTTTCAGGAAATACGATTTGAAGGGATCGACTGTGGACCGCGAGGCTTCCGAGAAGGAATTGGAGAAGGAGCTCCCCACTTTAAAGGACAATGATTTCATTAAGCAGGGTGTCAGGATCGACATTGGTGACGCGGCCAAAGAAAAACTCCTCGAGACTCTCACCGCTGACGTGGAGGTAAAGTTACGTCATGTTTCACAAATGTCTTTGGCACACGAGTCTCAAATGACGTTTGTGTTGTTATGTGATGGTCATGTAGAGTTGCGAATGCGTGACTCAAGATTCTGAGATGTTAGATAAACCATATCTCAGGAAGTAGCACTGTATCTTATTACTATCTTAATATACTTTTGTTATTATTATAAAGTCACAAACATACTTACACAACACACGAAACTACAGTAGCAGCCAAATGACTTTACAAACTAATCCATTGAAGAAGGTCGTGGGTTTTATGAGTTTGTTATTACATGTAATTGATACTGCATTCTCTGTAAAGGCGAACGAAATATTCGAAAAAATACGAATATAAGTAAATAAATAAATATAAATATAGATAGACCAGCGAAGTTATGTTTATGCAGCTGATTAACAGTAAACTAATTTGTAATATTATAACAAGAGAGGGATGACAAAAAGAGGATACCCAATTACGATTTAGATTAAAACATTACGACTTTGGGCAACTTATAAATTAATGTTCCTACTAAATTTCCGCCAAAAATGACAAAATTCCATACAAACTTTTACACTCTATTCAATCCCTTTGGGGTGTAGTTCTCCAAAAATCCTTTTTAGCTGATATCTTATTCATAATTCATCTTCGTGACAAATTCCATCTTCCTGGATCTCTTAGTTTTAGATATGGATTTTTATAAAAGATTAATTCAAATATTTATATTTAATATTAAACAAATACAATAAATATCATCACGCAATATCCCTGTATACACTAAGGTCTATAGAAAGTTACAGATAATTAAGCCCCTTCGAATCACTTTCCACCGAAGATATTTTCGGGACTACGTGACAGGTGTTGAGCTCGTCGCCGTCTTTATGTCCAAGACCACCAACTGGTACGAGCCTGCCACCTGGGGATCGAACTCGGGACTCGATTCGAAATTCCGACCATCCAACCACTCGGCTACCTTGACCTATATTTTTAAATTGGGTTATTTTAATTATGAGTATACTTTTAGTTCCTAACGAAACTTCACTTGATGGACTACTCGCTGCTGCTGGGCGTGCACGAGTGCGGGCGCGGCGAGGCCGAGGCCGAGGCGGCGCGCCAGCGCGAGGCCGAGGCCGACAGCGAGCCCGACTCCGACACCGACAGCGAGCCCGACGCCCGCCACCACGGCGACAGGTGACCGCCGCTCACACCGACAGCGAGCCCGACTCCGACACCGACAGCAGGCCGACTCCGACACCGACAGCGAGCCCGATTCCGACACCGACAGCGAGCCGACGCCCGCCACCACGGCGACGGGTGACCGCCGCTCACCGACAGCGAGCCCGACCTGACACCGACAGCGAGCCCGACTCGACACCGACAGCGAGCCCGACTCCGACACCGACAGCGAGCCCGACGCCCGCCACCACGGCGACAGGTGACCGCCGCTCACACCGACAGCGAGCCCGACTCCGACACCGACAGCGAGCCCGACGCCCGCCACCACGGCGACAGGTGACCGCCGCTCACACCGACAGCGAGCCCGACTCCGACACCGACAGCGAGCCCGACTCCGACACCGACAGCGAGCCCGACGCCCGCCACCACGGCGACAGGTGACCGCCGCTCACACCGACAGCGAGCCCGACACTCGCCACCACGGCGACAGGTGACCGCCGCTTACACCGACGGCGAGCCCGACACTCGCCACCACGGCGACAGGTGACCGCCGCTCACACCGACAGCGAGCCAAATTGTCACTTGCAAAAAAGATAATAGGTGGCGCCGATGTCAAAACAAGGCATAACTAAAGAAAAAGAGAATACAGATTTAAAATTTCAACTGACGCGTGTAAGACATGGTGGCTCCGAGGTAAGAGCGTCGCAACGGTTCGGCGGAGGTCGCGGGTTCGAATCACGCCGGTGTCAGTTGAAATTATAAAAAAACATTTTTCTCTTTGTGTCACGATACGAACACTCTTTGTGTTCAGTGAGTTGTCACGATAGCCGAGTGGTTGAGTAGTCGAAATTTCGAGTCAAGAGACCCGAGTTCGATCCTCAAGTGGCCGTACCAATGGTTTTTTTTTAAAAACCCATGTACAAATTACATCGTTGGCTTGGACATAAAAACGGCTACGGGCTCACCGCCTGTCACGTCGTTCCGAAAATATCTTCGGTGGAAGGTAGGTCGAAGGGACCTATATGAATGAATGAATGAATGAATGCTTTTATTGTACACCACAAAAAATACAAGAAAACAATTGAACATTGAAGTAAGTAGATTGTACAATTTGGCGATTTAGATTGTACTATATGTCTAGACTAGACCTCTGTCTACTCCTGTATTGGGAATTGCGTGATGATATTTTTGAAGTGTAACTTCTTTAAAATCGTTGTGATTTGAAACCGCATGCAACGGAAAAAGCGACAGGTAAGAGACACAAATACATTTCTGTCTCATTCTTTTACTGCGTCTTCGTACACAAATGTGTACGATGATGCAGTAAAAGAATGAGACAGAAATATCCATACTATTTTATAAATAAACTGTAATTATTCTACTCTTGTTATAATTTAAGTTAAATTAAGTTTCAATTGTATGTATTCGTCTCATTCTTTTGTCGATTTACTCAAGTTTCACTTCTGTCGCGTGTGAATCGCACACGTCGATTTTTTTTATATGTGTTTTTTTTATTTCTCTCTCTAATCAAATCACTGGTAAATGTTATGCACCAGTGATCTGATTAAAGAGAGAAATACAAAAATAAAAAAAACATATAAAAAAAATCCACGTGTGCGATTCGCACGCGGATCAATCACACCTGCCAATCGTTTGAACGGAGCGCACGCGGGCAGGTGGGGCTGCGCCACGCCGCCCGACAGCCCGCGCGGCTTCGCCCTCGCCCGCCGCCCCTCGCTGCGCTACGAGGGCATCGTACCGGAGCTGGACATATACGCGATACCCAGTCAGGACGGTGAGTGGCCAGCTCGTCGTGAACGGTGTCGACGCGGAACTGTAAAGCATCAAGTCGCGATAGCCCAGTGGTTGGGTGGTCGGAATTTTTAGAATCAGAAACAATGAAGGTATCGCAAACGCCCAGACACCAGAAAATATATAAAACAATTCTATATTGACTCGACCGGGAGTGAAGCCTGGGACACTATGAGAACTAGTGTTTTTTTTTTTTTTTTTATAGGAAAAGCGAGGCAAACGAGCCGGTGGCTCAAGTGATGGTAAGTGATTACCGCCGCCCGTGAACATCCGCAATACCAGAGGCATAGCAGATGCATTGCCTCCCATAGAGTGCCCCCCCCCAGAATTGGGGGAAGGGGGTGTGTGGACCACCGGTTACCTGCACTCACCAGACGAAACGCAGAAGTTTGTTAGACTTCTACTTTACGCCGGTGCTCTGTGAGGTCGTGGTACGGTCGAGCCGGCCCATTCATGCATCAACAAAAGCTGATGCGTGGCTCTACCACTGTTATGGAATGTCGAGTCAAGAGAACCGAGTTCGATACCCCAGGTGGCAGGCTCGTGCCAATGGATTTTTCAAAAACTTATGTAGGAATTATGTCGTCGGCTTGGACAAAAATGGCGACGGGCTCATCAACTGTCATGTAAAAAAATGTATTCGGTGGAAGGTGGGTCGGAAAGACTTAATTCTCGAGACCTCTGTCTACCCTTGTGCTGGGAATGGCATGAGGAAAGAGAATTTTAAATGTTTTTCTATTAATTACAAATAGCCTATGTTACTCTCTATAACATTAGGGTATCTGGCAGCGTAGTTCTCGTTAAAATCGCGTTTTATACGATTAGCGGGAAAAAAAGGTGAAACAAACCAAGGGACAAAAATTTTAGTAATTGTTTTTATGATGTAAGTAACACTATATATTCGTTGACATGAATTTAGTATAAAGTATTAAAAATATTTTTATATTAAGAACTGACATTTCATTTTATTTCAACTTAATTATTAAAAACTTTACTATGATTTAAAAAAGAAGTAACAATTATCAGAAACAGCTACATACATGTCTAAGAATAAAAATTGGTGACTTAATAAAATTAAGCAACGCTGCTGAATTCTGCTGGTATTTGGTATGGTATTTTTTCGAGATGGTTTATCTGTCTGTCTGTGTGTTGGGTGGTCGGTCTTTCGAGTCGAGAGACCTGAGTTCGATTCGCTCGTACCAATGGGTTTTTCAAAAATTTATATACGAATTATATCGTTGGCTTGGACATAAAGACGGCGACGGGCTCACCACCTGTCAAGATGTCCCGAAATATCTTCGGTGGAAGGTGGGTCAAAGGGACCTAATTGTCTTGACTAGACCTCTGTCTACCTCTGTATTGGGAATTGCATGAAGATATTTATTTATTTTTAACATATGGCCGAATTTCTACTTTTATCTTCTACTTATTTTCTACTTATCATTTCAGGTGCGCCCAAGAAGGAGATATATTTTGTCGCACTAATAGACGTCCTGACGCACTACGGGGTTAAGAAACAGGCGAGTATTTCATATAACAACCGTTTTAGTTTAGACCGACTGGTTTCTACAAATACATATTTATAGACGTATTTTGCACGGAAATGTGTGTGTCTAGAGCGGCGCCGCTGTCGATTAGTTACCAGCCGTTGTTTAGTGAATCTTTACTAAATTTTGACCAATATTTTTTTTAATATTGACCAAACAAGAGGATACCTACGAAGTTTCTTTCGTTTGAGGGAACCTCATTACGAAACGTTGCCAGATTAAAAATGACTATCGATAAACGAATGTACATACTTGTGTCTATGAATAAATGATTTGATTTGATTTACACCACTGTTGTGTTCCGTGTTTTTGAAGTGATACTTCTTACGCGACTTCTAACAAGGTTGCGTTAAACGTGTAACGCTCCTGGGGAGGGGTAATAGAAAGAGACAGAGCGGAAGTGCAATTTCTACCCCTTCCTATTTTCATTTTCACTATACGAAGTTTAATTTCTTCCGCGCGGAGAGACTCCACGCATAATTTTTTTATGTATATATGTAATCACACTGGCTGTAGGTACAAAAAAGAATGTATTTCAATGATAAAGAAATTTAATATATCTTCACGCTATTCGCAATACAGGGGTCTGGCAGAGGTCTGGACAATCCTTTCGATCTACCGAAGATATTTTTTGGGACAGCGTGGCAGGTGGTAAGCCCGTCGCTGTCTGTTATGTCCAAGCCAATGATCTAAATCGTACATAAGTTTTTTTTAAAAAACCCATTGGTACGAGCCCAGAGGATCGTACTCGGTTCTCTCGACTCGAATTCCGATCACACAGCCACTCGGCATATCGTGACCTTTTCGCGTCTTGATCTCGTGTTTTGAATAATAAATTTTGCTTACCTGCATGAAAATCCTCAAACGTGTCTACATAGTTTTTTTTTTAAATTCCAGGCAGCAAAAGCCGCGAAAACGGTGAAGTACGGCAGCAACGTGGACGGCATCTCCACCTGTGACCCCGAGCAGTACGGCAAGCGGTTCATAGAGTTCGTCGCTAAAGCCATCGAGGGCAACTAAATGCTACTGCTGATGGTATGCTTCTTTTAGTGACGCGCGTGGTGTTGTATGCTCTGTATGCTGATTTGTTGTTCTTTGTTATTATTATTATTATTATTATTATTATTGTATTTGGGTCAGAAGTTGGCGCTGGATTTTATTTTATAGTTCTGCCTATTCCTAGGTTATATTGGCTATACAAGTAATATGTTGAAATTATTATATGCCCTTGTTTTAAAAATCGGAAATATTCAAATTGCTGTCATGACTGATTTTTTTTTGGTGACAACCCTAATACCGAATGGATTAGGGTTGTCACATGTATTAAAACATAATTTGTTACATTAAAAACATTTCTTTTGAAACAAGGAAAATTCAGTCTTATTGATTTTTGTTAATTAGTTTTTAAAATGCGACACACATTTGTAATCTGTTATTAAAATATATATCTATAGAGACAGCATTTTTATTAATATTATTATTTCGGACAGAGGGCATACAATTAGAGTGAACAGGGAATCTTTCATCTAAACAAAAATGGAGTTTACAGGGTGTTATAGGGTTATTGAGAAGCGAAGCATTAAGTTGTACAAAATAACCTTTGTGCACTAAAAGAAGCATGGATTCAGTAGACACGAGCAAAACGATTTCCAAGTTTTAAATTATCGGAGTTAAGATGGAGGTTGATTATACTGTTGTATTATTGGGATTGTCTAAATAAGTTTGAACACTGCACTGTATTAGGAGGGAATGAAAGGTATATGAAACGGTTTCACAATTTCCTCTACCTCTTTCAATCCGCTTACGAACGGAATAGTGTTGCCACTGTGCATTACAACTATGTACTACGAGACAGTTGTTAACTTTTTAATATGCATAGATTATACAAGGCTTTGCTTTACATGCATTCACATTAATGCATGTAGCGTTGTCTATTAAACAGATTTTTTAAAGGAATACCAGCAATTCTAATATTACTAGTGTTCTTGTTAAGCGCTCTATGTGGATGGTTCATGCAGCCATGGAGCGGGTTCGACTCTGAGACACACGTTTCGCAATCCGTAATCTCGCCCATTAGGCTATTGATTGTCTAAACTAAAAACTACCATCTTTTGTGAATTGAGATTTGATGACTTTCATTACAATATTTTATTAAAATGAAAACTTCTTTATAACTGTTTAGATTTGTTAATAGATGAAACGATGCAACTTTAAAAAGAGACAGAATCAATTAAGATATAATGAGAGAAAAGGACGTTCGAAAATCGTTCGTGTCATCAACTATTCTCTATCTTTTTTTTTCAAAGGTTTCACTTATTCTGCTGATGATGACATGTATGCTGTCCACACATACACATGTCATCATCGATAAGTTGTGTAACTTTGATAGATTTGAAGGGGCTTTTGATTTCGAGGGGCTGGAATCCCATATATTGAAGGAAATATTTTAAAAAAATCTTTGTAGCATCATGCGTAATGATTTTGGTGTTATATTTGACACATTATGCTACTTTGTGTAACAAAGCAAGCTTTCTGGCCATCTGTGTTGTAGTTTCGGGTTTGGATATATTTCGAATTTTAAAATTTTTGAAAATCAGACTTCATTTTATCCCCGTGTGACTTTAATTATTTTTCAATTCTAGAATGTGACATTTTCCTTCGTAGTTTTGGCACCGTTTTCCGTTCGGTCTTGTATTTTCATTCACTCACGAACTGATATTAAAACTATGAGAGCACACTTGCAATAATATTCATAACTTGTTATTAGCTTTTATAACGTTCCGCTATTGATTAGATTAGTATATAGATAAATATTAAAAATTATATACTTAGTGGTAATGGGTCATCCATAAATTGCGTCGTATGGGTCTAAATAGACTGAGAAAAGATGGGAGGAGTCGCAAACTTCGTGACGTCACATGCCAAAACGTAAAGCATTAAATGCAAAATTTCACCTATAAACGTAAATCAAAAATATCTCAACTCTGTCTAAATGTGTAATGTGCTTAAAATATTTTTAAGCTTAAATAAAAATAATTTTTGTCTCTTATATTAGTTCTTATTGATGAAAGTTACTAGCAAAAAAAAAAATATAAAACAAAAAAAAATTATTACTTGTTTATCTGGTGTCACTTTTTAATTAAGAAAAAGCATTTTGACAATGTACTTGAGAAAAAGGTACTTGACTCTGGCAGACTATCTCGATACTGGCAGAATTCTATCATCAAAAAGAGGCCATAAATCAAAAGAGAAGAGAAAAATGTTGATATTGCTGGTTAATACATCAATTTCTAGATATACAATTGCAAAATATTTGACGTCACACATAAAGGGAGGGGGTCTCACTCTGTGAAAAGGACGGCGGAGGTTTCATGAAAACAATTATGAAATTTATAAGACTTAGTTTATGGATGGCCCTAAATTGTTAAAAACGTCATTAAAATTGAAACTTTGAAGTGTTAAAATTGGCAAAAATATTTACCTCAATAAATAATTCGATGTAAAGTTTTATAGACGATATACGGCTGTTTTATTCTAAGATAACTCATATTAACATAATGTTCTGTAAAATTTTATACTTCATCGATTGCCGAGTGACTAGTTTTTGCTTGTAATGTAATTTCAATATCACTTTGGCGATGTAAACTGCATAGCTTAGTTTCTGTCTACGGTAGCGTTTGAAGTTCTTACTTTAGTTAATACGAATTAAGACTTGAACGTTTTAGGGTTACTTGTGATTTTATTTATGGTTTTTCATTTCAGTTTCTATTCTTTTGTAATTCATTATTTACTTTATGGTATTTGTAGAAAATTGTTGTGATTTATTTAATATGCCTCGAGTAAATAGGGGGTCCTTCATATTAAACGACATGTACAACTGTCACTTTTCGATACTTCCGTATATGCTCTGGTCTCTATTAAGTGGTTCAGACGACTGAAAAAAAAAACAGTATTGGCTCTACAGTCGTGAGTGCATATTTTATTATTATCGATGGAAACCATAAGGTTACTGTTTTTATTACATATTCAGATTTTAAGTTTTGTTTCATTGTCTTTAATGTCTTTTTTTTATTTGTAATTGGAATGGATTTAATTCCACATATTTTTGGAAATACCAAATTACTAGATCTTTTCCAATTCAGCCAGGATGTTGAATTGTTAATGTTCCATTTTTAAAATTTTCTTATATTGTGTTAAAAACAAAAAAAAATATCGGTAAAATTTTTTTAAAATTAGATTTAAAAGTTTTCACTCTTCAAGATGTTTGTTTAGTTTTTTTTTTTAACATTTCAATTGTATTTTAAAGCTTTTGTGATAAACTTTTTATGTTAAGGAGGTACTTGAGTAACTATGATAATTATCATACAGTTGTATTATTTTAATGTTTCCAATAAATTATTTGATAAGTTAAATAATAATTATGATACAGTCCTTTTATTACATTGGATCGCTGTAAAGTTAACAACCTTCACTTTTAATAAATTATTCATTAAATAGTTGATTTTCGATGCAATTTGGCATGCCAATTAAACTTTTTATCAGACATTTTTCTGTAAAAATTTTGAAAAATATTAATAGTAGAAAATATATATAAATTATTTTGTATCTACGGTAAACTATATGCAAATAAATTGTATTTACTATTTATTCATTTCATAAAGGTCGTATTCATACATTCAAACAAATTATTCGTGTATGAGACTGTAAAGAAGTCATCTTTACTTATAATTTAAAAGTAACTGTATGTCTTTTTGTAACTCTTTCACAGCTAAATGCATTATGACAGCCATACAACATGCATACCTTCACGCATACTCCTGACAGCGTAGTCAAAGGAAACATTATCCTTTGTTGCAGTCCGTAGATACAAAATTAATTTCTATAAGATCATCATTTTCTTTATACAATCTTAGTGAGTTATATAAAGTACTGTCTACATTTTTTCAATAAAATAATGTCTATTGTTATGAAGTTCTAAAAATTATAATCCGAAGGGAACGAAGTCGCTTGTATCAGCTGCATATATGTAATCCCATTACGGTTACTTCGAAGTTCGATAAGAATATTTTCAACAATAATGTTCCTAAACAATGTGTTAGTCATGAGATGATTCAAATATGTCATATGTGTTGCCATTGTTTAGGTTGATAGTTGTATTTTAATTAATTGAAGTTGGATTACGTACTGATAAGTTTTTTTTGTCAACGGTAAAGGAAGTCGCGAGCCGTCTAAATAAACTCTATGGTCGGATAGCTTCGCAACAAAAATGCATATGAGCGACGCGATTAATTTGTCATTTCTCTAGTCTCCTACCCTTGTAAAGACAAAATGTGTATGGAAAAAAAATAAAATTTAATTTTGTAATATTCGGTTTATAAAGTTTCTGAAGCACAAGTGTTTTATTTGTTTCAACCAATTCCCTACTCCTATGATAGTTGTACTGCCATATGGTATTGTTGTTACAATTTACTACTTTCTCGAGGGTGCTGTTAGGCAGGATTAAAGCCTAACCAACCTTGAATGGCAATAGCTACCGACAGATAGCAGACGACATTAAAAATATAATACCAAAGACAAACTAAACCGAATGCTCTGACTGTTACTGCGAGTTTAGCGATTATGCATTATTTACATAAATGCGATTATTTACAGTGGTAGAGCCACGCATCAGCTTTTGTTGATGCATGAATGGGCCGGCTCGACCGGGGAAGTACCACGACCTCACAGAATACCGGCGTGAAGTCGTAGTCTCACAAACTTCTGCGTTTCGTCTGGTGAGTGCAGGTAACTGGAGGCCCACACACCCCCCTCCCCCAATTCTTCAGTCAAAGGCCGGCAACGCATCTGCTATGCCTCCGGTATTGCGGGTGTTCATGGGCGGCGGTAATCACTTACCATCGCGTGAGCCACCTGCTCGTTTGCCTCCCTTCTCTATTAAAAGAAATGCAGATCTATATTGGATTCACAGGCAGTTATAAAATACTACCATAGTAATAAGACAATTTTCATTGAAAGACCTAGAGCTATGTAAGACTTTTTTAATTTGTATGTAATGTGTTTTTTTAAATAACGAAGTCGATTTATGACACAAAGTACGAGTTAGTATAATAAATAAATACATACATAGATAAAAACAATATCACATATGTTGCTCTGATCCCAATTGGCACGTTAAAGTAAGCACATGTTACGAAATCTAAAACGAAAATACCACAAACACTGGGTCTGGGCCCAAGATAATTCAGTAAACGCCACCCTCAAAATTAACTAATGCTACTCAGCCATTTGAATCCGTTGACTTCTCGCAACTTTTTGCAATCGTCAGGGATCTCGTGGAGGATCGTCCTACACTGCGTTTGCCTAAACGAGGTTGCCACTCGAGAACCTTTCACCAACAGCTATCTGTACAAGCAATATGGTCGGCCCATTGCCACTTCAGCGAACTGATCTTTACGCCCATACCTTACTTCTGCTGCGGATGTCTTCATTGAGGATTCTATCACGCAGAGAAACACCGAAAATAGCACACTGAATTTGAACGCAGAAGCAATTAAGTAATTTTATACCAAGTATTTGTTTTTCCCAGTGGGAACTGCGATTTTACATAGGCATAAGTTAGTTCCAGTCAGGGGAAGTGGTGCCATTTTTTTAACATGGTTTGTTTATTGTACTAGTGGTTATAAATGAACAAACTATTTTCTGGGTGTGAAAGAAATAAAGGCGTACAAAAAATGTGATTGCGCAATGTTTTCTGCCATGCCATTGAAGCTAATTTGGTAAAAAAAAACTGAGTTTAAGCTAACAATGTCACTACTGTCAAAAATGCAAGTGTAAAATATGTTATCAAATTGGCGTGGAAGCCTTCTTTTAACTGTTTGGCTTGCAACTATATGAACATAATAATAAAACAACGTTTGGACATTTTAAAAAGCATTTATTAAAAAGATTGAAGATTTACAATGTATACACTAATCCATTCTCGTCTTCACATGTTTCTCAGTGATTTTATCCTTTTCAATGATGTACACGATCGCACCCCAACCAGAGATCGCATCGCGGTCCGCTGCGTTTACCAGAGCCTGTTGGTAACAATTAAACATTTGAAAGATATTTTTTTATCTTTACGCATTTTCAAATATTGTGGTAGCCAGAGGTCTAGACAATTTTGTCCTTTCGACGCACATTAGATAGCTAATTTTTTGGACTATGTAACAGATGGTGAGCCTGTCGCTGTATTTATGTCCAAATAACAAGAAAGATTCACTACCATTTAGACTATAGGTTCATGAGAAGACCTTAACTTAAAATATCTGAGTTGTGTAAGATTGCATTGCTTACCTGGGAGATAGTTTCAAACAATTCATCAGGCTTCAGATTCGGCTCCCACAGTGCTTCACACATACCATACAGCTGTTCAGAACATGTACCAGAGACAACAAAATCTTCTGGTTCATTGGGACATCCAATCTGTTAAAAAAACATATAGGAATATATTAATTATCTTAATCTATTTTGATGGTGGCAACATCAAGTTAAATAAAACTAGAATTAAAAAATAAACAATGACACCCACAAAAAGCAATGTGAAACCTAGTTAATTTTCTTTAAAAAAAATCAAAACTTTAAGGAGCATTTTTGTGTTATTTGCTGGTGGCGCAGTTATTAATAAGTATAGTATTATTAAGTAAATAAGAAAATTAACTGACACCATTCAGTCAGTGTTTGTTCAGTCAGTCAGAATCCTAACTGCATTGGTTCTTTTATTTTTTTAATCTCTTATTTAATAACTATGAATAACAATAACTTTCTTATGAAACAATTCTGCATAAGCTGTTTTAAACTCTGTAGATCACTTATCTATACATTTTCTTTCTTTCTTCCAAATATAAATATAATGGGATTGTCTGTTTGTAATATTCAAAATAACCGTTTGTTACTACATGTACATGAATATATACAGTACACACATGATAATATTTTTTTTTTACAATTTTTAACTGTCTGTCTGTTTGTTTGTTCCAGACAATCTCTGGAATGGCTGGACTGGTTTTAACAGGACTTTCACTGACATATAACTAATGTTATAAGGAGTAACATAGGCTACTTTTATTTTAGAAACATAATTAGCGATCTACGTTAAGTGTTAAACTGTGGACAAAGCCAGGGGAAGCTAGTAACAAGTAAATATGATGTACATATTTCTGTTAGCAAGAACTAAGAACTAAACAGTCAAACATCCACACCTAATGTCCTAAAGCCCTTATGTTGCACTAGTTAGAAGAATCACTACCCAAGGTAGTGTTTTTTATTAATTTTACTTGAACTATAATGCATAATTATCTAAATTTTCCCTACTATTTATATGATACTTTGTAAAAATCTATTACTGATAATATAAGCTTTATTTAAAGCCAATAAAACTTTAAATATCTTTAAAATTATCATGGAAAATTACAGTCAAATTACTTTAAAATTAAATATAGGTATACTAACCAAGTCCATGTTACACACATAAGGCTGATTATCCTTTGGGTCTAAACCTGCAATGACAGGCTCAATGAAGTATGGCCCAAAACGCTTCTCATACAATAAGTTTGACAGCATAGCCGAGAATGTTTTAGGTCTCATTATTCTGTTCTCTTTTAATTCATACAGATTCATCCTGAAATAAAACATGTTGATGAGAGTGACCAGTTGGGTATTCTATGAAGATCAGAATCTTTTATCTTTAGTTTTTCATCAGATCTTTAATTATTTATTAATCAAATAGTTAAAACAGCTAAACCACCTCACACTCAACTTCGTAAATAAATAAATATCTTCATGCAATTCCCAATACAGGGGTAGACAGAGGTCAAGTCTAGACAATTAAGTCCCTTTGACCCACCTTCCACTGAAGATATTTTCGGGATAACGTGACAGGTGGTGAGCCTGTCGCCGTCTTTATGTCCAAGCCAACGATGAAATTCGTACATAAGTTTTTTGAAAAACTCATTGGTACTGCCACCTGGGGATCGAACTTGGGTCTCTCAACTCAAAATTCCGACCACCCAACCACTCGGCTATTGTGACTTATAATTGGTATAGCCAATTTTATCTACAGATAAAATTGGCTATACCAATTATATGCATCCTGTAGATAAAATCAGCTATACCAGGATTGTGAAACAGAAACTGTGATTAATGATTTGTTCTAAATAGGACTAAGAAAGAGAGATACAGGTATGTATATATCAGCAAATCAGTGACATTAAAAATTGATACATATTTTTAATCACCTAAACACAATATCTGAATGGATATGACTACTAATCCATAATAACACATTTGCAAAAATGGGACAGGCAAAATTCAATTTAAGTTAACATCATTGTTTTTTCTACACACATAGGATTACAAAAGCATAAAATTGGTCACCATTTTACAGGAGCGAGCCAATGTGGGCTATGATACCCACTTTTATAATGTTTTTTCAGGTGTTATTACTGTTATCATTTACCATCAGGTGGATTTTACCTTATGTTTCACCAAAAAATAATTTTCATAATGATCATAACATTCGACTAATGGCCTTGGATAAATCTTGACAAATTTAAGTTAATAACAGACAACAATTACCTGAATTTTAGCCTCTGGAACACAGTTTGAGTGTCTGTGGCAAGCCCTGGAAGACCAACAAACAGTGTTGGCCCCATTTGATACACTTTTGGAAAATTGGTAGATACAGTTTGAGCTTGTATACCATATCGTTTGTCAGTGGCTATAGCCACACAGTCTTGCCCTTTCATAGCGACCACTGCGCCTCCATTGTAGGCTAAAATTGACTGAAATGATATTTTTAATTGAGACTCGTACATCCCTTTATTTCAAATATTCTTTACATATCTAAACTAAAAAAGCACATGAAAAAAGCAGGCTATTCATTTCCAATTTCTAAGATGCTTTGGGCCTACCCCAAAATGATGCATGACCGGCAAGTATTTAAAAAAGGATTTATTTAGTAAAAATTAAAAATATAGTTTAAAACTAACTTACCATTGTGGTCTAAATTGTTATTGTTATCCAAAAAGATAGTTCCCTTCTGTGGAAATGTAGATTATTATCCAAAGAAAAGGAACAATCAAACGAAATTCAAACCGAATTGTCAAATTAACAAGTCATGTCAAATAACATGATATCGAAAAATGACATATCATGGTTTAGACAGATGATAAATATTGCAACAATAGTAGGTACAGCACATAAAAATACAGTTTATGAAATAAAGGATTTTGGTTTAAGTTTCACAAGCGGTTTTCTACTTTTACTGTATTCTTCAATTCATTTGAAGAATACACTTCTCTTGAATCATTGTGATTTGAAACTCAATGAAACGAAAATACGTCACGAAAAAGAAAGAAACGCATAAATGTATAAGACTAAGTCGACAAGAGAATAAGATAGAAGATGGAACATATTTAATATTATAGTCTCGGTCGCATTCATCCAACACATTATTTTTTATTCTCGGTCTCCTCTTTGTTTGTAAAGTTTCACTACTCCCG
Source organism: Sericinus montela (assembly GCA_029286605.1). Taxonomy (NCBI): domain Eukaryota; kingdom Metazoa; phylum Arthropoda; class Insecta; order Lepidoptera; family Papilionidae; genus Sericinus; species Sericinus montela. The sequence goes on along the minus strand of JAGSMR010000054.1, from coordinate 2,089,092 downwards.
TGAGTGAATTGCACACACGCATTTTTTGAATTATTTATTCATCTCATATTACTCTGGTTTGAACATAAAAATAAAGAAATTGTCACGCCTGTTGTAACAATAGTTAACATTATAGTTCAAAATAATTATTAGAAAATAACACACATAAACCTACAAGAAAACTCTAACTGATAAATTTCTGCCCGAATACGAAATGATAGTACCAATACATCGAAAGTTTGACTTGATTAACTTAAAAACATCTTTAGAACCAGTAATATGTCAGTATTTAGATTCGAAACTTCCATGGGCGTCAAAAGTTCAATTTCAAAAGCAATGGTTTTCGAATTCTATACCCATCCCAACACATAAAAGTTAGTTAATGTCGAATAAATTAACTATTATTGTTTTGTTTGATTTACATACAAATATTATGTCTTGTCATGGCGAGGGACTTTGTTGACTTTAATAATTTCATGAAATGCAGTGTATATAAATAGATAAAATAAATAAATTTCTTCACGCCATTCCTAATACTTTCGACCCACCGTCCACCGAAATCATTTCGGGGACAACGTGACAGGTGGTGAGCCCGTCGCTGTTTTTATGTCCAAGCCAACAATATAAATCGTATATAGGTTTTTGAAAAGACTCATAGGTACGAGCCTGCCATCAGGGGATCAAACTCGGGTCTCTTTACTCAAAATTCGAAATACTCACATTGTTCGAAAGGATTTAACGCTATCAAAATACGATCACGAATGACTTTTGACTCTCATTTTCCGATCATACAACCACTCGGCTATTGTGACTTCTAAGTCTATAATTGATAAATAGATAAGTTTAAGTAAAAAAATGTGGACAAATAAATAAGTGATTTTTTGTGACCCTCAGAGTTGGAGTCAGAACGCCAATCAATCTTAGAGGTCGTCAAACCCACGATAAGGTGAAGAAAATCTAACATGATCAAACGCCATACAACATCAATATTTTCTTAATATATAGATGGAAATTATCCAATGGAACCAATCCAGTTCTAAGATATTTCTCATTGCTTTGCTTGGCTCCCTTATTGTGATGAGATATATGTTACGATGTTTTATATAAAAAAATATGATAAATTATATGATATAAGTAATATGAGGCAACAGTATTTTACTAATATAATCATAATTATTCATAATGCAATACTAAAGAATGTCTTTATGGAAAATAATTTACAATCTAATCATGATATGTGTATAATCACAAGATAGAGTCGTTCGTGCGATAAAAATAAAAACTACGCCAGTGCATCTCTAAACATTAATGAGAAAAGACTTTGAATTTCTTAAAATGGACGGCGAAACACAGAGCCTTGAAGATATAATTAATAATAACCTTAATGGATATGATCTTGAGCAATACAATTGAATATACTACGGTAGAAGTAATCATTTAGGAGCAAAGACTGAAGAATCATCAATGAATGTAGTTAAAAAAGCTGGTTTTGATATTAAAGCATATCAATTCCCTGCTAAACAGGAGTAAACGAGGGCTCCCAGAATAGTAAAGGTTGGTTTAATTCAACATTCTGTTGTCTTACCCACAGATCAACCTATCGCTCTACAAAAATCGGCAATTTATGAAAAAGTTAAAAAAATAATAGAAACTGCAGGCAAAGAAGGAGTAAACATTCTTTGCCTACAGGAGTTGTGGAATATGCCAATATTTTTTGGGACTCGGGAGAAGCAGCCTTGGTGTGAGTTCGCCGAATCTGCAGAAGAAGGTCCCACTACGCGATTTCTATGCGAGTTGGCTGCAAAGTACTCTATGGTTATTGTCTCCTCTATCCTCGAACGTGATGAGAATCATGGTGACGTTCTGTGGAATACTGCAGTCGTCATTAGCGACTCTGGCAACGTCATTGGCAAACATCGGAAGAATCACATACCCAGAGTAGGTGACTTTAACGAATCTAATTACTACATGGAGGGAAATACAGGTCATCCGGTCTTCGCTTCACGTTATGGCAAGATCGTCCTCAACTGGATGATGTTTGGTCTGAACGGAGCGGAGATCGTCTTCAACCCATCGGCAACGATTGGCGGTGACACAGGCAGTGAATACTTGTGGAACATAGAAGCAAGAAATGCTGCTATAACTAACACCTATTTTACAGCTGCTATTAATAGAGTCGGCCACGAGAGATTCCCTAATGAGTTCACTTCTGGTGATGGATTGCCCGCGCATACCGATCTCGGGCCTTTTTACGGGTCTAGTTACATCTGTGGTCCTGACGGCGTGCGATGTCCAGGATTGTCTCGCACTAGAGATGGTCTGCTTATAGGGGTTTTAGATCTAAACTTAATTAGACAAGTAAGGGATCGAACCTGCTATCAGATGACGCAAAGATTAGATTTGTATGTGAATAGCTTGAGCAAAGTTTTGAATTTGAATTATGAACCACAAGTGATTTATGAGCGTAAAAAATAAATGAAGTTTGTAAAAATGTGTCTAACTACTTTTCAGGTTTCATAATGTAGTATGATCATGTCAAACATTCATTTTCAAAAGAAGGAGACACATTCTCAGTCAGACACATTCTCATTTAGAAACAATATTGATTGCTCATTAGGGACCATAACAGTAATTTGTAATCTAAACCTTGTCTTGGAGATTAATTCAAAGATATAAATATTTGAATACGGCCAGTGTTAGTCTGTAAATTTTAATTTAACGTGATTAGATAATATTGAAACACAAATCAATAAGAATAATACGATGTACATAATGTAAACAGTAGGTACAAACACATGCTTGTTATATTAGTTTCCTCAGAGATACGTTCATGGGGCGTTATTAACACATTCAGTAAACAGTGCATAACCGTTTTATGGTCATATTAAAGAATTAACAGGTTTAAAAAGATAAAAACCAGAAAAGCTTTAGAAATTATTTTGTTTTGAAAAATAAATATCTTCACGCAATTCCCAATACAGGGGTAGACAGAGGTCTAGTCAAGATAATTAAGTGCCTTCGACCCACAGAAGATATTTTCGGGACAATGTGACAGGTGGTGAGCCCGTCGCCGTCTTTATGTCCAAGACAACGGTGTAATTCGTACATAAGTTTTTGAAAATCCCATTGGTACGAGCCTGCCATCTAGGGATCGAACTCGGGTCTCTTGATTCGAAATTCCGATCACCCAACCACTCGGCTATCGTGACTTTTAAAGTCAAGATCTCATGATGAAATTCCTAGAGAATTAAGAAAACTCCTCAAACTTTAAAACCACTTTTATTTGGTTTACCTCTTTTGTTATGCAATTGAGTTGTTTTCATCTAGGAGACATAAGAACATATTCATAAGAACGCCGAACTCATGATAGATGCAACTGCACTCCTTAACGGTTAGTAGTGCTGATATAACAACTCAACTTAACTGAATATATTTGCAATGTCAAATTTATTAAAACTAGGCGCCTATTTTAAGCTAATCAGTAAGCAGTGCTTTTTAATATTTATATAATAAATTAATATCTCTACGCCATACACAATACAGAGGTAGTCGGAGGTCTAAACAATTAAGCCGTTTCGACCCACCTTCCATCTTCTTCTCTGGACTCGAAATTCCGACCACCCAAACACTAGGCTATCGTGACTCTAAATATTTATAATGCGCGTAAATATGTGACTTGACAAACAAAGTACTTTTGTTAAGATAATGAATAAAGATGTCTGTCCTTATACTGAGTTGTATCTGAGTGCATATTCCTGTCACATTTTCACAAGAAATAATGCTTCCGAACGATGACTTGTCGGAGATCTGTTATCATCTAGATTTGAACCCTAGCTGCGTCATCATACGTAAAATAATCTTAGGCTTATTTTATAGCATTAGAATATCACAAAATAGCTATTAGAAAAATAAGGTCGTAAAAAAGTAATAAGATAAATAACATTAGTTTACCTATTAATTGAAATTTCTTGCATTATGAATATAAAAGTATGTGAGTGATTTACTTTTTTGTAATTGAAAAATGTCTGACAAAACTGGCCACTGAAAGGAATGTAAATGTAAAGGGGAATGTAAATAGAAATAGCAAAGAAAAGGCTTTATGGTCAATTATTTAATTCTTTTGCATACATTTCTAATCGCGCTGTCATTGGAAAACCCCAGTGATCTTTAACCTGTCGACATAAATTTAGATCTACTTCAGCAATAAGTAGACCATCATTGTGTTTGGACAGACCAGGCGTTCTGCATCCATTAGGAGCCGTCACGTAACTAGAACCATAATAAGTACGTGACACTTTTTTATTATCGTATTCTTTAACAAATTCTTCAGTACCAACTCTGTTGATGCTACAGGTGTAATAACCGTTAGCTATTGCAGCAGCTCTTGCTTCAATTCCCCAAAACGATTCGCCGAATTCGGAAATAGTGGCAGCCGGATTGAAGACAATTTCAGCGCCATTTAATGCAAACATTTGCCAATTTAATGCGTGATGGCGTCCATAACATATGTTTACAGCAATCTTTCCATATTTTGTATCAAAGACCGGGTGTCCAGTGTTACCAGGTCTATAGTATGAAGTCTCGCTAAAACTTCCGACGCTGGGAAGATGATTTTTGTGATGCTTACCCATATATTTTCCATTATCGTCTATCACCACTGCGGTATTCCACCATACTCCGTTATCGTCTTTTTCCAGAATTGGTGAAATTATAACCATAGAGTTGTCTTTGGCTAGTTGACTAAGAAATTTAGTAGTGTCTCCATATTCAGCCGACTCGGCGAATTCCGACCATCTCTCTTTTTCACCAGTACAAAGAAAGAAGGGCATGGACCATGTTTCTTGTAAACATAATACCTGAACGCCTTCTGCTGCGGCGACGTTTATGATTTTTTTCAGCTTCTGGAAAATAGCTCTTCTTTGTTCTGTTATCGGTTTATTAGTAGGTAGAACAATAGAATGCTGTACTAACCCCAATTTTATTAATCTCGGCTTCCTTAACTTTTCTTTAGACGCATAGAATGAATATGAAGCTATTTCAAAATTATACTTTTCACTTGCTATTATGCTTTCTTGTTGTATACTCAGTTTGCAATGATCTTCTCTTCCGTAATATATTCGATTGAATTCTTTTAACTGTTCTGAATTTAAATTATCTCTTACAATATTATCAATTGTTTGATTAGAACACGACTCCATATTATTGTCAAATGCCAAAACACATTAAAGTGTTCTGTAACTTTATTAATTGTAATAAATTGCGATGTAAATACACTGCGTAGTGGTGTACCTCCATATCTGTTATGTAGATATAAAATTCTTTAGCTTAGCGACTTAATACTTGTTCTGCATATATTGACTGTATAATTTAGCACTTAGCTTATGTCTTTTCTATAATAGTCAATGGCTGCGATCAATTTGTTTATCGTTAATATTGTATTACATGTATGTTAATGAAAATTGATCTGGTTGACAAAAATAACTGTTATTTAAAATGAAAATAAGGTATTTTTAGTCAAGGACCAAAGACTTTACATACACATACATACATAACGGCCTGTTAAAGTCCACTGCAGGACATAGGCCTCTCCCATAGGGAGGATCTGCCATAATCGCCACGCTTGGCAAGCAGATTAGCCATCGCAGTCGCGCCTTAGACGCTGCTGCCCATCTTGGTCTGATTATTTTAGTCTGACATTTTTGAAGATGATTATCCTGCCATATAACGGTTGCCATAGCCTCTTAATGCCTCTACGTCGCCTCTTACGAACCCACGGGAAGAAAGAGAGTGGCAATATTCTTGCTAACGGTGCCACACGGTCCAAGACTTTAATTTCATCATATTATATCCAACCCCAAACCCCAAATCATTGAAGTCCGCAGACGACAGAGGCGTTTACAAGACAGTGCACATTACTTTTTGTAGGCAAATTTTGAGATGGCTATACGAGTAATGCGCTCAGTAATAAATAGTGGACTAAATAACATTTTATTTTATTGTAAAACTACTTAATATATTAGAAAAGTGTTTTACCTTTTGGTGTGATCTATTGCTATGTTTTAAAAATAATTCCATGAATTGTTTCGTACAAATATCTCGATGAAACCAAAAATCAAAATTAATTAGAGCATAGTTTGAGAAAATTTTATGTTATCGTGTTTCGTTGTGTCGCTTTTAGAGGATCCTAGATCATGTAGTCAAAAAGCGTACACTAAAAAAATCTATTATTTTAAGAAATGTATACAAAGAAATAAATATCTTCACGGAATTCCCAATACAGGCGTATACAGAAGTCTAGTCTAGACAATTAAGCCCCTTCGCCCAACTAACCCACCTTCCACCGAAAATATTCGGGACAACGTGACGGGTGGTGAGCCCGTCGTCGTCTTTATGTCCAAGCTAACGATGTAATAGTACATAAGTTTTTGAAAAACCTATTGGTACGAGCCTGCCACCTCGGGTTGCCTGGAACTCGGGTCTCTTGACTCGAAATTCCGACCACCCAACCACTCGGCTATCGTGATTAAGAAATGTATGGAATTTAAAAGTCTCAAAATAGTCTTAATTGTCTAGACCTCTGTCTACCAGAGTATTGGAAATGGCGTAAAGATATTTATTTAGCATTAACAACTTATTTAGTGTCTAACAAACTATACAATAGGTTACAGTGACCTGCAATGAATGAAAAATGAAAATGTTCTGCAATAAGAGGATGTGCAATTTTCTCTTTTCAAACCTTTTCAAACACAAAAGTAACATTGATTAAATTTTCCACGATCAAATTATCCATGAATGGACATCCCTAACCATATAATTATATTCTGATAAATGTTTGCTTACATATTCCCGAGTAAATAAGACACCAAATAGATAAGTCAAATATTTTCGTAGCGACACTGTTCGATTCTATTATCACATAGGGTATAAGGTCATCGGTATATGGTCAGACCACACGGTACAATAATAGTTTCGAGTGCATTTGTGAAGAAACTGCGTGCCTATTTAAGAGGCGGGAACGATCGAGAAGGGACAGTCGCTAACGTACGCAGCCTGTTTACGGACGACACTATTAAAATGGACGGAGAAACGGTCAGTCTTGAGGCTATCATAGAAAACAACCTTACCGGCCGTGATCTTCAGGAATTTAACAGAATATACTACGGCAGAAGGGATCACAATGAGCTGAAACTTAAAGACTCTTCCATCGCAGCTGCGAAGGATGCCAACTTCGAAATCGCCGCATACGCCTTTCCGGCAAAAAAAGAACACACAAGGCCGCCTAGGATTGTGAAGGTGGGCGTTATTCAGCACTCAATCGCCGCGCCAACCGACCGCCCTATTAATGAGCAGAAAAATGCAATTTTCGCGAAAGTTAAGAAGATCATCGACGTAGCAGGACAAGAGGGAGTTAACATTCTCTGCTTCCAAGAACTGTGGAACATGCCCTTCGCTTTCTGCACGCGAGAAAAGCAGCCGTGGTGTGAATTCGCTGAGTCCGCCGAAGAAGGACCCACCACCCGCTTCCTCCGAGAACTGGCCGTCAAGTACTCTATGGTAATTGTGTCTTCCATTCTCGAACGCGATGAAAATCACGGTGACATCTTATGGAACACAACCGTCGTGATAAGCGACAGCGGTAACGTCATCGGAAAGCACCGTAAGAATCACATCCCTAGAGTTGGGGACTTCAACGAATCGAACTATTATATGGAAGGCAACACTGGCCATCCGGTCTTCGCTACACGCTACGGTAAGATAGCCGTCAACATCTGCTTCGGTCGTCACCACGTTCTGAACTGGATGATGTACGGTCTTAACGGTGCAGAGGTCGTCTTCAACCCATCGGCTACGGTGGCGGGTGAAGCAGGCAGTGAGTATATGTGGAACATCGAAGCTAGGAACGCGGCGATCACCAACTGCTACTTCACTGCTGCAATCAACAGAGTTGGATATGAAGAGTTCCCCAACGAGTTCACTTCAGCTGATGGAAAGCCGGCGCACAAGGACTTGGGTCTGTTTTACGGATCCAGTTATTTCTGTGGACCCGATGGCGTCAGATGTCCGGGCCTGTCACGCACAAAGGACGGGCTTCTCATTGCTGAAATGGATTTGAATTTGAACAGGCAGATAAGGGACCGTCGCTGCTACTACATGACTCAAAGATTGGATATGTATGCCGAGAGCCTAAGGAAAGTTCTCGACTTGGATTACAAACCTCAAGTTGTTCACGAGACTGACAAGTAAGCTGGAATTGATCCGAAATTAACCATGAAAAATTTTTATATTGTTTATGTACAAGATAAAATTGTAAAATTAATAAATATTTTAAAATGAATAATTATTTTCTTTTATTACTCACTTAAATACTTACTTAATGTTCTCTAAAAGTCCACAGAAGGACAAATCCTTTCCTCATAAGAAGGATATGCAAAATTCAATCCGGTTAGCAAGCGATTTGGCGATTGCCATTACAAATAACTCGCTCGCACCTTAGTCGACGCTATCCGTCGCCGATCTAATTTATTTTTATTTAGTATTTGTCGAGACGATTTTTTAAGGATTTTTCCTTAGTCGCCTCTTACGACACTCACTGGAACAAGGGGGATGTCAAATTCCTAGCTAACACCATTTTGAAACATCTTGCAACAAAAAAATCGTTATAGTTTTCATATCTTTATGCAATTTACATACTGGGGGAGACAGGTTAAGATAATGACGTAGATATTACAAAAAAATAATTTAAGTACAGATGGCAACAGGATTCAAACTCGGTCACTCGTTTACTATGAAATTAAAGCATCCATCACTAAGCTAACGCGGCAGAGTGGTATAGACAATTGTTATTTCTGAATTTTTATTTTTCATTACCTATTTCCCAACTAGGGTAGTCAGAGGTCCAGAGAATTAAGTCGTAGCGATTCACATTTCTCAGGTTATTTGGGACATGGTGATCGGTGATGAGCTTGTGGCCGTCATTTATTAATTATATTAAAGGCGCATTTAATACCAATCTACGCAATCAATACATATTAAAATTTAATTATACGCCAATTAACAATTGTTATTGCGAACTTGTGTCAGCAATAATGGATAATCACAAATTAAATGCATTTACTTATTTATAACATTATAGGAAATATATTTGTATTACGGCTGAATAGCAAGTTAATAAAATTCCATCAAAGTCACTCCAAAGTATGTGAAGAAATATGCGAGGGTGTATATTTATCTCTTATAGTCATTCGGATTCCACTCAGGGGACCCGATTTTGATCCCAAGGTGGTAGGCTCGTACCAATGGGTTTTTACAAAACTTATGTACGCTTTATGTATGTTACGCATATATAGACACTGACAGGCTCATCACCTATCACGTTATCTCAAAAATGATTTCGGTGAAAGGTAGGTCGAAAGAGCTTACTGTCTAAACCTCCTTCTACACCAGCATTGGGAACGGCGTGAAGATATTTAATATACAAAAACTAACTTTGTAGAAAATTTGTAGAAATTAGAGAGACTTATGGTTGTTTTTCTCGAACTTTTCAAATCACGGGTAAAACTGTAGTACAGAGCAAGTGGTACAAAAGTTAATACAATTATTATAATATACCATGATAACTCTAGATGACATCCGCTTTGATACGTTTATCAACTTCTCGATAACTAAAAATAACCCGTAACACAAAGGAGATGCGCATCCCTTTTGTGTGAATGTTCTAGAAAATAAATACAACAGTAGCGATGGAAAGTATTACAATAACCGCCTTATTCATTAGGAATATTGTTAGTTGGTCATCCCCACTGAGTTTTAAAGTAACTCGGGATATTGGAATTAAGATTGAGGTAAAAAAATATTATCTCATAACGTATTAAGTATCAAAGAATCATTCCAAAAAAAGTAAATACGTAATTTTTAGAACTGTAATAACGTTACAGTGGGAGAATAAGATTAATATTTAACAAAATCATTAAGAACATCTGAGCTTCCAAAAACATACAGCGCGCAAGAGCTGCGAGAGCGGTCCTCAGTCCGGTTCTGGCATCCCACCTACCAACGAAGACTAAGATAGGGATCTACAAGACCTACATCCGCTCGCAAATCACGTATGCAGCACCAGCGTGGTACGCGTCCGCATCTCCCGCACAGCCAAAAAGATTGTAGGTTCAGCAAAACATTTCCCTTAAGGGTGATAGTGGGAGCTGGTTGATACGTCCGTAATAACGTCATCGCCTGGGATCTCAAGATAGAAACACTTCACGACTTCGTGGTCCATTTGGCGCGGAAGATGTACGACCGCGCCGATAACGAACCACATGAACACCTGCGCGACCTTGCGTCCTTATCGGACCTCCTGCCGCAGCACGCTCGACCACCAGAGCGTCGACCTCTCCCAAGGGAATTGTTGCAGCCACCACCCGACCACGTTGAGGGGGAGGACGGGGAAGAGTCAAAGACCCGACGTAAGGCGTAAAATACGCAACAACTCTACAATACACCGCAGAAAGCGGTACCCAGGACCGGGGGAGCAGCAGCCCCGTGAGAAGACGTCCGGGTAATGAGGTACACCTCGAGGCCTGCGAAGAAGCTGAAGAATCTACTCAATAGGGTGAACGAATGTGTGAAATGCAGAACTAAGTAATTTTTTGCCCTTAAAAGTATAACAGTATGTCTGCTAATGATGCCTTAAATGCTATGCTTAACAAAATGTTCGCAATTTTATTATGATGACCTCTGTGGACATGTTGCGTAATCACCGGTTTACAAGGTGTCGCCATCTCGAGGTCCCCGGTTCGATTCGCGGTCGGGTCAATGTAGAAAAAACACTTTTTCTACATTTTCTCGGGTCTGGACGTTTGTGGTGCCTTCGTTGTTTCCGATTCCCATACCGCAAGTGCTAAAGATGCTTAATCTTACATTGGAATCGGAGCAATGTATGTGATGTTGTCCCTATCTATATATGTATTGATTTATTATTGATTAGGTATAGGGTATTATAAGATATATAGGAAAAACTTCAATTCTAAAGTTATCAATCTTTATGGAAATTGGTTATTACACCACTGATACCTGATTTACACGATACCTAGTGGTTTAGTAATGGGAATTGGAGTCGAGAAACCCGAGAACGATCCCGAGGTGGTAGGCACGTTCCAATGAGTTTATTCAAAACTTATGTATGCGATTACATAAATTTATGATTACGATTTATATCATTCGCCTGGATATAAAGATTAGCTACACGCTCACCACCTGTCATGTGGTCCATAAAAAATGTCTTCGGTGAAAGACGAGTCGAAGGCTTTGACTGAGGTTTAGAAAATTAAATCAATTTTCTAAACCTCAGTCAAAGCCAGTATTATGAAAAGCGTGCAAACTGCCTGATTTTTAAATTGAATTTATAGTCGTCCACGCGATCAAAGCCGCAAGCAAAAAGCTATTAGCAAGATAAATTTGTACGATGTTTATACTGTCAAGTACAATGTAATAAATAAATATTATTACACCGAAAATATGAGTTCAATAAATCGTTTATATAAACATTGCATGATTGTTTTACATTTGCCTACTGCTTTTTCTCTCTTATCTCTAGTAGATAACTTTAAACTACAAATACATATTTACTAACCCGTTCAAGATAAACAGTTTCACTTAATTAAAATGCAAGACTTAGCAATATCCTGTGGCTATACGGTCATTATGAATGCATATAACAGGCTGTCCTTGTGAATCTAAACTAAATATAGATGGCAATACATCGTATCTTATTACTTTAAAATAGTTAATCTAAGGCACTACTCCAACGAAATGACCAATAGTTTGTTACTGTATTAAATACTTTATTTACAAAAACAAAAATTATGTTAATATTTACAATACTTATTAACTAAAAACTGCAATAATCGTAGAGCCCTTGCATTTTCAAAACAGGAACGTTGGCTGCATTTTCAAATATGTTTTTGGTGTAACAAGTATAAGAGTCCGTCTGTGATTGTTTCTGGTGGTGACTGTAAGCTTTGAAATTTATTTATGTCTAAGGAGGTGTTCTTGTTTAGGACAAGAAACTGGAGTTTTAACAATAAAACTCATGGACTGTGGGATATTTTACAATTTAAGTGTACTGACATACGATAAATGATGCGAACAATTGTAGATTTTATGGAGACTTAAAGTTACATCTACCCATACAATTAAAATACGTCCTCTATACAATTAAAACACTCTTAAGAAAAAAAATTAAGAACTTCTCCTTTTTTTAAGGCACTTAAAAATTTACTAGTCCCGCTACAATTCATCGATCCTAAAGCAGATAGACACATTGAAGGCACTAGAACAGGAGCTAACAGATGAAGCACACGGCTTGTAACTAATTACAGTAATTATTTATTCCTATTTTTAAATAAATAAATAATAAATATCTTCACGCAATTCCCAATACAGGGGTCTAGTCTAGACAATTAAATCCCTTCGACACATTCCACATTCCTCCGAAGATATTTTCGGGACAACGTGACAGGTGGTGAGCCCGTCGTCGTGTTTATGTCCAAGCCAACGATATAATTCGCGTATAAGTTTTTGAAAAACCCATTGAGCGAGCGATACGAGCCTGCCATCTGGGGATCGAACTCGGGTCTCTTGACTCATAATTTCGATCACCTAAACACTCGGCTATCCTGTCTTTTTCTAAAAAGAACTTTTAGTTCTCTAGTTGTCTGCGAGAAGCTTTTACAATACCTTGTTATTCACCGGCGACAGAAACACGCAAGATGATGGACGGCTTATCGTTTGGATAAATTGTTTGATGCCATGAGACTTTAAAATTTATTTCCAAACTATCTGCGCCCAAAGAATTTATTTCATTGCGCTCCGTACCCTTAACCTCATTGCCGAGGAGGTGAATCTGTTTTGTTGCACTTTGAGTGATGTCACGATGACAGCAATGTGGTTCATATGCTATAGGTGTTTTAACTAAGTTATTTTTAATTTAATAATATACTTATATAATATTTAATAATATATGGATTAAGCATCATTGCAATCATTGACAATTTTTTTCCGGGACTAAAATTACCTTTTTACTAATACAGGTTGTATTGTTACAATTGTGCTGATACAATTAAGTATCTGGTTGAAAGGATGAAATGTTGGAATAAGAGCAGAATAAGGGAAGTAATATCTCATTTATAAAATATTAAAACAAAAATGGATCATAATTCATACAAGAGCCTTCACACATATTTGCATTTCACCACCAGCATTTGATAAATTTATTGATAAAAATTCTGTTAACAAATTCAGTGGTGATGGTCAATTCTTTGGTGTGGTCCTTGAATATAATGGATATTCATACAATTATTGTCATCCGTGTCAGTTGTCTTTTTTTCCGGAGCGTCCGAGTTCAATGCGACATGATATTTTTGTTTATTTTTTATTATTGATACTAAAAACTACAGTAGGCGAACTTAATGCCTGGTGGCGTGCTCTACCAGTCAGGCGACCCTAGTTACGGCGAGAAATTGATGACAGATTGATGGAAGAGATAAATCAGGTTTTTCTTTAGCGTTTCCTTCACATATCTTTGGTTAGAAAATGCTCTGTCTGTAACACTAACAAAAATATTTAGTAATGGGGTCCAAGAACAATTTAATTTAATATCGAACAGCTTTTACAAGTTTAAAATAGAAGGTTTAAAGCATTTGCGTAGCACTCGTTTTATAATGCCAAGTGTAAAATCTTTTTAACACTTAAGAGCTATCTAAAGTGACAACTAAAAAGAACTCAGCTGAAAGCCGCGCCGAGATTCAACATGATAATTTCGGTGCAATTTTCTCACTCGCGGCGAGAGATGTCGCTAATGTGTTGCTCTCTTGCTACGTTTTTAACATTGTCTGCGGAATTGTAAAGCGAGATAGGCATCTGTACCATGTTGAAATAAGAGCGATTTTCGTTTGCGTTGGTGCCTAATGTTATGTTGCAAGCTATTGCTTTCAAGAGTACTCGCAGTTGCAGTCCGTGACATTCCATTACAATAATGATGTGCTCGGTTGCAGGGGTGTGCTTTCTCTCGCTTTTTTTTAATAACTTTCGTATGTATCGTTTTTCGTTTGTTTCATATTCAGTTTTTGCAATCGTACTGACTTTCCATCGAAAGCCTGTGACTTTTGAGCTACAATTTGCACATACTGCACTTTTCACTCCTTCCCTCCCGATTAATTTGGTATCTTAAAACTTTAGGTTTAAGGTTTAGTTGCAATTTAATAGGATATTAAATAAGGATATTGATAGTAAGAAGTCGAAAGCATTTTTAATTGAAAATGTTTTAGTTCAGCATTTAATAACTAGAGGTCGCTGAAAGAAATTATTCTGGTTTTAGTAAGTGGAGTATAATACGAGTAAAATCAAAATTTATTTTCAATTGGTTGAAGTGTAAAAAATTCATTAAGCAATGTTTTTAAATATTTAAGTATGTATATATCCATAGACTCTATAGAATTATCAAGAAATTTGGTCAGTCTTAAAATATAAAATAATAATATAAACAAAGTTCAAATACATATAGTTGCATAAAATCTGAATTTAACTATATTATCAGGTAGCATTTGGTATGGAAAAGGAATTATTACGGTTTTCGTTTCTAAATTTAAATCACTTGGTATGAAAATAGTTCACAGGTATTTATAAAGATGGCGCTATATTCAAAAGTGTTCAAAAGAGTGCATCATTATATGGCGATAAGAGATAAAATGGTCAATAATTTAACAACAGCAGCAGCGAGATGTTTCATTTATTTTTTCTCAGTCTCTTGCCAGCACAAATAGAAAAATTAGTTCTAACAAACTACTGTTCTCAACAAACTTAACTGAAGTTTACTGAAGGAAGTGCAACCTGAATCTTCCTCTAAAATCAGGTTACTGGTTAAAGGCACTGCATTTATTTCAATATGGAAATGACAGATTTCATCTCTGCTTTATCCGTTGCTTAATGATTGGTACACAAGGTGGACAGGACTACCTAATGCGATTTAAATAAATAGAACTGACAAGGAAACCAAACCCAGGGATAAACTTGATGTATACTAGTGATAAGAAGCAGTATTATTATAATTAATACATATTGATATAATTAATATAATTTTGTCCTTCTGTCTGTTATATTTTCAGGTGTAATCTAGCTAAATTGTATGCAATTTGGTAAGAAGGTAGCTAAAGCATGGGGAAGGACACAGCATACTTTGTTCCCCGAAAAAAGAAATTATGATGAAGAGTTTCTATGGCTAACATTTCTTTTTGGTCATGAAATTTTGAAAACTGTAATGGTATGTACTGGTAATGCCACGCGAAAGATGTGGTGAACTGTTAAATTCTGTACTTGCTCTAGAGTGCATTGTTGCTCTTTTTAGGATATAGGTATTTTTGGTAGATGTCAAATAGAAGTGTTGGTAAAATAATGCCGCTTAAATGTACTTAGCTGTTTACAACAGCAAGTTAAGAAGTAAAATTAAGACATTAAGTAAGTATATTTGTTTATTGTGTGTTCGTGTAATAATTACGTGAATAAATCATAAATAATATTTTTAAGTGTAGTTTTGCACAGTTTATTGCATAGCATTGCAAAGCATGCATAGCTTACAAAAATGGTGGTTCTGATATAGTAGTATTGATAAAAACCTTTATGGTTCTTTAACACATCTGTTATCAGAGTATTTATAACAAAGAGCCTTTCCATAGGTACACATTTCTTCCGTATAAGGTGTCCGATTGTAGAATTCTCTTCCACTGAATTGTCAGGAGACAGGTCAATTTCTAATCTTGTTAAGAAACTACTCGTCTTAATTAAAACAGACGACTAATATTTTGAATGTACGACTATATTTATATAAATCTTATTTATAATATAAGTATTTATTTTTGATATGTATTTTATAATAACTTTTGTATTATATATCTGTTCTATAATGGTTTATCCTTTTATACATCACCGAGCAAATTTCGTCTTCGCTCTTTACAATCCTGTCCATTCAAAGATTGTGTGGAAGAGATAGCTTTAAACAGGAATACTAGGAATGTAATTTTTATATTTAGAATTCTATCAAATCCTTTTATAAAAATCCAAAAAAATATTATTTTTATAACTTAATTATTAATTTAACTTATTTATTTATTAATTACTTATTTATTAACTATTCCATTGTCTGGGCACGTGATGATAAACATTTACCGTTATTGTTGCTAAAATACTTGCTATACTTGTATTTGACGTCGAATTTGTTTATAAAACTGGCGTTTCATTAAATATTTATTCGTCACAATCAGTTATAGTTTTGGCAACCCTATGAGCAACTAGGTCGTAGGCAGGGAGAGCGCAGAGTCGACAGCAGCGGAAGTCAGACACCTTGATTATTCAGTCGCATTTGATACAGGATCTCTGAAAATTTGTATGTAAATCGACGCTTCTCTCGGCGCTGTAAAAAGAAAGCCTTTTTTATACTTAAAATGTTATGTTGGTACCTAAAAAAGAGAAGCCACGATAGCTATATGGTTGAATGGAATTCGAAATTCGAATCGTTCGATCCTCAGCTTTTCTCGAAACTTACGTACAATTTGTAGAGTTCTCTTGGATACTAGGAAGGCTTTACCAATTAACAATGTCCCAAATAAGCTTCGGAGAAAACTGAGAAGAAGGTTAGAGTCCCTTGTCAAGAACTCTGCGTACTCCAGTATTGGGAAATTACCTGAAGTCAATATAAAAAAAAATTAATATAAAGAATTCATGTAAAGAAGAAAGTTGGGTGATCGGAATTTCGAGTCAGGAGACCCGAGTTCGATCTCCAGGTGGCCGGCTCGTACCAGTGGGTTTTTTCAAAAATCTTTGTACGCTTATATCGATGGCTTGGACATAAAGAATGCGACGGGCTTAACACCTGTCACGATATCCCGAAAATATCTTCGGAGGAAGGCGGGTCGAAGGGACTTAATTGTCTACACTAGACCTCTGTCTACCCCTGTATTGGGAATTGCGTGAAGATATATATAATATAAAAACTGAAATTGTTAGGTGTAGCTTTAAAACTATAATTATCCAAGTGGTCGCCTGTGAATACAAACATAGTCTTTCACACATAAGTCGTAAGCATATCTTCGAGTTTAAAAAGTGCTAAAAAATCAACGCAGGTAATAAATAAGGTCTCCACTATAGTGTCCTTTATCTGAAAGATACATTTATAGGCTGCTCCTTTCTATAAACAAATAAATTTCCAATTTTCCAATGAAGACATTTTTGCTTTCTGTTAGCTTTTAAAAATTCATTACTAAAAATATTTTTTTTTTATTTCAAACATAATTCGATTAATTTTATAAGTATGGAGCCGGTTTGTTTCTTAGCACGGCTAATTAAGGCCATTACGATCTCAGAAGAAACATGGCCGCACTACCGCTTCCGGCGAGACTTTTTAATTTTTCATTTAAGGCCAGCGATTTCAATTTTTCCTCTAATTTCTCATTAAACTTGGCCGCACGTCCTGGCCCCAGGGACTATTTTTTTAAATGTAAATTAGCGAAAAATATGCTGCAGACAATTAGCAGACTGATTTATGTTTTATTAAGGAAGCAGGAAAACATGAAATTATTTTTATTACTCGTATTAATTATCAAAAAAAAACTCATTTATTTTAGTGATGGTTAATTATTGTTATTGAGCAATGAATAACTGACGTCACGATAGGCAAATGGTAGGGTGAAGCAATGGGTTTTTTAAAAGCTTATTTACTACTTATGTCGTTGGCTTAGACATAAAGACGGCGATATGCTCATCACCTGTCACGTTGTCCCGAGAAATATCTTCGGTGAAAGATGGTTCGAACGGACCTAATTATCTAGACCTCTGTCTATCTCAGTATTGGGAACAGCGGGAAGAGTATATGACAAATTTTCATAATCGGCTACGACTTATTAAGAGGTAGATCTAGGTAGATTTACTAAATGGTCGCTTGATGCTGGATTAGGTATCCATAGAGAAAAGACTAAAGCAATGTACTTAAATTTTTGTGAAAATAGAAAAAAATGTACATCAACATTTATTTTTTATGATCACCCATGTTTGCATTCAAGTAAACAAAGGCGTTTGTGTAAATCAGTAAAAATAGTAAACAGATTAATCATAGGCTCAAGTGGACAGAACATATAAATTGTTTGTTTCACACTTAGATAAAGTTAGCATGATTAAAATGTATAATAAATATCTTCACGCCACTCCCTATACCGGGATAGACAGAGGCCTAATTCCTTTTAATGCACCTTCCTTCCTTTTAATGACGAAGAAACTTTTTAGGACAACGTGAAACGCGACAGCCTGTCGCCATCTTTATATCGAAGCCAACGATGTACGCTTTATGTACAAGTGTACATTTGAAAAACTCTTTGGTACGAGCTATCACCTGGAGATCGAGCCCGGGTCTTTTACCTTGAATTCCTATTACGCAACCACTCGGCTGTCACAAAATTTAAAATAATATAATATAAGATTAACTACACAACACTATGACAGCCTATACAACCTATCAACCATATAACCAAGCCATATCATAAGGACTGAGTGGTTACAGACGTAATTAGATTTTATTTACCATTTGCAATTAAATGAAAACCAACACATCGATACGATATAATACGGAAATGTAATAGCAATAACAGAAATAACATAAAGAACCATACAATCCAACATAATTCTAAATTCTTATCTCGTCTGACAGGTGGCGCGCCTCGTTGAGTCGTTACGTGCCTTTCGCACCGTTTTTTGGCTAAAATCGAGTGATGCGATTTCATCGACACATGCTCCGTTTCATTTCCGCCGCGCCCTGTCCACGGCGGAAGGTTTTTGAACAAACCATTGAAAAAAATGTCTCACTATTACACAAACTTGATTTGACTAAGAACAATGAAAATACTGGAGCTTATTCGGCACAACTATATTTATAATTTTTTGTGTTTAATCACAATTTAATCATAAGCGACGTAAGCATCCGAAACGTCAGGAAGTAAAAATAGTTTGTCAAAAACTCGTTAAAACGCGATAAAATCCTAAAATAATTTTATTTAATATAAACTAAGTATTTTATCATTTATTTGTATAAAACTTTGTATAGTCCGCTTGCTAAGCGAGGCGGTTATGGCTAAACATCTAAAAGGGAGAGGCATGTATTCTGCTATCGACTATTACATGTCGTTATAATATAATGAAAACCCAATATTTAAAAAATATATCAAAATAAAATCAATGATAATGAACGATTTCTGGCCAATGTCAATTTTCAATAGTATTAACAAAATTAACAACTACTAAACAAAAATTTATCATAGTAAAATCATTTGGCATAGATAAGAAAAATAAACAAAATGTAGTTCTCACGCAGTGGAAGTAAAACTACTACTATAGATGTATGTGTTCGTATTTTTTTAGGATCACTTTTCATAAGTTAATGAGTTGCATATTTCTTTCCAGTTTTTGTAAGTTAGTAAATAATAAATAAAATAAATAAATAAATAAATATCTTTACGCAATTCCCAATACAGGGGTAGACAGAGGTCAAGTCTAGACAATTAAGTCCCTTTGACCCACCTTCCACCGAAGATATTTTCGGGACAACGTGACAGGTGGTGAGCCCGTCGCCGCCTTTATGTCCAAGCCAACGATGAAATTCGTACATAAGTTTTTGAAAAACTCATTGATACTGCCACCTGGGGATCGAACTCGGGTCTCTCGACTCGAAATTCCGACCACCCAACAACTCGGCTATCGTGGCTTTTTATAAGTTAGTGACTTAAGAAACCCAACGTGGGTTCGTGAGTGCTTCGAGAGAGGTCACCACCGCTGTGAGCCCATGGTCGTAAATATCACTTAAAGTAAAAAAAAGTAAAGTCACGATAGCCGAGTGGTTGGGTGGTCGGAATTTCGAGTCAAGAGACCCGAGCTCGATGCCTAGGTGGCAGGCTCGTACCAATTGGTTTTTCAAAATCTATGTACCATTATATCTTCACATAAAGACGGCGACGGGCTCACCATCTGTAACGTTGTCCATAAAATATCTTCGGTAGATTGTAGATCTAAGGGACTTAACTGTCTAGACTAGACCTCTGTCTACCCCTGTATTAGGAATTGCGTGAAGATATTGATTTATTTAAATTTAAAAACAAGTTAAACAAAAATTAAAAACGAGTGACCTCTCCATACACATTATTGTTCTACGTCGGCGGCGGTAAATTGAAAAGCACACTCGAAAACCCCTTTAGTGCGGTGCGAAGTCACCACAATGGAGCACCCACTCCCATTCCCCGCGCGGACGTCGCAACGCAGTTATCGTTTTAAAAATTTGACACACGGAAACGTCCCGGATGCCTTCCCCCATCGTGATGTATCAACTTATACGACGTACGAGAACTTATTTCTCACTCATACCTTTTGTGGATAGTTTGTAATCGCATTCAAAGTCAATAATAATATGATGTAATATATCTTCACGTTATTCCTAATATAGTGGTAGACAGAGGTCACGACAATTAAGTCTTTTCGAAACACTTTCCACCGAAGATATTTTCGGGACAACGTGACAGGTGGTGAGCCCGTCGCCGTCTTTACGTCCAAGCCGGTGGTCGGAACTTCGAGGTAAGAGAACCGAGTTCGATCGCCTGGTGGCAGGCTCGTACACTGGGTTTTTTCAAAAACTGAATTACTTATATTAATTATATTGTTATATTGTTGGCTTAGACATAAAGACAGCGCCGGGCTCACCACTTGTCACGTTATCCCGAAAATATGTTGGGTGGAGGGTGGGTCGCGGGGACTTAATTGTCTAGACTAGACCTCTGTCTACACCTGTATTATGAATTGCGTGAAGATATTGATTTATTTAAATTTAAAAACAAGTTAAACAAAAATTAAAAACGAGTGACCTCTCCATACACATTATTGTTCTACGTCGGCGGCGGTAAATTGAAAAGCACACTCGAAAACCCCTTTAGTGCGGTGCGAAGTCACCACAATGGAGCACCCACTCCCATTCCCCGCGCGGACGTCGCAACGCAGTTATCGTTTTAAAAATTTGACACACGGAAACGTCCCGGATGCCTTCCCCCATCGTGATGTATCAACTTATACGACGTACGAGAACTTATTTCTCACTCATACCTTTTGTGGATAGTTTGTAATCGCATTCAAAGTCAATAATAATATGATGTAATATATCTTCACGTTATTCCTAATATAGTGGTAGACAGAGGTCACGACAATTAAGTCTTTTCGAAACACTTTCCACCGAAGATATTTTCGGGACAACGTGACAGGTGAGCCCGTCGCCGTCTTTACGTCCAAGCCGGTGGTCGGAACTTCGAGGTAAGAGAACCGAGTTCGATCGCCTGGTGGCAGGCTCGTACACTGGGTTTTTTCAAAAATTGAATTACTTATATTAATTATATTGTTATATTGTTGGCTTAGACATAAAGACAGCGCCGGGCTCACCACTTGTCACGTTATCCCGAAAATATGTTGGGTGGAGGGTGGGTCGCGGGGACTTAATTGTCTAGACTAGACCTCTGTCTACACCTGTATTATGAATTGCGTGAAGATATTTCTGTTTTTATTTTTTTATACTTATTTAAGTTTTATATTGTAGGAAAGTATCTGAGGTAGGCTATGTCTTTATGCCTATTTGACATAATTGCGTCCGCCGGTGAGTTTAATAAGCTTATAATAATTAAAATAGTATGTACTAGGACGTAAATAACTAGATACTTACATCGCAGTGTGATAATTGCAATAAAACTGGCGGCAATCGGATCAGTCGCTTAGAAGGCAGGGGCCCGGGGTCGTAACTTAATAATGCGCTATGATGGATCACAGAGCAGAAATTTCCCCAAATTAGGTTTGAGTACCCACGATATGTGCAATTTGTGTAATATGCACAAGCCAGCAGAAACGCGCCGATTTTATTTTAATTGCTAATATCATTTCTAATAAATAATAAAGAATATATCCTCACGATAACCGATAAATAGTCACAATAGACAAGTGGTTGGATGGTCGGAATTTCGAGTCAAGATACCCGAGTTCGATCCTCAGGTGGCAGGCTCGTACCAATGGGTCTTTCATAAACTTATGTACGAATTAAATCGTTGGCTTGGACATATAGACGGCGACGGGCTCATGACCTGTCACGTTATCCCAAAACTATTTTCGGTGGAAGGTGTGTCGAAGGGACTTAATTGTCTAGACTAGACCTCTGTCTACCCCTGTATTGTGTCTCTGTCTGTCTCACGTTGTATCAAAAAAGATGGTCAGGCTACCAGACCAGATGAACTATAGATAGGTCGAAAAGTCTTAATTGTGTAGATTTCCATCTACAAAGGTATTTAGAAAACACGTGAAGATATAAATACACATATATACAAAGCACAACATTACGTCGTGTCTTAGAGAGTAAGTGATCACTGACGCCCACATACTTGCAACATCCCTTTAAGAAAAGAAGAAGTATGAAATGTCTCTTCTTGACACCTATATTTTGCAAGTTCCTGGTCTTCGATGGAAACTATGGTTTGGCTCTTCCACTTATAAATTTATATATATACAAAATTTGCTCGTTAAATTCATAAATATCTATTTGTATAAGGTGCGATATGAAGTCATGATAGCAGAGGGGTTGGGAGATCGGAATTCGAGTCAAGAGACCCTGGTTCGATTCCCATATGGCTGGACCAATAAGAGTTTGCAAAAAACTAATCTACGATTTTGATATCGTTGGCTTGGACATAACTACCAGTCACGTTTTCCTAAATAGGTCTTTGGTGGAAGATGGGATCTAAAGGACTTAATTGTCTAGACCTCAGTTTATTGGGAACAGCGTGAAAATATTTTTTCTATAAGTCTTTATTTTTAGTCGAAAGCCAAACATGCGCGCAGCCTATTTATTGTTATTTTACATACATTTGTTGATATAATCAAGGGTTTTGCTTTTTGTCCTAGACGATAATAATGTGTTTGAATGTATATAGTATAGTGTATGTATAGTCTTTAATGGATAGGTTATAATTACGAGTATAACTGTAACACACGCCAAAAGGTATTACTACAGTTAATAAATAATATATTTCTAAAACAATGAACAATGTTAAATTATTTAAATAAGTGTATTTCAAATAAAAATTAAATAATAATGGGAGCACTTAACGCAACTAACTAAAATTACTGACGCAAGTTTTCTTTGACAACTAATATTCGTCACGCTATATAAAACAAATATATTTAATTCACACTAAAACAACCTTATTTCTAAGAAACTAAAGTTTACATTTACTAAAATATATGTTATTAAATATGGTTTTATCGTATGAGGTTGATCACACCCGCGGGTGCCATACATCATCGAAATGTAAGGGGCCAGCGTTGGACATTTTAAATTTCGAATTACGAGAGATCCATTTTCAAAATGTCGCGGTAGATTTGATTAAGTGTAAATTATAAATTACAATAATTCTAAACGTTATTGTCTTGCACTTTTAATTTTTTTAATAAGATAATCTAATAAACCTTTTATGGTGAACTTGTCATTGTTCCTCGTTTCAAATAATGTTTACATGAATCACCCCAAGTTTCCTATAGGAATCTCCATGATCCTTGAATGACGGTATTTATTGTCTGAATACAAGTTACATACTCAGCCGGTTACAAATGATGTTGTTATTAATATTTAAAAAATTGATCTCGTGTTAAAATTAATTTCCTCATACATAAATTTCATATGTCTATTAATTTATTTCATATGATGGAATTCACGCGCAATACAGTTTCTGAACAAATTGTATCCGCGATTGATCTTCACAAGAGTGCTGGATCTTTTTCGTATGTCTATTAATTTATTTCATATGATGGAATTCACGCGCAATACAGTTTCTGAACAAATTGTATCCGCGATTGATCTTCACAAGAGTGCTGGATCTTTTTTTAGAACTCGGTGTAGGTGTAGGTGTAACCATTTATCTTGGATATGTAGCCAGCGTCATTGGTATCATGCCGAGAAGAAAAAGGCTTTAGGATAATTCTAATTTTAGATAATAAGTATTGTAAGTCAACGATAGCCGAGTGGTTGGGTGGTCGGAATTACGAGTCGAGAGACCCGAGTTCAATCCCCAGGTGGCAGGCTCGTACCAATGAGTTTTTCAAAAACTTATGTACGAATCATATTGTTGGCTTGGATGTAAAGACGGCGTCGGGCTCACCACCTATCACGTTGTCCCGAAAATATCTTCGGTGGAAGGTGGGTCGAAGGGACTTAATTGTCTAGACTAGACCCATGTTTACCCCTGTATTAGGGAATTGCGTGAATATATTTATTATTATTTAAGTATTGTAAATATAAATATAAATTTGTTGCCGTAAATAAAACGTTAAATAAATAAATATTAGAGTAATAATGATAAAAAATTTTCGAGGTTACCCTTAGAACGCGAAATCAATGAGAGAGACAGCACGGCAGACACTGTGTCACCAAAACTCTTCCAAATCTGAGTACTTTATATTGCAGTGTGTGTGTGGTGTGTGGTATAGGCATGCGAATATAACACCCCATTCCTTACTGTGGATATCGTAAGAGGCGACAAAGGTAAATAAGCCTTGACAATATCTATATTCGTGACCTCTGTGGACGAGAGGAGTAAACACCGGTTTTCAAGCTCGCCATCTCTGAGGTCCCGGGATCGATTTCCGGACGGGAAAACATGGAAAAATCAATTTTTCTGCATTTTATCGGGTCCTAGTTGTTTCCGATATAATTCCGTAGGTGCTTTAGGTGCTTACTTTGGGATCGGAACAATATATGTGATGTCGTCCCATCTTTCTATGTATATTACTTTACATTATCAAGCCTAGGAAATTAGAAAAGTGTTTTCTTTATTCTGAGTATTGCGAACAGCTGGTTCTATGCCACGAAAATGTTTTACTTCAATAAAACACCTTTGCAAAAACATTATTGTACAAAACTGTTCATGGATGTCAGGCAGGTGCTAATAATGATCCACGTAAAGCCGAGGAGGGTGGATGGATAACCCAATCCTTCCCCTTTGGTATTAACGAAGACGAGTTTAGATAAGACATTGTCTAAGACGAGCTATCCACGAAACAGTTCACTGTTACAATAAGAACCACGGTACAAGAGCTTTCGCTATGTGCTTACTCGTATATTTCAGTTCACCGGATGAAGAAATACGTAAAGCTCAATTAAAACTGGTTGGTTTTTATATCTTTCCTTAATATAATTTCGAGTTAATGATTCGAAATTATGTCGTCTTTAATAACCGCAATTTATTAGAGCAATTCTGGTTTTGTTGCAGTATAAAATGTTTTCAAAGGATTCAAATGAAGTTTGAAAGTTGTAAAATGTATAACGTGGAATCTTAATTAGTCATAATCAGGAAAAGATCGTTTTTAAACTTGGTAAGTTAGTTTTAAGGCACAATAATTATGGTACTATTTTCTTGTAATAGCAAAATATTTTGTAACGGATAAGGTTCATTTAGGTACTAGGTAGGTAGGTACTCTAAACGATTTTCTCTAGGATATACACATACTCTGGTATCTCAGGTACATTAACACACATTTTAACATATTTACTGTATACTGTATGTATACATACATACTGCAGTGGACTTTAACAGGCCATATCGGCTTGTTAAAGTCCACTCCAAACATAGCTTTTGCGATAGGGAGGGTTTGCCGTAATCGCCACGCTTGGCAAGCGGATTGGCGATCGCAGTACCAGACCACTCGCACCTCAGACGGGCAGCAGCGACTTCGGCAGCATCTTCGGTCTTATAATTTTGGTCTGATACTTTTAGGGATGGTTATCCCGCCATCTATCGGTTGCTGTAACGATATTTAAGGCTGTTTCCCTTAGTTGCCTTTTACGACATCTTCGGGAAGAGGTGGTGGTGGCGTAAGAATATTAACACTCCCTGTGTTAATATTCTTACGCCACCACCACCACACCACCACACGAAATTTACTGTATGTATATAGATATTTTTTCCAAGGTGTGTCATATGGAAAAAGATATTACAAACAAAAAAAATATTAGTGAACCATCTTTATGTCATGAAGCGAAGTATGAAGTTTAAACTATGTATAGAAGGTACTGCGTGATGTAGCGTAAGAATATTCCACCCCTTTTTTTCCCACATTTAATAGCTGTTATGTATGTAGCAAGTGAGTTATAAGTACAAACGAACGGCAGTCGAAATACTATCGTATCTTCACGCCATTCCCTATACTATGGTAGACAAAGGACCCTATACTATAGTAGACAATTAAGTACTTTCGTTAAGTTCCTTTAGTTTCTTAGTTTTAGTTAACTTCGTTAAGTTCCTTCCTCGCAGTTCTTTCACCGTGACATTTTTCAGTATAACGTTGTAGGTGGTGAGCCTGTCGCCGTCTTTAACCGTTCATTTTTTGTTTTTTCTGCTTGTAGATACCGCTTAAATATAGCATCATTATCATTGCCGTTCAGCGCAAGTGGCAAAGAATAAGACCGAGACCTTGCCAATACCGGCCTACATAGCAGCTACAGACATCCCCGACTTATATGTCCAAGCCAACAATTATATCATATCATCAATTATATCGTTATAAGACTATCATAAAAATATTTTTCTATTAATCATAATTCCATCTTCGCGCATCACCATAATAGGGCAGCAAGAGAGAACCGCTCGCCAAGTGTTAAGATGCATACCTATTTCACTTCTAACAAATTCATTATTTCATGCACAAACATTGAGATAATGGAGTTCCCTTGACTTTCCCTTCTTGAAGCCAACAAAATATATACAATTACAGTATAAGTATAACAATTCTGGATATTCCTGATTTACCCTATTAAATTTTTTGATCGTTTCTCATTCTATTCAAAGATTTTTTATGCATTTGACTAATTACAGAGCACTTGCGGGCAGCAGTAGACAATTAATTTTTCTTTAATGATGTATGGATGGATGGATTTTTTAGATTTTTTGGATCCAACATTAAGTTAAACATTGTCAAAACAAAATTTGTAGTCAGTGGCCACTTCAATTACACAGATAACAGAAATTTAGAAAAGAAAGTTTAAATTGCGTCACAATTCTTGAGTATTAAAATGAAATAAAATTATACGTTTACGATTTATATAACTCGCAAGATTGATATGTCACATAGAATATTTTGTCAATATGGCAGTATGTATATCTTTGTAACCATTGTTGTTATGTCAACATTATCACTACAACGCGTATTAATTAACATCTAACGTATTTGGTAATAAAGAATTAGTAGCATACATTTTGAGTATAATATACAGACAAAAACTTGTAAATTTATATACTGTGAAAAGTTGATGTTATTACAATTAATTAGAGAACTTCATAAAACTTCTTGTGGTAGTAGACTTCTCGGTATAGGTCTCGGTAAGTACCACACTAATTCTTGTCGCCAAATAGCAGGATCGCGACTGTGTTATCCGGATTGAAGGGAAATATAGAGCCAGTGTAACTCTATCAATATTTTGTGGGAGACTCTATAGAGACCTTTAAGTTCAGAATTTTTCAAGTGATAAGAATTATTAACTTCACTTGATTCTTTTCGTTTCCAATATTGGTGTAGACAGAGGTCGAGACAATTATGTCCTTTCAACCCACCTTTCACCGAAGACATTTTTTGGGACAACGTGACAGGTATTGAGCCTGTCGCCGTATTTGAGTCCAAACCGAGAATATAAATCGTACATAAGTTTTGAAACAACCCATTGGTACGAACCTTTTAGCTGAGGATCGAAATCAGGTCTCTTGACTCGGATTCCGATCACCCAACCACTCTAGAAGGAGGAAAGGAAATGTTTAGTCTGTTAATTTAGAAGAGGCACATGAATTTTGTCACCTTTAAGACACAAATATCGACGGGTTATTTAATTGCCTTGTTAGCTCCAAGTTATCAATCCCATGAGACCATGGGGCCCAAAGGTCGCGACATTTGGTTGCCAGTTCACGACCTTTTAAACAACATGCCGACAAACAATAGCAGGGCGTTCAAAGGTTAGGTTCTTTTAAAAAACTATGAACATTTTTACTTATAGAATGAAAGGACTTTTTCAAAAGGAATGTGAAATAAGTGAAAGGAATTTTTTGTATCCTCACCGAAGCTTATTTGGGACAATGTGACAGTTGGTGAGCCTATCGTTGTCTTAGTGTTCAAGCCAATGGGGTCGAAAGGACTTAATTGTCTAGACCTTTGCCTACACTTGTATGGAAAATTGCGTGAAAAATTATTTTCAACACTCCACATGATAAGTATCGGAATATCTGACGTCTGTGGCATCGTATATGTTGAAATGGTTTAGATTTTTCCGTTTGAAAGTAGATCTCATCGGAAAGGCTCTTAATTCTATAATTTATGAAGAACTGTGGAGACATTTGAAGAGCATCGGAGACTTTTTTGAAATAAGGATAATTTAATATTATTATTAATATTATTTACATAATATAACTTTTTAAAATTTAAAACAAACTTTCTTAATTTCGCTTAGTTTTTGACGCGTTATTAAAAAGTTAAGAAAAACACTCACTATGATTTCTATTTTAACAAGATTTTTTGATTATTTTATGTGATGTAATTATTTCACCACACAAATTTAAAACAAAACACAAAAAGGATCGTTTATGTTTATTTATTGTTTATCCATTTACTATTATTTATATTGTGTAAAAATAAAAATTATTTTTTAATTTTTATATTTACTCAGTAAAACATTAAGCGACATAGTCGTAAGCGCGTAGAACTGACAACCTCTGGAGAAGAAAGCTTCTCGAGAGCTTATGGCATGTGGGTAACGGAGCTCATTAATACCTGGAAACAACGTTTAAGGAAAAAAAATACTGTGAACCTTAAGAACATAAATTTAATGCTAACTTTATGTATACTATACTATACTTTATATATTTAATTAACTACATGTCACGATAGCCGAGTGTTTAAGTGATCGGAATTCAGTCAAGAGTCGCGAGTTCGATCCCCTGTTGATAGGCCCGTAGCAAAGTTTTGTTTCAAAAAAAAAAAACTTGTGTGCGATTTATATCGTTGGCTTGGACATAACGATGACAAGGCCTCACCCCATGTCACAATGTCCAAAAAAATGTCCTCTGTGAAAGGTAGTTCGAAAGGTCTCAATTGTCTAGACATATATACACATATATATAAATAAAATGATTTTTGAAAATTAGCATTCACTTGAACTAAATGAGAAAAGAAGTCGTTTATCTCGTGCCACACAAAAGGGGTGAGATAGAGAGTGCACCGTCAAGTCGACTGTGAATATCTTCGCGGGTGGCGACTTGTAAAACCTCAAACAACACTATAAAGGGGAGACGGGCTATTGTCGGAACACGCAGTCCCATTTCTATTATGTCGCGATTTATGTTTTCAAGTTAATGATGTTGCCATTTGTTGTTATTATTTAAAACAGATTAAAATGAATGTATAAAAATAAATAAATATCTTCACGCAATTCCCAATACAGGGGTAGACAGAGGTCTAGTCTAGACAAATAAGGCTCTTTGACCCACCTTCCAACAAAGATATTTTCGGGACAACCTGAAAGCCAACGATATAATTCGTACATAAGTTTTTGAAAAACGCATTGGTACGAGCCTGCCACTTGGGAATCGAAATTTCGAGTCAAGAGTTACCCAACCACTCGGCTATCGTGACTTCAAAATAAATATATAAATATATATTCATGCATAGTTCCTGACGGAGTTGCCAGAGAGAACAGATCGCCAAGTGCTACGATTTTTACATACCAATTTCGCTCAAATTCATAATTTTTTTCACACGCGCACGTCTAGGTATCAGAGCAATTTTCTCACGGATCTTGGAAATTTAGCATCGGCTTACCTTTACCGCTTTTACTATATTTTATTTTATTTAAGTTAATTTGTAATCATAATATTTTTGTAAAATCATTCACTTCTTCAACTTAAAGAGGATTTCCTATAATAGCAACCTCATATTGATAACATAGAAACTCATAGTCCCATATAGATATATTCATACATACCTACATACATCCATGACTCGAGTACAGACATATTCATCATACAGAAGGTTGCATTAGTGGAATTCGAACCCGGAACTCTTAGCTTCGAAGGCTCACTAAGGGTCGAAGGGTCACTACCACGTAGTCAATCGGATCGACAATGTCGTGTAATGTATATTTAATGAAAGCATAAATTTTATAATTACATAATAATTATCATCATCAAAATGGCGTTCACTAGTCCAGTGCACGATATATAGGTCACTATTGTACGGGAGGGTTTATAATCGCCACACATGACAAGCGGTTTCAGTACCATACGTCGTTGCATGTCATCGATTTCCTTCATTTTGGTCTTCCGTATTTTTTATCTTAGAGTGGTATTTTTATGGAAGTCACGATAGCCGAGTGGTTGGGTGTTCGGTATTTCGAGTCGAGAGACCCGAGTTCGATCCTCAGGCGGCAGACTCGTGCCAATGGGTTTTTCAAAAACTTATGTACGGATTACATCGTTGGCTTGGACATAAAGACTCACCACCTGTCACATTGTCCCGAAATTTATTTAAAATTTATTTAGTTGTATCTTCGGTGGAAGGTGGGTCGAAGGGACTTAATTGTCTAGACTAGAGCTCTGTCTGCCCCTGTATTGGGAATTGCGTGAAGATATTTTTTCATTTATTTTATTATTTACATAGAGTGGTATTTTCTTTAAAAAGTCTACTAAAATTTTAAGGTAAAACTCAATGTTTGTGTGCGTTAGGGACCTAATCAATTCGCATACACATATTTCACTCAAATTTGAGGCTAAACTGAATGATTGAGCGCGAAAGGGTAAAGCGACGAACTTGTAGACATACACACACAAGCTCGACTTACTGCTTGCTGGCCTTAGCGAGTTGAATGAAGCGTTTAAGGGTTACTTTGTAATTGCTTCACTTCTCGTGCGTCTGCTGCGTTTCTATTCGTTTTAATTATGTACTAATATTATCAACGAAATATGGGCTTGTATGTTCAAGAGAAAGAGCACAAAAGCATTCGTTATTTCAATATTATTTTATTATAGAATGGCATAGATTAAGTGTGCACGTGATTTTGTCACCCCTCTGCTAATACCACTATCTTCTTTTCCTATAGTTTTTTTGTGTAATGTGTAAGTGTAGATTTCTCTTCTTCCGTGTGCGAACACGGCAAAAGAGAAAACTACACGGCACTGCACAAAAGTTTTTTGAAGTTCAAAATACTTTGCTTAATATAAACGGATATGACGTTAGTATTTGTTAAATTATAATGAATGAAGCAAAGTATTGATATTTGATATTTGTATATTCCATTGAACACAGATTCACGGAGAAAGCACGTCTTTAAATCTCAGTCTCCGTGAGCGATGCGGTATGAAAGCAATCTTACATGGAAAAGCAACGTTCCGTATAAAATCTTCTATTAGATCCATCCGGTCGCTACTTTTCGATTTTTGAGGATACAAGCACAAGGAAGCATATACAACAAAAGAGTTGGCATTGCCATATATATACATTTAGAATACTACTTTAATATATATATCACGATAAGTCACGATTAATATATATATATATATATATATATATATATATATATATATATATATATATATATATATATATATATATATAAGCCGCGTGGTGGGGTGATCGATTGGTGGCCGGCTCGTACCAATTGGTTTTTTCAAAAACATAAGTACGATTATATCGTTGGCGACGAGCGTCGACCTAAAGATGGCGACGAGCTCACCAGCGATCATGTTGTCCCGAAAAATATCTTCGGTGGATGGTTGGTCGTAGAGATTTAATTGTCTCGACTAGACCTCTGTCTACTCCTGTATTGAGAATGACGTGAAGATATTTATTTATGTATCTTACTGACGCCTTATAATAATTTTAGTCTAAATCGTTAATTCAGTGTAACCATTGAAAATCTAAGAAAAGTTTCTCTTGGCGGCAAAAAAACTCATATAAATATCACCTGTTATAGGGGGATTGCGACGTTTTGATCTTTTACATAATTATTTATTAATATTCAATTGCTAAATTGCCTTTTTTCATGGGACTGCGCATTAAAGAATCGAAAAGTTTTTAAGAAGGAGAGAAAAAGATAATACTGAATTGTAAATTATTTTCATAACTGTTTCAGAGTAGGACTCTAGCGTTTTTTGATAAAACCAATCCACCTTTATAAATATCAAATATTACTTTTAAAGGAGATTTTGATAAAGACTGAAGATTTAATAAAGGCATGACCATATGCTAGACTTACTCTTACTTTGTAAATAATAAAATAAAAATATAAAAATATCTTCACGCAATTCCCAATACAGGGGTAGACAGAGGTCAAGTCTAGACAATTAAGTCCCTTTGACCCACCTTCCACCGAAGATATTTTCGGGACAACGTGACAGGTGGTGAGCCCGTCGCCGCCTTTATGTCCAAGCCAACGATGAAATTCGTACATAATTTTTTGAAAAACTCATTGGTACTGCCACCTGGGGATCGAACTCGGGTCTCTCGACTCGAAATTCCGACCACCCAACAACTCGGCTATCGTGACTCTTACTTTGTCTAATACTTTATTAGTTTGTTGGTCAGCGATACAGAGATTTTTATAATATATACAATTATCTGATTACCCGTTTAAATGCTGCAATATAATAATGAGAAGAAGCGCCGTTATTGCCTGCAACTGCGGGATTGGGGTAGTGGGATGAACATTCGGATAGATATGTCACCATTTGTTTGCACCGAGTATAAATGTGATTGCAAATACGATTATGTGATTGTGTTATCCTCCTTAACACAATAGCTACATTAATTACTCAATGTAAAGCGTTAGAAATGTAATAGTATCAAGAGTGCTTAATCCTAGAGTACCCACATAAATGCAAATGGCGCCCGAACAATAATCACGAAAGTAAGCGATACGCATAAAAATATCGCAGAAAAAAATCTACCGGCACTCCCCGGGGCCGAGATTTAACATATCTAATGCGATTTACGTGTAGCACTCCCCTTCGCACCTCGCCAACTGTCTGTAATCGTTTTAAGACGCTGTTGACTTGTCTACCTCCTTCGTATTCCCGCCAAGTTTTTTTTTATAAATGCAGAGGGTGGGATTATTGCGGTCGCAACGCATTTTATTTGCTTGTAGTCTCTGTTAGCGTTGAATTTGTAATTTTTTAGTTGTGGGAAAAATCGAAAAAAAAAAAAAATTTTGGCGGGTTAGGACTGTGTAATCTTCCTAGCCTTGTGCTATCGACTCCAGATTAATAAATTAATTAATAAGATTATATTAGCTCTATGTAGTTTATTTTAATTCAATTGCTATACTTAGTACGGATGTATACATAAAATACAATAAAAATACATAGCTCGAGTAACATTCAAATTTATCTTACAAATTGGCTTCAAAGACAGGATTACTACCGACTTGTCTATTGAGGCGTTAAATAATATTCATGTTAAAT
Source organism: Sericinus montela (assembly GCA_029286605.1). Lineage (NCBI taxonomy): Eukaryota > Metazoa > Arthropoda > Insecta > Lepidoptera > Papilionidae > Sericinus > Sericinus montela. The sequence goes on along the minus strand of JAGSMR010000054.1, from coordinate 2,055,517 downwards.
AATACAGTGCTAATTTATCTAAGTGCTCTCTTATAAAATGAGCCTAATTTGAGCAAAATTAAGCAACTGCAGCACAAGCGACGAAAGCTTCGCGGTTGGAGGGCGCTCTAGATTGAACGGTACATTCATCGTGGACAATGGTAGTGGAGTTACCATGTTTTTAAATTTGTGCGGATTAATTTCTTTCAAAAAAGTTATGATAGCCGAGAGGTTAGGAGATCGGAATTCGAGTTAAGAGGTCCCAGTTAGAAGCTCACGTACGATTTATATCGTTAGCTTGGGCATTAAGACAGCGACGGACTTACTACCTGTCACTTTATCCCAAAAATATCTTCGGTGGAAGTCTATACCTCTGTCTACCCCCTATTGGGAATGGCGTGAAGACATTATATTATTATATTTATCGTATAATATATTCAGTATATTCAATACATAATATATAATATACATAGTAACGTGTAGTATAGTCCACTGCTTGACTCAAACCTCTTCCATGGGAGATGTTGCCATTATCGTCACGCTCGACCAGCGGTTTAGCGATCGCAGCACCAGACACCTTGTACCTCAGATGCTGCTGCCCGTCACCGGTGATCTTAATTTGGCCTGCTATTTATTCGAGATGGTTATCTAGCCATCTGTCTTTAGTTATTGATATTATCAAGGTTGCAAGACCAACATCAGGGTTGCAGATTATAGGTCAAGTGGTTCATCGTAATACCGACACTTCTATCTTAGAAGATAGATAATTGGTAATAATAGACGGTTAGGACAATTGTTTTAATATATTAGTTCTAATACAGCGTGTTTTAAACAAAGTGAAACGTGAACGTGCTTAGCTGCGCACCACAACATGGACATAGAGAGTGGCGATTCGTAGTACGGGCACTCATGAAGCCCCATCAGCGGTGCGGCAAACGCCAAAGTTGTAGATGATAAGGAGCATGGCCAATTGCAACTCCAAATCTCGACTTCCACCGCCACTGGACCTTATCATAGAGGAGAAAACAATTTTCAATCGCAATATATCTTAATTTGCTGTTAAATTATTTTGGAAAAAATTTTTTTTTACACTATTCCCAATATAAATCGTACATATGTTTTGTAAAAACCCGTTGGTACGAGCCTGCCACCTGAGGATCGAATTCGGGACTCTTGACTTGAATTCCAATCACCTAACAACTCGACTATCGTGACTGCATTATATTAAATTTAAGTTGTATTATTTAATATTTGGCGTAATACTGAAAATCTGGAGTCTGTACATTTTATTTGGAAACCCTACAGGGCACGCGTAGTCGTGAGACACGGTGAATCTCCATACTGACTAAGTAATTGGCCTAAGTGTAGGGTTGTATAATTGTGCCATGAGCTTTTTTTTTGGGAATTGTGATAGAACAACAGACAATGGTCACCATGGTCCACGACCAACCATATCCATTCCTTGGAATCGAAATTAGGTGACAATGTTGAGGGCTAAGGTAATAAGTGTCGATTGCCTTTCTTATAAGATACGATTTCTTTTAAATATCACAATAGTCCAGTGGTTGGGTGACACTCTACCCCTGTATTGGGAATTGCGTGAAGATATATATATATATATATATATATATATATATATATATATATATATATATATATATATATATATATATATATATATATATATATATATATATATATATATATATATATATATATACATATATATATATATATATGTATATATATATATATATATATATATATATATATATATATATATATATATATATATATATATATATATATATATATATATAATAATAAATAAAAACTGTAGTTTTGCTGATTATTTAATGTGATGATTCTTTTATATTATATACTCCTTCTCTGTTATTTTTGCGCATTTACATAACATTGGATAGTAGACAGAGGTCTAGACAATTGAGTTCTTAGATCTTCCATTCACCAAAGCATAATTGGGATAAAGTGACAGGTGGTGAGTCTATGCCACCTTAGGGTCCAATCTATCGGCACAATATAAAGATACATATTTAGATACAAAAATATTCGTATGTAGATATAAATGTCCATGACACGATTACAAACATTCATATTCATCACACATATATTTACGGCTAGCAGGACTCGAATCCGCATCCCTTCGCGTAAAGGACAGGGTTACTATCAATTAAGCTATCGGGTCGTCTATTACATATTTTTTACTTATTTAAGTAGAGCACATCAGTGCATATTGGGCAGCCCTAAGATAAAGGCGTGGTAGGTCGCCTACAATAGGACTCCTATCACAATGCTTGGCGCCTTCATTATTTACAAATGAGCGTATAAATCTATCGCGAACGACATTGTCATACAAACAAATCGCGAAAATGACTTACGGCATCACACTCAGCATGCATAAGGTATGAGAGAAGGAGACGCAGATAGTTGGTGATAATCGGTTACAGAACCGACAGTTACGAAAATTGTTGGTGTTCAAAGTGTTCAACATTTATGAGGAATACGTGTTTGTTCGAACACGGTGTTTAGGGAGCGATGGCGATTAAACGTTGATATAACGTTGCGTATTTGCATATGCATAACGTTTTAATGTATCTTTCTTGCAGTTAAGTAAAGTCAGACGTGTTGCTGGACGAGGTCTATGGATTTGACAAAATCTACTGAAATATATATGTCTTGAATAAATAAATAAATATCAATAAATATCTTCACGCAATTCCCAATACAGGGGTAGACAGAGGACTAGTCTAGACAATTTAGTCCCTTCGACTCATCTTCTACCGAAGATATTTTCGGGACAACAGGTGGTGAGGCCTTCGCCGTCTTTATGACCAAGCCAACGATATAATTAATATTTTATTACGCGCGAAATCTACCTCTTTATTTATCCATCTTCCAGTCTCTGGTCTGCCGGAAATAATTTCTTAAGAAATAAGCAGTATTTTTGTACAAACTTTTCCTCTCATTATATTTCTTCTTTCATTTATATTGTGTTTACATAAATTATTAAATTAATGGCAAATGGATCGACGATCGCAGTACCATGCATCTTGAACTATACCTAAACGCTGTTGTTCGTTATAGGTCTGCTGAATTTTAGTCTGGTATTTTCTAGAAGGTTATTCCGCCATTTGTCGGTACAATGATGAATGACAGCCCGTACAGAGGACTAAATAATGAGAAATAATTAATTAATTTATTGTGTTAAATTTACAAATATTAATGTGTCAAAAATAACGATAGGCGAGTGGTTGGGTGATAGGAATTCGAGTCGAGAGACCCAAGTACGATCCCCAGGTGGCCGGCTCGTACCAACGGGTTATTAAAAAAAACCTATGTATGATTCATATCGTGGGCTTTGACATAAAGACAGCGACGGACTCACAACATGTCATGTTGTCCTAAAATATCTTCGGTGGAAAGTGGATCGAAGAGACTTAATTGACTAGACTAGACCTCTGTCTACCCCTGTATTAGGAATGGCGTGAAGATATTTTTAACCAAACTAGGATTCCTTTTGTCCTTGTAATTGAATGATGATAAATGTAACTAATCTCACATCTCAATATCGATGCCTCGAGTACAAATGATTTTTTGTACTCCTTTATTCATCACACAAATGTTTTCCCCCTAACAGTATTCTAACATATAAGTCTTCGCTTCGTATGCAGGGTCACTACAAACTGGCCTAGTTCGGCAGTTTTAATGTATTTTTGGTCTTGAACAAATAAAAGAAAGATTTTACATCTTATTATGTTTCGAAAAAGGGTTAGAATGGAATCTATGATGTTTGAAAATTTAGATGATGTTTATATTATTTTAGTAAAAAAACAATGATGATTTGAATTCAGGCAGAAAATTAAAATGTTGGAAAACTTAATAAAGACGGTACCAATCAGATTACAACCACTTTTAATTGTCTTACATTTACCACACCTAAAGGAACTTGTAAGTTTCATAACAATGAATGATGAATGAATTGAGCGTGTGGTAATGGTGTTAGAAATTGCCACTCACATTCTTTCCGTGGGTGACGTAAGAGGCGGTTAAGGGAAACAGCCTTGAATATCATTATGGCAACCGATATATGGCGGGATAACATCTGCAAAATAATCAGACCGAAGATGGGCAGTAGCGTCTGAGGTGCGAGTGGTCTGGTACTGCGATCGCCAATCCGCCTGAATATGGCAAATCCTCCCATTGGGAAAGGTGTATGTCCTACAGTGGACTTTAATTGGCCATTATGTGTGTATGTATGTATGAATATATGTAAATGATGAATAACATGAGCTACCAACTTAATTGCATATTGTAATTATCTGAGCGCGACTAAAAATCTTTCAACGATCTAATCTTTAACTCGTATATACAATTACTCATTAATTACAAAATATTCAGCGCCTGTTAATTGAATACATCTAATGTAACACACGTACGTCCAAATGTTGTCGGCGAGGTAATTAATTGTAGCGCCTGGTCAACATCATAGTGCCGGGGCCGTGGGGCATGGCCCGGGAATTTCATTACGACGCTGCCGACGGGGGCAGGCCTGGATTGGAATACCGCGGCCATTGTTCATTGAGTTATAGTCCGCTTGGTCATACCCTTTAGGAGTAATAGAAGTTACTGTGAAACTACAAAATCGGTATGTTGTTATAAATTCTAGTATGGTTAAAATTTACGTTGAACGTAGTCAGCAGATATTTTAATGGAAGAAAGTGGCACACGTGCAATCGGTTCATCTGCTGATAAGTGATACCAGACGCTGTATATTTGACTACCTCCGTGGACGAGTGGCGTAAACACTGGTTTTCAAGTTGTCGCCATCTCAAGATCCCGGTCGGGTCAAAGTAGATAAAACACTTTTTCTACATTTTCTCGGGTCTGGGTGTTTGTGGTGCCTTCGTTATTTCCGATTCCAGTACCTCAAGTGCTGTAGGATCTTACATTGGGATCGGAGCAATGTGTGTGATGTTGTCCCTATCTATATAGGTATTTATTTATTTAATATTTATCAATCTCTATAAAGAGAGTTGTGAAAAGGACAAGGAGAAGAGGGAAAGGAAGAGAATAGAGATGTGGGCCTGCGGTTACCACATTCACCAGAAGAACTGCAGAATCAAAAGATGCTCCTCTATTACTTACCCAAGTGAAATACATGTGGCAATATAATTTCAAAGGAATAAACGTGAGAATACCCATTCTGCAAGGCTGCGGATTTGCCGTGGTCGAGTTTACATTCCTATAGCTGCCGAAATTGCCACTTGCGCTGAATTTGCCGTGGATTTCGAATGTCCAAGATATACCTACTTGAATATTATTAAAAAAAATTTCATACGCACTTTCCTAGTTGCCATTTGACTCTGCATGTTACTTCGCACGACCAAGATTTATTTACTTGAGTATTATTACAGAAAATTTCATACACACTTTCCTACGTAATACAGTTTGAAGAAACATTTTTAAGACAGCTACAATTTCTGTAAGTGGTCATAAATTAACTTGCGCTCTCGAGTGCGACAGACAAATTAGTATTTTTAGATAACGCTCACTTCAGACTATCTAATGTATCATTTATATTACACGTGTTTTGACTAAATATAACCGTAGCAGCTGTATAGGTTATTTCAGTTCTGTTAGTTTTTGATGACTTGTCATAACTGGTATACGTAGGATACGGCTTAAGGATATATCATCCCATTTCTCTCCACTGGTATCGTTGGTGGCTGAGAGATAGACGGTGGGTTTATCTAATGTGATGAGACTATTTACGCCAGTATACCTTTCGCAACAGCATACCGGCTTCAAATGCATTTCTCATCTACCAGGAATTAATTGGAGAGGCGAAAACATGTGAGGGGGAGGAAAGAGGGAACAATACCTCCGGCGATCTCGCACATGGACAAAATGTAGAAATAAAAATGGTTCTCCTTAACGCCGGTATTCCATAAATGTATTTTACCCATCGGCATTGGAGTATAGGGAAATGTATCCAGACTTACTCATTCGCTAATTTCATGCAAAAATTTACAACAACGTAGTAGTGGATACTAGTAAGCCGCTACTTAACGTAGCACTTGAAAAATATTCTTTATTTATATAAATGAAATTTGAATGCCTTAAAAAACAAGTAATATAAATGTCGGTCTTATTGTCTTTTGTAATTTACTGTCAGTTCTATTCAATACCTTGTTAAATAAATAAATAAATAAATATCTTCACGCAATTCCCAATACCGAGGTAGACAGAGGTCTAGTCTTTACAATTAAGTCCCTTTGACCCTTCTTTCACCGAAGAGATTTTGATGACAACGTGACAGATGGTGAGCCCGTCGCTCTCTTTATGTCCAAGCCAACGATATAATTGGTACATAAGTTTTGAAAACCCATTGGTACGAGCCTGGGGATAGAACTCGGATCTCTGGACTCGAAATTCCGACCACCCAACCATTCGGCTATCGTGACTCTATTAAATACATAATTAAATAACTAAATAAGTTGAATTATGACATCCGAAGATCCACGTAATCCCTATAGACTCCGATAGAACTATTCCTTACAGATCTCGGTGCATATTTCAATTAATTAAATGGTCCAATCGTGGCCAATTTGCGCCGTTGCCGTCTGTCGTCATGTCGCGGGTGAAACGTCGTTTTAAGTCATTTTTAAAAGCGGATGTAGCTGTATTAATTTTTTCACGATTAATTTAAAGTAGTTAATCCGTGACTGTATTCGCGATGGTACTCTGATATTGATTCATACGTTTTTAGAATTTAATGAGTAAATTATTAAAATAAAATATTTATTGAAAAGGTGTGAGAGTGTAACAGAATTATCGACTGACCTGTAAATAAAAATAGTTTTTATACTTTTACGTTTAAAGTATATATTGTTACTAGCTGCGGGTTTAGGGATTAATAAGCTTAAACACACTGCAGAGATAACAACTCATATCGTGCATTTAAAAAGAGAGAGAGAGAAAGAAATTTTTCATGTACACTATCTGTATAGTTTCATATACAAAATGTTTCATGCAATGAAAAAAATACTGTGTAATATAATAAAATTTATAAGTAACAATGCTAGCAAAAGTAGGCATAAATTAGTATCTCAGAAACTAATGATTTAGATAGCATTTTGTGGCAACAGGCACCTCTGGTCACTGAGGGATTAGTTATAAAACGTGTTTGTTATTTGAGAAAAATATTGTGAAGCGATAAATAAAAATAAATAAATAAATATCTTCAATTCCCAATACTAATACAGAGGTCTAGACAATTAAGTCCCTTCGACCCACCTTCCACCGAAGATATTTTTTGGGACAACATGACAGGTGGTGAGCCCGTCGCCGTCTTTATGTCCAAGCCAACGATATAATTCGTACATAAGTTTTTTTTAAAAACCCATTGGTCAACAAAAAGCCTGCCACCAGGAATCGAACTCGGGTCTCTTGACTTGGACTTCCGACCACCCAACCACTCGGCTATCGTGACTGCACACAGGCCATTAATTAAACATTTATGTTCTGGGGTGATCCATACAGTTGGTATATGCTATAGCACATGGGGTGCTCTACATAAATGATTATGCAGGTGGGGTGGGGTCAAAGGTGACGCTAGCCAATAGCAGCCCCGACAGGATGCGAGTGAATCGGTGCGGAACTACTTCCGGCTGGTCACCTTTTATATATATTTTTTAATTATTGCATCGCTAGTGGGAGTTCCGCCAGGTGCGAACTGTGTCTTGCTTACGTATCAGCTGCAATCGTTTCGTACTTATTACTTTATATTCGATTGTGATTTTTTTTAATTTTTAATAAATAAATAATAAATATCTTCACGCAATTCTCAATACAGGGGTAAACAGTGGTATAGTCTAGACATTTAAGTAGCCTCGACCCACCTTCCACCTAAAATATTTTCGGGATAACGTGACAGGTGGGTGAGCCCATCGCCGTCTTTATGTCCAAGCCAACGATATAATTCGTACATAAGTTTTTGGAAAACCCATTGGTACCAGTCTGCCACTTGGGGATCGAACTAGAGTCGCATGACACGAAATTCCCAACACCCAAATACTCGGCTATCGTGACTTACTTACTTTTTTTTATAATGAAAATCATTACGATTCTATTAATTCATTTTATTTCGATCACTTTTCAACGTTCACTGGATCTTATTTGGAACAACGTGACTGGTTATAAGCCTGTCAAGCCAACGACAAAATCGTAAGTAAGGTTGGTAATAATGTCGTAACTTATGCGCGTGATGAACAAGATTGCCATGGGCGCAATTCTGGAGGGTTTTGTTTTTGGGAGGACGGACTTAATATTATCATAGTAGGTTTAGTAGGATAATAATGGCTGCGTCTGTTGAGTTGTCTGAGCAGCAGAGAAGCCAAAGTTTGACTCCACTAAGTTAAAAAATGTGTAAATATATAAAATTATGCATCAAATTATGTTTATTTCATTAGTATACTTGATAAATTTCATTATCATAAACGTTAATTTAATGTATTTGCACAAAACTAGTGTAAACAATGTATAATCTTAATAATAAGAAAAGATTAACTGACTTCTACTTAATGTTATAAACAAAATTATCTTCCATACGATCCACAAAACATAATTTTATTAATAATCGTATTAATTCGTATATATTTATACATATGTCTCGTCACTTGTGATGGCATTCATATAGCAAAGATATATTCGTATAGAAACCGCCGCGTCTCAATCTCTCAGCCAAATTGCGTAGACAAGACATCCTGTAACACAGCAAAAGTCGCGTAACAAAGAGAATGAAGCCAAGTACTTGCATCCGGCAAGATGTCACACGCTTTACAATATTGAATAAAGCAGTTGAACGACATTAATTTGTATTTCCTTCACGTGAAGCGACGCACTGTTTCAGTTTACGAATGTATTATAACGATTCGGGGAACTGAAAATTGTAAATAGTTAATATACCGCATAAAAACGTTAATATACGCTTATACGCTTTGTTTTTTTTTTAATATTTTCTGATTTGAAAACGAATTAAATAGAAGGATTTCCCAACCATCGGTTGTGAGTTCAGCAAGCTAAATAGCACTTAGAGATGCCGGCTAATTGAATACCGCAATGAATTACCGGATGTGGCGACATCTATAGGAAGCTCGCTAGTGGCGGATTCAGGAAACACATCGATATCCTACATCGCGGCATCAAAGTTCGCACGAATACAGGCGTATATAGGACTACCGATAGTGCATAGTAGTGAACCACCTCAATTGAGGCGCCCGAAATGCGTCATCATAGACCATGATGACGCAATCACCCGTGTGAATAATGCATATGAGGCCCCGCCCCCTACGTACATTCGCACAATCACAGACACAAGCCGCGTCCTGCGGCTTACACAACCTCGCCATCGTCGTAATTTCACTACTAGCACGAGACTTTCTCGTGGTCGTAGTCGTCACTAAATGGTTATCACAAGGCGATCCGAGAGGAGATTTTCCTCCAAATCAACTGGGGCCCTCGGATCGCATGGCCCCTCCCCCATGTCGGAAGTCTTCTCTTTCGTTCTAGGGGACGCAGCGCTTCGCAGCAGCAGCCATTATTGTCTTCAACTTCTAACTTGCGAGCCTCTCCTCGCAAGTCTCCTTAGATGAAGCTGAAAAGGCCTCCGGGCCAACAGCATCCCGTGGATGGTTTTAGTCGCTATGCTTCTCCTTCTGACATTCGAGCCCGACACTGTTCGTTGGTGGCCTCCCGGCCAAGGAACATTCGTGCATAAAACATTTCCTCCCCGGTTATCAAAAAAAATATATAGTAGTGAAGGACACGTCCTCCCCAGGTCACGAACACTATCCTAACCTAACCTGGCGGGTAGCTAACCCTTTTCCTGCAGCACGTCGTCCGTTACACCAGAAAGTATATTAATTCAAATCAAATCATTTATTTATCGATATAAGTAACATACATTACATCCATCGATCGTCATTTTTGAAACTACCACCGTTTCGTGTTGAGCTTCCTTTGACGGAGAAGAAACGGCGAAAGAAACTCCGTAGGTATCCGCTTTTTTAGCTTTTTTTAAAAATACAAAATAATTTAATTACAAAATAGTTAACAATAATTTAATTAGAAATAGCATGGGAGCGATCAACTCATTCCCAGTGGTTACTGTCATTGTAATAAACAAAACTGTATAACTGGTTTAGTTGACAACCCTGCCTTAAAAGCTAAAAAATGTTGGTTCATGTATCTAGTTGGGTCATTTATCTAAACAGCTTGCCTTACTCTGCCCTACTACCTCAGTATTGGGAAATGCGTAAAGATATTTATTTATTTATTTTTTTAGTGGCATTTGCAGAAACGACAATAATAAAATCCAACGGTTCCCGGCGTACATCAGCAGCGCATTGTTTTCCGGGAAATTGGACCCCGTGATTAATTTGCCTAACTCCCCTCGCGTGTAATTTACCAACGGCAATTACTAAATGCTCTCCCACTCTCCCCTGTAGCAGAGAAAAGGATATGCGCTGCGTGGTATTTTCTTGAATAGTGATGGGTCGTGCTAAAGTGGTCCTACCTACCTCAAATCCTTGTTATATTTAGTTAGTTGACATTAGTAGCTCGGTAAATAAGCGCTACGATTACAAGATGTTGAGTCAGTGACATTGTTGGTTAGATTTATTGAAGAAATCCTGATGAATGTTTATATTTCATTAGACAAGTTTATTTTTATATATTTATAAATTATATTATTTGAAGTCACATAGTTTGGCGTTGGCTTGGAAATGAAGACAGTCTCATCACCTGTTACATTGACCAAAATAATTTCTTTGGAGAAAGGAGTATCGAAACGACTTAATTATAAGCACTTGTATTATGAAATCTGAAACAACGAAGACACCACACACACCCAAACCCGACCGGGAATCGAACCCGGAACCTTAGAGCTGGAGACACCATAAAAACCGGCGTGTACGCCACTCGTCCACGGAGGTCGTTATATTAGAATATTAGGAATCTATCCTCTTCTCTCTCTCTCTTTTTGCCCTTGTGAACGTATTGACAGTAATCCAAGTATTACCGAACATTGGCCTATTCAAGAAACTATCAATTACTGAAGAATGATTCATAAATTTATTTGATAACTAAATAAATATCTCCGTCTTTTTAATCTAGCGCCTCGATAAAGTCTCCCAATGGTTTCTCTAATGCAATCAAAAGGGAAAAAGAAAATTCGTAGTTAAAAAAGTCAGTTAGAAATTTATGTTATTTTTATTCACGTTTATAAATAAAGAAATAAAATAATTTATATAGGGTTAATGGTTAAAATTATTACCCATATTGCGACATTTATCTTAAAATTATTCTAAGTTAAATGTCGCAATATGGGTATATCTTTTACGATTGATTAAAATTTTATCAGATTGAACTTTCGAACGTCGCTACAGGCAACAGTTTTGAAATTTTGATGTTTTTGAAAATTTTAAATTAAATTTGTACGCAATTTTACAGATATAGTACACTAGTTACTTGTAGTATCAATTTTGAAGAAACCGTTTAATATTATATTCCAGTTTTAATTTGTACATCTTTATGTTTATTTTGAACCTTATTACCACGGAGGGGAATGTCGTGACAGCGATATCTTAAGTCCAAATCCCCCGGGACCTTGTTACAGTCCTTTAATTACGTACGCACCTATCTGCCGCGATTGCTAAAGGAGACTTATTTGCACTGTTACACCGAGTACCTTGTCGCTTTAAGGTTCATTTAAAGCTACATACAACCGAGGCGCATTTTTAGTGCGGAAGGTAGTGAGATAGAGGTGCGGGGTTATCGAGAAATCTTGGGTTTCCTTGTAAACAGGGGAGATATTGTTTAATTTATATTACAGCGACGTTTTCGGGTTGCTTTTCGGCGGTCGGTACATGTCAACGGGTTAATTTAAAACATTGGGATAAAGTTACCAGATTGAATAATGTTTTGTTTGCTATCAGGGTGATCTTTGGATATTATTTTAACTTTTTACATTTTGTGTATGAAATCAAATTACTATTAATATTAGCTGTAGCGGAAATTATAAGATAAACGGGAGCCCTGCAGCCCATTTGGCAGTCGTCCTGCGTTCGAAGCTATGTGCTGCGGGTTCGACTGCCGCTAGAGGTAACCTTTTGTAAATAATAAATAAATAAATATCGTCACGCTATTTCCAACAGAGGGGTAGACAGAGGTCTAGTCTAGATAATTAAGTCCTTTCGACCCACCTTCCACCGAATATATTTTCGGGACAATGTGACAGATGGTGAGCCAGGCGCCGTCACCTGGGAATCGGACTGGGGTCTCGAAATTCCGACCAATCGGCTGTCGTGACGTTGTACATTTTGTGTTTGAAATCAAATTAACATTAACATTAGCTGTAGCGGAAATTATAAGATAAACGGGAGGCCGGCAGCCCCTATGGTAGACCTGCGTTCGGGGGGGGGGGGGAGGGGGGGCACACAAAGGCAACGCATCTGCTATGCCTCTGGTATTGCGGGTGTTCATGGGCGGCGGTAATCACTTACCATCACGTGAGCCATTTGCTCTTTTGCATCCCTTCCCTATAAAAAAAAGTCTTACCACCATGAAGTTAGAAACATGGAAAATCTTCCTTAAGGGCAGATACGTGGGTGATTTGTATTGCGAATATAACTCTGCGAGTTTCGCTAGTATGTCGTTAAATGTTGTCAATTATTCTGATATTCGTCTATTTTGAACACATGGTCTTGATCTCAAAATCCTTAAATACAGTACTGGTAAAATGTAACAAAAATGTAAATGGGCTTGAGTATTTTATTGAGAGGACTTTAACTGAAATAATCTGCGGTATATCGGACCCCCAAATAAATCAGACTTGACCCGTGAACCCGTTTATGCTTTATGTTTATTTAATTTAAATGGTTTTATCTGGATTTTGGGTTAAATTATTGGGCCATTGTCAAAGGAATTTATCCAGTTATAATTGAGTTTGATGAGTAGTTATTAATATTTTAACGTCGCTACTAAGGTACAATATTTTACAACGTACACATATTTAAGCTTAAGCTCTGTCACTCTGCTAATAAAACATAAGTAACACACAGTGTATTTTATTTGTGAATATATTTTATTGTATATGTTTTGTATAATATTTTATTATATGAAAATCTTTTTATGCTTTGTTCCTTTGTAAGTTTGTATGTTGTTCCTTTCTTGCTTGAAAGAATTTGATAGTGCTATAATCCATATTCAATAAACAATGTTTTCTTCGTATATAAACGAATTTATTAGCGAATACCTATGTAGATGAATTTAAAGCATAAAATTATTTTAAAACAAAATATTACCAAGTCGTTGCCATAATTTCCGAAACACCGATGTATAAATATACAATAACATTAGATTGATATTTAATTTGACTACCTTCGCCAGCGAACCCCACATCTCTGAATCTCGGGTTCGATCCCCGGACGGGTCAATGTAGAAAAATAAATATAATAAAAGTTAAAAAAATCTGTTTGTAACCACTGCAACTTAGTAGTAAAGACAATATAATACAAAACTCACCGTAACGTAATCTAACAAAAATCTATTAAAATAAAAATATAAATACTTACGTTAAGCAACACTCGTAGTTAAAGAAATAGTCTTAGCAACAGTTTCCTACCTCTTTAGGTCCTAATTGTGACTCCTCAAACTGTTAAGAGTGATCGAGTAGGGTGAGCAGATCGCAATAAATACCGGCCCCGTCCGAACAGGAGTAATGTTGTTGGATTACAACCAATTGTACTGGATAATCCTCAATTGACACGGGATTGTCGAACAGATCGTCTTCAGTGTTGGGTAATTAATGGTCACAGTTGCAGGTCACTTCGGAGTGATTGCGGGGACATCTGTCGCTCTGAAGTTAGTAATTTTATTGTTTTGTTATTAATGCCTACATGATGTTTTATATCACTCTACGTATATATAACATTCTCTACGTATTATCCGTACTGGGTCAGAGAGATCTAAACAATAAATTTTTTTCAACAAACTTTCCAATTTGCACATGACACTATTAAAAAATAAATACTTACACAGGGACAACACCATAAAGATTGCTCTTTTTCTTCATATTGAATGCATTGGAATACCAGGGAATACCATTGGAATACGCTTCTCGTCCATGGAAATCGTTTTTATATTTTTCGATATATTACATTTTAATATAGCTCTCATGAATTTTTTATGTGAGATATATTAAGATTTCCTCAGTGTTATTAAATATTTATAGAGATTTAAAAAAATTACTGACACTGGCGGGGTTCTTGTCATCACTGTGCATTGTGTCGACGATGTTATCAACTGTGCTAAACGGTATAATTAGTAGTAATGATTTCTCAATTTGTGATTGAATCAATCGCAACATACATGTATATATTAGAGTCACGATAGCCGACTGCTTGGAATTTCGAGTTCGATCCCAGGTGGCAGGCTAGTACAAATTGGTTTTTCAAAAACTTATGTAAGAATTATATCGTTGGCTTGGACATAAAGACGGCGTTGGGCTCACCGCCTATCACGTTGTCCCGAAAATATCAACGTGACAGGTGAAGTCAACCACCTGCCTCCTGGGGATCGAACTCGGGTCACTTGACTCGAATTTTCGACCACACAACCACTCGGCTATCGTGACCTATGACTGTACACTGACACTTATGCGTGAAGATATTTTATTTATTTATTTAATCTTTATTGCACCAAATTAAAAAAAAGTACAAAAGGCGAGCTTAATGCTATACTGCATTCTCTACCAGCTAACCCTAGGTAGAACAGAAAATATGGTAAGGGCAGTAAAGGTAGTTAACAGCTAGTGTGCGATGCATATATACGTATAATAAATATATAAATATCTTCACGCAATTCCCAATACAGGGGTAGACAGAGGTCAAGTCTAGACAATTAAGTCCCTTTGACCCACCTTCCACCGAAGATATTTTTGGGACAACGTGACAGGTGGTGAGCCCGTCGCCGCCTTTATGTCCAAGCCAACGATGAAATTCGTACATAAGTTTTTGAAAAACTCATTGGTACTGCCACCTGGGGATCGAACTCGGGTCTCTCGACTCGAAATTCCGACCGCCCAACAACTCGGCTATCGGGACTTCTATATTATATATACGTATACATATATTAATATACACATATCAGTAAATATATATTAATACACAACATATATACCTAGATACTTACATAATACATAGCTCAGCGTACAATACATACACATATATATATATATATATATATATATATATATATATATATATATATATATATATATATATATACACATATTCATACACACATACACATACATATACAAATATATACATAAACTAATATTTATATAAATTAATCAATATGTTATAGATGAGACCGAAACTTTATCAGCTAGGATATATTCATACAGTTTTCTTTTAAATAAATTTTTCGAAGGCGACTGATGCAGGTCAAGAGGTAACCTGTTCCAGAGAGCGACAGAAGTGAGGTAAACGAATTAGACATAAAACTAGAGTGATGTTAGGGTACAGACAACTGTGAATTATGTGAAGAACGTAGATTAAGAGAGTGCGAGTCACCGAGGAACTGAAATTTTTGTTTTAGATAGAGAGGTGAGGAAGAGTCATGTAGTATTGAAAATAGAGTAGACAGAACGCGAAAATCTCTACGCTGACGAATCGTCAACCACTTTAATTGAAGTCAGAAGTTTGATACGTGGTCATATTTGCGCAGACTAAAGGCAAATCGTATACAGTTATTAAGTAATCTCTCGAACTTGTTCAGTACCTTCTTGGGAGATATTAGTGAGACAGACATCAGCATAGTCGAATAATGGAAAAATAAGAGACCGAACAAGAAGGAGTTTAGTGGAAGAAGGCAGAAAGGCTTTAAGACGATAGATGGAACGAAGTATGCCTGTCACCCTGCGACATATATCATCCGAATGTAACAATTCGGAGTCCAGGTAAAAGATTGGTCAATTATCAAACCCAAGTCCTTGACACTAGCACAGAATGGAATTAGGCGGTCTTCATACTGAATCGGTGGTAATTCACACATGCTGAGTCGAGATAATAGCCGACGGCCACCGATGATGATGGCTTGGCATTTATTGGGATTTACCATTAGCCCGAAACGCTTCCACCATAGTGAGATACGTCTCAGATCAGCATTTACGCTTGAAATAGCAGTGCTAACATCACCATAGGTGGCTTGCGAGTACAACTGAAGATCGTCCGCGTAAAGGTGGTAAGAACATTGAAGATGGTTGGTGAGAAGATTAATAAACAGTGAAAAGAGGAGAGGAGATAGAATGCCGCCCTGCGGAACACCCACAGTTAAGTCAGACCATTCAGACATGTCTTGACCTGTTCTGACAGCCTGTTGGCGTCCGCGAAGGTAGGAGGAAAACCAGTCCAGTGACGAAGAAGAGAAGTTAAGCCGTGAAAGTAAACTAAGTAAAAGATCATGGTCGACACAATTAAATGCGTTGGAAAAATCTATAAGGACAAGTACAGTCAGATGCGACTGGTCCATGCCCTCTCTTGAGTCTTCAATTATTTTAAATAAGGCTGTAGTAGTGCTGTGGCCTGGACGAAAGCCAGACTGAAATGTGCTTAGGAAGTAGACTTGTTTATGTACTATTGACTCAAGAGCTTTAGAAAGATACGGCAGTACAGAAATAGGTCTAAAATGAGAAGGTAGCGATGGATTTGTAACTTTGGCTAGTGGTAGAACAAATGCTTTGAGCCATGATTTTGGAAAAACACCAGAAGACAGTGAGAAGTTGATGATGTGAGTGAGAACTGGAGTAATTTGGTCGAGTATGAGAAGTACCATAGCTCTACTCACTTCGTCATGGCCGACTGCAGTAGAATTTATGGATATAACAGCTTTTCGGATATCCTCTTCTGTCACTGGACAAAGGTTAAAAGATTTACTGGATAACAATGGCATGGAGTTAAGTTCCTGTAGAGTTGAAGTTTTGATCGAAAGACACAAAGATGAAGTGGAGGAGAAGTGACTGTTGAGGTCATTGGACGAAATACTTGAATTCTGGGAATTTGTATGTGATTTTCCAAATCCCAGAGAGTTAAGGAACTTCCATACGTTTGCCGAAGAAGAGTTTGAAATACTGACGTGAAAATAACGGCGTTTAGCTGTTCTTACTATCTGGTTACATCGATTTCTTGCCCGCTTATACTGCTGAAAATTCAAAATGCTGCGATCTTTCTTGTAGACACGAAAAGCCCTGTCCCTCCTTGCCATCGCTCTTCGCACTTCCTCGGTTATCCATGGTGCAGGTGGTCGACGTAATCTCACTGCTCTTACTGGTACGTGCTTGTTGAATAGATCAAGAATTTGTGTTATAAAATAAGAAATTTTTGTATTAATGTCATTTACGGCCAGTAGAGGGCTCCACGCGATAACCTTGGCATCGTTACAAAGAGCAACGGTGTCGAGCTTATTAAAAGTACGCACATACACAATAGTGGGTACGGGCTTAGGAGGCTTTAATCTATATGATAATAGTAGCAAATCGTGTCTAGAAAACGCAGGAGCAGTCAGATATTTATTTATACATATATACTTAACCGCCCTAGAAAGTTCACTGCAGGCCTATATGTTTTACAATCGCCACGCTTCCGATTTGGAGATCGCAGTACCAGACACCACGCACCTTAGACGCTGCCTTCCGTCACCGTTCTGTTAAAATTTCGTTTGGTATTTTTCGATATGTTTATATTGCCATATTTCAGTAACCATTGATATTTCCAAGGCTTTCTCCTTAGTCGTCTCTCACACCACCCACGCGAAGAACATAATGGTATATTCTTACACCGTAACTACACGACAAAGATTTTCTACGTAAAAAAATATTTAAGGGAACTAAACAGAAACAGACTGTCCGAGCTTTCAATTTACTAAGTGGGAATGGACTGGCGTAATGACAGATTAGGGGTGCTCCGCGGCCACCTGAGCTAGCCCGGGCAAAATATGCAATAACTCAAGCGGGCCCCTGCCCGGGTATAATTCACCCGGATCGCGGCCAATAAATTCGTCAGGGTGATTAGTACGGGGCATTAAGTGCAGTGGCAGTGTGGAGAGAGCTCCCAGCGATAGATTCTAGAATTTTCATTTGCAGTTAAGCATTGCGATTTTATAGTATTTATTATTTAAATATCAGCCTTTGATAATTATTAACCGATTTAAAATAAAGGAGACGTTCTCAATTCGGTCGTTGTTATAAAGCCTATTTCGAATCTCATTATGGAATCTCAAAGAATTATTCAAAACATCATATTTTAATCGAATTTAAGCTCTTTTTCAATATAACTTTGTTGGTTACTTCTAGGGGTCATATGTACTAAAATCAATTTCAATTTAGATACTTATGTTTAATTTGCTGTAATTTTTAGATTTTTTGTGTTTTACAATATTACCATCTAAAACGTTTTTTCTTGATGTCCCGACCATATCTTGTTTTTCAACTTTGCTTAATGATGTCTTATTTATTTCTATTGTTGTTTCACGAATGGATATTCTGGATGAATTTTCTAGTGTTTTTTGATTAATTGTTATTTTGTCTGTACTTTTTTCACCAATGTCAAAGAGGCCACTGTGAGCATCAGTATCCTGTCGTTCAATTTTCAATTCTAAATAAGGTTTCTGAGCATTAGATTTTGCTCCTTTATGAGATAATTTAAAAGTTTGAAGTTTCTGAATGTCTTTTTCTAACGGGCATATTTTTGGATTTTTGCAATCACACGTTTTTGCCTTTTCATTCGCGTTTTCTCTTTCAATATTTACTTTATCGTAATTTTTATTTTCCATAATAATTTTCTTAATATTTAACTTCGTTTTATTCTCTGAGTCTTTCCGCCAAATTGTAGTACAAGTTTTTGCAGAATCTTTGCATCTAATCTGATTAGATTTATCATGTCTTTTATTTTTATGAAATCGACACTTAATCTTCTGCCAATTGTTTTGGGACTTTTCCCTTGGTACATTTGGTTCGGCTAGAATTTTATCACCGGATTTCATGCATCGGTCACTATCCTTTATTAATGTAACAGTTTTAGCGGTGGCTAGGTTGTTAGTTGTACGAAAACTCTCTGATCGGACGGCACTACTGTGTAAAGTATTATTGCTAGCCTCGTCTGATGCGCAGACGTAACAAAATGACTCTTTTTTCAGTAGCCTTAAGCAGTTGTCAATATTGGAATGAATTTTTCTTAAGGAACATTTTAATTTTGCTTCAGCGCCAATCTTTAAACCGGAGCTTTTAGTTAAACGAAGTCCAGGTTCTGGTGAAGTATGTTGTTGGATATCCGGTTGGAAAATCCGAGACCGCGGCCTTTGGTAAAGTTTTACTCCCATATCGTCAGTGCAAGATCTTAGCTGTGGTCTAGAATTCTTGAACATACTTCCAGCATTAACAGATTTTTCATCGTAGGACACACATACATTAAAATAGCTTTGTTTATCTCGTTTCTTCTTTTTCTTTGAACACATAATATAAAATAATGCAGGGATACACCAACATATTTCTAGAAATAATATTATTGTCACTATTAATACTTTTTTTGAGGTAAAATTGACCGTGAATTCAGAAGCGAATGTTGGTTTTTTGTTTTCTTTTTTAACGTAAAGATCTATTACTTTATCACACATTTCTTTAGTCTTGTTTACTAAGCTCAATACATTACCTAAACCAACGTATAAGTTTTCATCATTTAAATGTGGTAATACATTATTAATTAGCCATGATTCAAATCGTTTATTAAACTCGTCTTGGTCAGATGGTTTAGTAGAGCTTAGACAACTTTTTGCAGAGTCATAGTACTTAAACAAAGCATTTGAGGAATTTGGTGAATTCAACGATACAAGTGATTGATTTTTCAGCGGTACAAACATTGTACTCGATTTATCGTTCCAAGTGATGGATGGAGTAGGAATCGTTAATCCATTATCAGTTTTTTCGAAATAGGCTAAATTGCCACACGGATCTTGCATGCTACGTACATACGAAAATCTTGGAGGTGGTGCAACATTAATCGTGACAGATTTAAGAACATCCAAATTAGGTCCTCGCCAATTATGCCCATCAGTATCAAGATATCTCTTGATGTCATGGTAGAAATCGAATATTCTTAGTGCACTCTCTTTTGACACTGCACCGCCATAATACGCGAATTTTGTTATTGGTAAAACCCATGCTTTTAAGTAGCCACCAAGAGCATCCGAAATTGCTGTAGTTACGATGTCGTTGATTTGTGAATCGGGACTTTCTCTTTTAATCGTTTTATATATTTCTTTGAAATAATTAAGTAACATTGTTATGTACTTTTCATTGGCAACGCCTTCTGCAATAGTAGGTGGAATTATATCTTGTGCATGTCGACGAGCTTGCACGAGAGCTAAATCATTTATATTCCAGTTCGTTTTAGATGTGTCCGTTATAGAAAAGAGAACAGTTCCAACATTGAGTGGTATTTGGTAATAAGATAACGCTTGACATATTAGGATAAAAGCCACGGCAATAGTCTTACCATTCATTACACTTTTGTACATAACAGTATTATAAAATAAATCTATAAAAAAACTTTCAACATAACTTAAAAATGACAATCAAAGAATATATGAATACATTATACAGTATGTTATTATGGTAATCGTCATAGGATAAATAACGTATAAAGTTTTTATTCTCTAACAAAAAGTATACTCTTGGTAACACAGAATAATAACATGTACCAATATTATTATTGTATACAATAAGCACTAATTCAAGTGGTCTCTTTCTTTGCCTAGTAGTCAACACCATTTCCTCAATACCACATTGTTGCGTTATTGCTTGAATAGTGAAGGTAGGCGGCATACGGCCAATGGGGCATTTTATCTCATGCTTCAGAGTTGCCACCGTATCTTCCTCTGCAATAGTCACACAACCGGACTGTTAGTTTATTAAAAGTGCTTGTTAAATTATAGCGTATGATGGGAACGGAATCATAGCTTAAAAATAAATATCTTCACGCCATTCCCAACATAGGGGTAGAATGAGGTCCAGACAATTAGGTACTTTCGACGGACGAAGACATTTTTCGGGACAACGTAACCGGTGGTGAGCCCGTTGCCGTCTTTATGTCCAAGCCAACGATGTAATTCGTACATTAGTTTTTTTTGAAAAACCCATTGCTACTTGTCTGCCACCTGGAGATCGAACTCGGATCTTCTTGAGTCGAAATTCGGGATTCTAAATCGTAAAATAATTGTAAGTTTTTTTTAACAAAAATGGATGGAATGGATGGAAGTGGGATCTCCAAACCAATGGAGGTTTGGAGATCCCACGAGCTTTGGGGATCGACATCAGATCTCTTGACTTGAATTACGAACAACTTACCACTTGGCTATCGTGACACAATTATAAGAATCATTGTTGGTGAAATTTAATGCGAGGTTCTTCGACTAGGCTAACCTAACCTAACCTAATAAAGTACGGTTAAGATTTTCTCACAGTATTATTCGTTCTCCATACAATGTGCGTTATGAGTGTCTACTTCTCGAATGATAATCTTAGGTGTCATTTGTCGTCGAGACCTCCACTCATATGTTACCACGTCAGGCGCTCTCAGGTGTCGCAGCGTATAAATCACGAGCGATGGGAAGGGTGCATATGTGGCAGTGATTGTTTAATTAAACTATCTTCACGCATTTCCCAAAACAGGGGTAGCCAGAGGTTTAGTAGTTATTCTAGACAAGTTAGTCCTTCCCTGAGTTTATTTTGGAACAATGTGATAGGAGATGAGCCTGTCGCCGTTTGTTTGCCAATGATACAAATCGTACATAAGTTTTGAAATAACTTATTGGATCAAACACGGGTCTCTGGGCTTGAATTCCGAGCTCGGGATATCATGACTTTTTTAACTAGTCTAACTAAACTAGTTTCTAGAAATTTCCTATACTAGTATATTTTAAAGTATGTAAGTATTAGCGGCCATATTCATCACGCTTTGCAATCGGATTCATTAGATACCAGATACTTTGCACTTTAGCCAATGTTGCCTGTCACTTGTCTGCTTAACATTAGCCTGGAGGTTATTCCGCCATCTATCGGTAGCCTATGCCATATAGAAGACTTTTATCCAGTTACCTCCTCCTCTTTACCTTACTTTAAAATTCTAATATGTTATTGGGGCATGCAAGTATTATGAGGATTTTCTATACGATTTTCAATATCGAAAATGACTAAAAGTGTACAAAGAGGAAATTTTCAAAGTATTTAATATTTTATGAAGCCTATAAAACAAGTTAAGACGACGTTCGCCTTTATGCGCCTCTAAGATATCCAAGTTTCAGACCTATACAAAAGTAATCCTAAGATACACGCTTGTTGTACCGCCTTAGCCTTGGCGGTAAGATGTTTTTTATCCCATACTCTTGCAAAAAAAAAGTCACGTTAGCCGAGTTCGATCCCGTATCAATGAGTTTTTCAAAAACTTATGTAGAAATTATATCGTTGGTTTGGACATAAAGCCGGCGACGGGGTCATCACTTGTTACGATGTCCCGAAAATATTTTCGGTGGGAAGTGGGTCGAAGGGATTTAATTGTCTAGATTAGACCTCTGTCTACCCGTGTATTGGGAATTGCGTGAAGATATTTAATTTTATACTCTTGCAATGAGTTTTCCCAACAAAGGGACCGCCTTACCTACTACTTCTATGAGGTGCCTATTCGAAATCCTATCGTTTCAGAAATAAATAAAATTTATTTATTAAATGTATAGTACATGCCCTTGAAAACTTCTGGGAGCTGGTGAGTATATTTGCTACAAATGCTGCTTTTCCATCCGCTGTTGTATATGAGTGGGTATCTTGCATTTAGCAGCAACAAAAAGTATCGGTAACATTATGTAAATTACCAAAACATGACAATTTAGTTACGTTTCTAGTTATGAATTACTTAAGCGGAATTCTACGAGTCGTTTAATTCACCCAATTAAGAATACATTAAGTTACAGAAGCACGCTGGCGGAGATAGCGTGACAGCGGGCACGTCACGCTCCACTGATGCGTACGCACGCCACAGTTAATTGTCAACAGTGTTACGATGACAGATGACCTGCTGATCATTAAACTGCTTCGGTTTAATTAAAATACAACAATTAATGGCCCTCACGCTGTGGAAGGTATTTATCATTAAACTAATCTTGGGTAACTAAGAACTCCAAATCCGATCCATTTTAAATAAAATATAAATATATATTCATGTCATTCCTAATACGGTGGTAGACAGAGGTCTAGTCTGGAAAACTCTTTGACCCACCTTCCACCGAAGATATTTTCGGGACAACGTGACCGGTGGTGAGCCCATTGCCGTCTTTATGTCCATGCCAACGAAGTAATCATGTATAACTTTTTGAAAACACCCATTGATACGAGTCGGCCACCTGGGGAGCAACTTGGGTTTCCTGACTGACAATTCCGATCTCTCTGCTATCGTGAGTCTAAAATCTCTAATCTCAAAATAAAATAAATAAATTAAAGAGAAAAAATGTTTTAAAATTTCAACTGACACGGGCGGCGTTCGAACTCGCGACGTATGCTCATCTGAGGCTACGCTCTTACCTCCGAGCACTTAATGTAATCACATAAAAGTTCAGCATAACAAATATGCTTTTAAATACCGAAAAATATCTTCGGTGAAAGGTGGGTCAAAGGGACTTAATTGTCTAGACTTGACCTCTGTCTACCCCTGTATTGGGAATTGCGTGAAGATATATATACATCAGAGGGGCTTGCATGTGCGAGGCATACTTTAAAGTAAGGAATTAGAAAAGGCAAAGGAGAAGAAAGAAGGGTGGGCAAGGACCTCTGATGTTACGAGTGTGCGGAATTGTCACTTAAGTCTTAAATGGGTGGTGCGGTGATACACCATTAAAACGGCCTGTTAACAGGCCGTTTTAATGGTGGGCTTTAAAGCCCGCTGCAGGACATAGGCTTCTGCTATGGTAGGATTTGTCATAATCGCCACGCTTGGCAAACGGATTGGCGATCGCAGTACCAGGCCATTCGCACCTCAGACGCTGCTGCCCATCTTCGGCCTGATTATTTTGGTCTGACATTTTTAAAGATGGTTATTCAAGGCGGTTTCCTTAGTCACCTCTTAAGACACCCACGGGAAGGAAGGGAGTAGTAATATTCTTATTATTAATCTATTCATTATTATTAAAGAAAATAATTCGTATTTCAGACTTCTGTCATCAATATTGAGCTTCCTTCGAATTGGCAGAAATGTCATAAATATTCAAACACTATGTTATATATTCAAACACAGAGTATTATTCCTGTTTGAAGGGTTTAAAGATCATTACAGAATATAGATAGTGTCTTCCGTCAGGAGGATTTTCCTTAATCACCACGCTTGGCAATTCCCAAATAAAATTGTATTGGCGATCACAATACCAAATATTACGTACCTTTCACTGTGCAGTCTGTCTGTTGTCAGTCAGCTTAATTATTATTATTATATTATTATAAAGTAAACTTTCGTTGATAGGCAACCTTCATATATCTTCTCTGGGCTTGCTTATAAAAATTTTCTAGTCTATTTTTAAAAACATTCATAGGAGTCGTACACGCGATTTTTTTCATTTAATCTGATATTTTTCATGATCGCTATGTGTTACATCAAGGTCTTTTCAATTTTTAGTCTATTAAGAGAACAATAAAAAAAATATCTTCACGCAATTCCCAATACAGGGGTAGTATATTCCCAGTAAAGTCTAGACAATTAAGTCCCTGTGACCCACCTTCCACCGAAGATATTTTCGGGACAACGTGACAGGTGGTGAGCCTGTCGCCGTCTTTATGTCCAAGCCAACGCCGTCTTTATGTCCAAGCCAACGATGAAATTCGTACATAAGTTTTTGAAAAACTCATTGGTACTGCCACCTGGGGATCGAACTCGGGTCTCTCGACTCGAAATTCCGACCACCCAACAACTCGGGTATCGTGACTTTTTTCGTGAAGAGAACAATCATTATCATAATAATAATTTTACAATAATTTTACAATGCTGTTACAACAATTTATAATAATTTTACAATGCTGGCATTACTCTGATAAAGAGACGTTCGACGCTACATTTTTTAAAATGTGCTATTTAGTAATGAAATGATTTAGTGACGTAAAAACAATACAGAAGAAAGATTTACAACATAAATCTGAATCAGCGGTCGTATGACAGACTCAACAGTAACTAATTGTTATTCACCATACGATCTCACTATGGATAAGTCCTAAACTCCCACAAGAGTATTGCGTTACACGCGTCATTAAGGGATGTTATGTTAGCAGGGAAGCAAAGGGTTATCAAGGATCAAGCGGATAATTCTCGTGTATATTTCGCTTTGATTGCTTACAGCTTTTACGTAATAATTAGATTTACACGACGATATGGAATATATAGATCCATAGTCTTCATTAATTAATAACACCGCCTGTCACTATAATTCTGAAGCGTTATTACGTTTAAACTAATGATCATAATTCAGAGAATTTGTTGAAGAGATCTTGCATAATGATGAATAGGGGTTAATTTCATATTTTAGTAACATATTTTTTTCGTTTTAAATGCTTATGACTTTTACATTTGCAGATATATGACAAGTGTCACGATAGCCGAGTGGTTGGGAGATCGGAGTTTATTATATATATTAATTATTTATACAATTATACGATGTTATTACAATTTTACTTTCTTTGAGTTCCCCATTTTCTGGCGGGCTGATTAAGGTGCGCTCACACTAAAGAGAATTATGGACGCGGGAAGTTGGATTTATTACCACTAGTTAATCGCTTGCTCTATGATTAGTTTCGATTTACCGCATTGGGGATTGGGATTAAAAATGCTCTTGTGGCTGCAGTCTACAATACCTGTACAGTTTGTAGTAGTCTACTGCCCAATTGCATATGTACTGCAGGTTGACACGAGCATCGGGAATAAGATATTTTCAAAAAACTTACGTACGATTTATATCGTTGGGATGTACATTAAGATGGCGACGGGCTCACCACCTGTCAAGGACTTTAGTGTCCCCTCCTCTGTCTACCCCTGTATTGAATGACGTGAGGATATTTTTTATATTTCGGGTCCATATTCAGACGTTGCTGCCAGAAAGTGCTTAGAGTAAGAACTATGACTATTTAGCCTTGGATAGTATATTACAGTAATGAAATTTATTAAACATAACGAAGTTTATATAAAACGATTATTTACGGATTTTATCGCGTTTTTACTTAGTTTTTTTAAAACTTTTATAACTTCCCGACGTTTCGGGTGTTTTACAGCATGCGTGGTCACGGGTGGAACTGATGTTTTGAACGAC
Source organism: Sericinus montela (assembly GCA_029286605.1). Classification (NCBI taxonomy): domain Eukaryota; kingdom Metazoa; phylum Arthropoda; class Insecta; order Lepidoptera; family Papilionidae; genus Sericinus; species Sericinus montela. The sequence goes on along the minus strand of JAGSMR010000054.1, from coordinate 2,029,066 downwards.
CGGCGGTCATTGCTGGCTTCGGCTGCCATTAGCTTTTGTTTATTAATTTGGAGCCAATTTACACAGTAGGCGCTCACTGTCTCTGGAGGTCTTGCGGTGGTGTGCTTGTCATTGGGCTTTAATATAACTGGATCCCAAGCAGTTTTGTATTGGGAATCTAAAAAATTTTATTACATTACATTTGGTTAAATGTTATCTCTACGTGATTCCATGAAGGTTTGTAAAGGTACCTATTATTAGATCAATCAATTGAAAATCAATTGGATACAATAAAGTTATTGAATCTAATATTTTTATGAGTTGCAAATATCAGTTAATCTTTTTAGGGTCATTTAGAATTCCTAACAAATGCAAATGCAAGCCTTATTCACGAGATTTTTAAATATTTTTACTTTCAAAGTTAAGTCCGTCATGTGATTTCATCGCGAGATATGTCGAGATATGTTAGAACAGGTTAGGTGTAGAAATCTTTACAACGTAGGTTCAATACGTAGTACCAACTGAATAAGCAATAACTTTTTTTTTCAATAGACAGAAATATGAGATTAATTAAAACACTGGTTATGAAACAGCATGGCTTGCAATTCTTTGACATCTATAGTGAGCTGTCACTATGCGTCGATGATTCCTTGCAACGCCGTCGGGAGTGAGCAGGGGACAAATTGCACGCTCCCGCGGGAAATCTATGGTTATTAGCTGTCAATCATAGACGCGGAGGTGGCGCCCCCTTTATTGGCAGAAACACGAAATCCCACTGCTGTGATTTAATATTTTTTTTCTTGACTTTAGTTGTAAACCATAACATATAAAATTTTAAATTTACATTACAGGTCACGATAGCCGATTGGTTCGGTGATCGGAATTGAGTCAAGAGACCCGATCCCCAGGTGGTAGGATCGTAGGAATATAGCTCGTAGGTTTTTCAAAATTTACGTAAAGATGGTAACATGCCTGTCACTTAGTCCCAAAAATAATTTTAGTGAAAGGTCGATCGAAAGGATTTAATTGTCTAGACATATGTATAACCCAGTATTGGGAAAGGCGTGAAGATTTGTTCATATCATACATTGGTACATACATAAAGTACCTGTAAAAGTCCACTGAAGCATAAACATCTGTGGTCGGAATTTCGAGTCAAGAGACCCGAGTTCGATTTCCAGGTGGCAGGCCCGTACCAATGAGTTTTTCAAAAACTTATGTACGAATTTTATCGTTGGCTTATACATAAAGACGGCGACGGGCTGATCACCTGTCACGTTGTCCTGAAAATATCTTTGGCGGAAGGAGGGTCGAAGGGACTTAATTGTTTAGACTGTCTACCCCTGTATTGGGAATTGCGTGAAGATGTTTTTATTTGTTTATCATACATTGGTACATACATAAAGTACCTGTAAAAGTCCACTGAAGCATAAACATCTGTGGTCGGAATTTCGAGTCAAGAGACCCGATCCCCAGGTGGTAGGATCGTAGGAATATAGCTCGTAGGTTTTTTCAAAATTTACGTAAAGATGGTAACATGCCTGTCACTTAGTCCCAAAAATAATTTTAGTGAAAGGTCGATCGAAAGGATTTAATTGTCTAGACATATGTATAACCCAGTATTGGGAAAGGCGTGAAGATTTGTTCATATCATACATTGGTACATACATAAAGTACCTGTAAAAGTCCACTGAAGCATAAACATCTGTGGTCGGAATTTCGAGTCAAGAGACCCGATCCCCAGGTGGTAGGATCGTAGGAACATAGCTCGTAGGTTTTTTCAAAATTTACGTAAAGATGGTAACATGCCTGTCACTTAGTCCCAAAAATAATTTTAGTGAAAGGTCGATCGAAAGGATTTAATTGTCTAGACATATGTATAACCCAGTATTGGGAAAGGCGTGAAGATTTGTTCATATCATACATTGGTACATACATAAAGTACCTGTAAAAGTCCACTGAAGCATAAACATCTGTGGTCGGAATTTCGAGTCAAGAGACCCGATCCCCAGGTGGTAGGATCGTAGGAACATAGCTCGTAGGTTTTTTCAAAATTTACGTAAAGATGGTAACATGCCTGTCACTTAGTCCCAAAAATAATTTTAGTGAAAGGTCGATCGAAAGGATTTAATTGTCTAGACATATGTATAACCCAGTATTGGGAAAGGCGTGAAGATTTGTTCATATCATACATTGGTACATACATAAAGTACCTGTAAAAGTCCACTGAAGCATAAACATCTGTGGTCGGAATTTCGAGTCAAGAGACCCGATCCCCAGGTGGTAGGATCGTAGGAACATAGCTCGTAGGTTTTTTCAAAATTTACGTAAAGATGGTAACATGCCTGTCACTTAGTCCCAAAAATAATTTTAGTGAAAGGTCGATCGAAAGGATTTAATTGTCTAGACATATGTATAACCCAGTATTGGGAAAGGCGTGAAGATTTGTTCATATCATACATTGGTACATACATAAAGTACCTGTAAAAGTCCACTGAAGCATAAACATCTGTGGTCGGAATTTCGAGTCAAGAGACCCGATCCCCAGGTGGTAGGATCGTAGGAACATAGCTCGTAGGTTTTTTCAAAATTTACGTAAAGATGGTAACATGCCTGTCACTTAGTCCCAAAAATAATTTTAGTGAAAGGTCGATCGAAAGGATTTAATTGTCTAGACATATGTATAACCCAGTATTGGGAAAGGCGTGAAGATTTGTTCATATCATACATTGGTACATACATAAAGTACCTGTAAAAGTCCACTGAAGCATAAACATCTGTGGTCGGAATTTCGAGTCAAGAGACCCGAGTTCGATTTCCAGGTGGCAGGCCCGTACCAATGAGTTTTTCAAAAACTTATGTACGAATTTTATCGTTGGCTTATACATAAAGACGGCGACGGGCTCACCATCTGTCACATTGTCCCGAAAATATCTTCGGCGCAAGGAGGGTCGAAGGATTGGGAATTGCGTGAAGATGTTTTTTTTTTTGTTTATCATCCTCTTCCACTGGAAGCACATTAGCGACAACAGTAACAGACATTTTGCGCGTTAGAAGGAGCTGCCTGTAACCCATAAGATGAATTTCGATAAAGTATTTTTCGAAATGGTCATCTTGCCATCTGACTTTAGTCAATGACATTTTAAAGTTATTGTATATTTTCCCTTCGTCGACTCTTATGACACCCACGGGAAGAAACGGGGTGGTATGTTCTTATGCCGGTACCACACGGCTATTTTTCCATATCCAAGATGAAGCTTTTGATAAAAATTGGCACACAAATGAAGAAGTTATAGAAAGAAAGAGAGAAATAACGTTTTTATCTTTTTCTAGCCATGATCTTTGCAATATTCTTAATATTTCTCATAGCGAAAATCTAACAAAGAGGCAAAAGGTGTGTTCTGATATGGTTTGATAGACTAGATTTCCGAGCGGATTATTGGCTGGAAATTGAGTCGCAGCGTAATTTCCTGAACGCTAAGAAAAGTTTTGACTTCGCTGTCGGTCCTTACTAAATACCTACATTATATATTTTAAAATCATGTAAACAAAAAATTCATTTCATTATAATGTACAAATTATCTCAAATATGATGTAAATAATGTTGCAAGTTTGTATATTAAGATGTTTTAAAGTATGGAATTCAATCACCTCGAATTCCCTGTCTTCATATAAAATAAACCTAAAATGGGCCTATCAAAATCAGCCTATTCGTTCTAAAAAAAGCTACGTATAAACTACACATATAGAGACAGGATGCCTATTGTAGCCCCAAGAAATTATTAGGTTCTGAAGATTGAACGCAATAAATACTTGATCAATTCCGTCCGAAATGTCAGTTCAAATGGAATAACAAATGAGCGCATCGCCGAAATTGCGGTCATTAATATTTCAAGCAGTTGACCACGTATTACCTTAGCTCAATCGGTTATTCTAACCCAAAATTATCTGTACATAATACACGTACGTAGAAATATAATACATGTACATACAAGTAAATAGATAGAAAACCTATATAATGTACCTTGCTTCGAAGTTCTTTCGCTTTTTTAAATGTTACTTTTTTTTAATCGCGGTAAAAATTATTTATTCTTAAAAAAGGTATCCTATATCCATTATATGTGGCATACAGAATTTCATCAAAATTTATACATATTGCTTTAGCCGTATAGCCCTGATAAAGGTAAAAAGAAGTGTTAAACTTTAAACAGAGACAATGCTTCTTTTTTCTCTCATATCAACAGTTTATCCACTACTAAATATAGGCCTCCCAAAATTTGCTATCTGGTCCTGAGCCATCAGCATCCATCTACTGTGAATTTCTTCGTTGCGGATTCTATCCCGTTAGAATTTCTCATAGTCGCCACGCTTGGCAAGCGGATGAACATTGCTACGGTCTTGTAATTTTGGTCTGGTATTTTTTAAAATGGTCATTCCACCAGTCTCAGTATCAGTAGCCAATGCCATTTTTAAGGCTATGCTTTTAAAACACTCATATTAAGAAAGCAGGTCGTATTTTCTTATGATGTTACGCACGGAATCGAACAATTAAATAATATTTTAGGTGGCAAATGTGACAGATGTCATCGCAATGTTGCCAGTAACAAAGACGATGATTTCCCGCGTCAATAGAGCGGACAACCGGCGTGTGCCGGACATCATTACACGTGCCATGCGGAAATATTTAAATAATTCAATTAATTGCGTTGCAGTTCTGATTGACACGCACCTGGTTAAAAGTATGATAATAAAATATTTAGTTATTTCTTTTCGTTATTATTGTTCTATTCCTGATAAAAGTTAAGCAAATATTTAGTAATCATAGTGCTATAGAAGAGTAGAGTTTGTTGACACAAGTCTCTTATACTTACAAAGAGAACCCAGACCCGGGTGTATCGTAGTATTAGCTTGTATTAAGCAAAATTATCTTCATTTTAATTTTTCTAAGCTCGCAGGCTATAAACTGTTTGTGTGCCAAATTTCTTTAAATCCGTTTGATAATTTTTTCAAAATCCAAATCACATAAAATTTCACACGTATAGTAAATTGGGTATTCACGCAATACCCAATACAGGGGTAGACCGAGGTCTAGTCTAGACAACGAAGTCCCTTCGTCCCACCTTCCACCGAAGATATTTTCGGGAGAACGTGATAGGTGGTGAGTCCGTCGCCGTCTTTACAGACCAAGCCAACGATATAATTCGTACATAAGTTTATTTTTACCACCTGGGGATCGAACTCGAGTCTCTTGACTCGAAATTCCGACCACCCAACCATTCGGCTATCGTGACTTACTTTATAAAATAAAATCGTTTTGTATTTCTTTATCGTATATTTATATCGTATATATTTATACGTCTTAAACGATGCTATGCTTATTTTTTATTCAACTGTAAAGATCTTTTAATCTAATAAAACCTTTACCAATAATTTTATTAAGCTATAAATACTGAATTTAATATTATAAATGTGAATGTAAGAATGTTTGTTTGCTTGTTACGCTGTAACGCCTAAACCATTACATCAATTTAAAAAAAAATCTTTTACCGTAATATTGGCTAGATTTTTTAACTAGAGATTCCTACAAATAATACAATAATGTATACAAAATCTGTCTTGAAAGTTATTGTTTGACGTGCGCTGCTATTTTGTCATTGTAAAATTATTATTGAAGTATCTTACTAAGCTCTTACGGATACTAGACTATGGCAGAATTATTGTCGTCTAAACAAAAATATCAAACTCATAAAAGGAAGAAAAAAAATCTTAGACACTTTATTTCGCGACAGGCTGTTTGTTATTGTTTATTATACATTTGTTTGTTATTTTTTGCTTATTATTTGCTTGTTAGAAAATTTAGGTTACTATGAAAATGGCTTTGACATTCTACATTCCAGTATGAAAATGGGAAAAAAACGGAGTTCCCATAAGAAATTAACGGTGGTCAGTTCACTATTCAATTAAGTAAATCACCAGCTGTTCCTTTTTTTTGAGAATTAATCATAAATGTTTAAACTTTATTTAATTTGTAAAGATAATGACAGTGACAGTTATTTAAAGACATTACTCGAGCGAAGCTGTATGTAAAAGCTAGTTTTGTTTATATCAAATCTAATCAAATTATTTTATTTGTCGTCATAAGAATGGTACATTCGTTTTTCGATAGTCATTTTTAATCTACCACCATTTCGTAATGAGGTTTCTCTAACGGAGAAGAAACAGACGAAAGAAACTCCGTAGGTATCCTCTTTTTTGGTCAATATTTTTTTTACAATAATATATTATATAATGTGATATGATATTTTCTAGAAATAGCTTGGGAGCGATCACATTATTAAATAAAAAGGGCACAGATTTGAGCTAGTTGTTGACAAACTGTAAAAATTCACGTAAGATTGTATTTTTTGATATTTTGAAATTTCTTTTACAGAATAGGCAGCTTTAGTTAAATTCCCAAAAAAGAAATTATAAAAAGTTTGGAGGTGCTGGGATTTGAACCCAGGACTTTCAGCATGCGAAGCAGACACTCTACCACTGAGTTACACCCCCTGTAAGGATTTACAACGAAATACGTTAACAGTACTTATTAATACTAATATCTGTACAATTTTTTTTTGGAATATCTTAAAATCATATTCTTGTAGTTTGAATATGATTTCATATACTCCAGTATGACAGGGAACATATGTAGTAGATGTTTTTTTTTAATAATTGAAGCAGTATTATAATAATTGAAGTAGGGTACATTTGACGTTGTTTTTATTTTACGCTTTATTACACATTTTTACTTATTCTAGTCTCTACTCCAAGATTTGTAAGAAGAACACTCTCATTAAGTTTAGGTCGCCTTTGTTCATGCATTTTTAAATGTATCAATAAACTGTGTTCATAAAGACGAAATAAAAAGAATAAAAAAATAATATAAGACATTCAAATGTTAATTTAAGTACCTATTTTATACTCGTATTTGTTTAATACATTCCATCACGCCTGTCATTAAATGTTTTTGAATTGGATATCTAGATGGCGCTGATCTCTATAACAAGTTTACCGTCAAAACTATTGTTACATTGCGTGTTATCAGTGGGATTGTTTTTCCAGTTGCTCTCCCTTTTGATTAACTAGTGAAAATATTAAGCCATATCACCCCGCGACTGATTATTATTTATATTTTGCTGCTTTTTTAATTTCGTCTTTATTACATTTGCACTAAAATACAAAGTTTGTCTGAACGTTTTGTACTCTGTGCTATTATTAAAACATTAACGCATATTTGATTTCGATGTGAAAATATTAATTATTACCTTTATTATAGTTTAAGCTCACGCCCTTATCGTCTTCGTTTCCGTCTTCTATTTCCCTGTTTCCTTTCAAAAAGGTAGGCTAAGTACCAACAACCCCTTTAGGATTGCGTGTCTATATGTGTCTTAGTCTTACGTTTCTCGTTTGTTATCTTCTCATAAACAAATATCAAGGAAACTTAATATAAATAATAAAATAATAGAATAATAGTTTTTAGTTAATAAGTATTGTAACTATTAACATAATTTTTTCTATAAATAAAGTATTACTTAATTAAAAGGAAACTTTACTATTTTGTTACGTAATGTTTCTTTGACGTACAATTTTTTTTTTTTAATAATTGAAGCAGTATTATAATAATTGAAGTAGGGTACATTTGACGTTGTTTTTATTTTACGCTTTATTACACATTTTTACTTATTCTAGTCTCTACTCCAAGATTTGTAAGAAGAACACTCTCATTAAGTTTAGGTCGCCTTTGTTCATGCATTTTTAAATGTATCAATAAACTGTGTTCATAAAGACGAAATAAAAAGAATAAAAAAATAATATAAGACATTCAAATGTTAATTTAAGTACCTATTTTATACTCGTATTTGTTTAATACATTCCATCACGCCTGTCATTAAATGTTTTTGAATTGGATATCTAGATGGCGCTGATCTCTATAACAAGTTTACCGTCAAAACTATTGTTACATTGCGTGTTATCAGTGGGATTGTTTTTCCAGTTGCTCTCCTTTTGATTAACTAGTGAAAATATTAAGCCATATCACCCCGCGACTGATTATTATTTATATTTTGCTGCTTTTTTAATTTCGTCTTTATTACATTTGCACTAAAATACAAAGTTTGTCTGAACGTTTTGTACTCTGTGCTATTATTAAAACATTAACGCATATTTGATTTCGATGTGAAAATATTAATTATTACCTTTATTATAGTTTAAGCTCACGCCCTTATCGTCTTCGTTTCCGTCTTCTATTTCCCTGTTTCCTTTCAAAAAGGTAGGCTAAGTACCAACAACCCCTTTAGGATTGCGTGTCTATATGTGTCTTAGTCTTACGTTTCTCGTTTGTTATCTTCTCATAAACAAATATCAAGGAAACTTAATATAAATAATAAAATAATAGAATAATAGTTTTTAGTTAATAAGTATTGTAACTATTAACATAATTTTTTCTATAAATAAAGTATTACTTAATTAAAAGGAAACTTTACTATTTTGTTACGTAATGTTTCTTTGACGTACAATTTTTATTGAATTCTTAAAGACTGTAAATCATGCTGTACTTTTTGTTATTAATAGAGTGTCTTTTATTAATACTTTTTTAAATATATTTTTAATGAAAGGTTTTTAAAGCTTTTTAATCTAATTAATCCCGAAAATATCTTCGGTGGAAGGTGGGTCAAAGGGACTTAATTGTCTAGACTAGACCTCTGTCTACCCCTGTATTGGGAATTGCGTGAAGATATTTATATTCTAATTTATGTTTTTTTGTGAATTTATAACAAGTACGTGGTATTTAGGATTTTCTTGCTGTTTGAGTGCACTGATATGTCAGTATTAATAAAACTATGGAGTTTTGCAGAATAACTGCGTGAAATAACTGAGAGTGAGAGGAACTGCATGTTTTGTTGTTTTAAGTTGTTGTCGATCCGATAGCCTAGTTGTTAGTGACCAAGCCTTCAAAGCAAGGTGGTGGGTTCGAATCCCGCCAGGGGTATTTATGTAATGAGCATGACTATCTTTTTGTGTGATGAACATGTTGTAAGTTTGGGCGAAATGTGTGTACCCCTGTATTGGGAATATACCTGAAGTATGTGTGAAGTATAAGTAAACTTCGGATGACACTTTTACACCACCAGTATCCTGTTCTTTCATCAAGGCACGGTTGTTGTAAAATGTGAGATTTAAGACAAAGCTTCTCTTGCGGAAGATGCCTATGTCTTGCAGTAGACTTTTATAAGCCTTTATGCGTGCTATTATTAGTATTTATATACATAAATTGTTTTGAAGTTTTAAAAAACAGACATGAAGTCACGATAGCCGAGTTGTTGGGTGGTCGGAATTTCGAGTCGAGAGACCCGAGTTCGATCCCCAGGTAGCAGTACCAATGAGTTTTTCAAAAACTTATGTACGAATTTCATCGTTGGCTTGGACATAAAGGCGATTACGTTGTCTCGAAAATATCTTCGGTGGAAGGTGGGTCAAAGGGACTTAATTGTCTAGACTTGACCTCTGTCTACCCCTGTATTGGGAATTGCGTGAAGATATTTATATTTAAAAAACAGACATTATATCAAATTTAAACTATGTACTCGTTATGTAGTTTAGTCATTACGATAAGCAATGAGCAAAATTCAATAAAAATTATGTGCATACCAGTTTAAGATTTATCTTTGATTTTTAATGTAATAGTTTTTAATTTTAATTATGATACCTAATATTGATTTCCTATTATGTCATATTATGAATCGTAACAGAAATAATTTAAGTATACTTTTGCAAAAATGGCTGTTTCTGTTTCTTCTGTTGCCTTTCGTGAAATGTGTTCTAACACATGTTCTTACACATATCCCGAAAGGGCCTCCTCAAATATGCTTGAAGCGTGTTAGAACTAAGTTACCGGTTTAATTGAACATAAAACAAACATGTGTAATACCTAAATAATAAACAAATGCCGAACAGTTTTGTTGAATATTCATTAAACCATCTCCTATAAGAAGTCGGCTAATAATACAATCGTTTCAATAAATGACTACGACATCACAAATAGCTTAATAATAATAATAATAATTTATTTGAATCGGACCAAAAAGTATGTAAATATGGATAATATTGAATGGTTGGTAATCCGGTTAGTAACAATTTCAATTAAAACTATGTTAGTATTGTTAGTTTACATCTATTTGAACAAGTATCATTTGTGACCTAGTACAAGCCCTATCCAGTGGTTCTGGACGGGGCAGTCACTTCTACCAGATATCGCCCTCAGAATGCTGTTGTTGCTACCTCTCAAACGCTGCATCTGTGAGGCTGATTTTTTGCGGATTATCGCTTGAAATGTATCCGTACGCGCCGCCACAAACATTCGTGACGCGCTGCAACGCCAGGGCAGCCGCAACAGCATCCTGAAAGCGTTGTTGTACTGGACGCGCAGGGCGTTGTAAGCTCGACGCGTATATGTAACCCATAGGCCACTTGAGTAAAAAGATTGACAATATGATTTAAATAGTGTTAATTTAACTGTATTTGTACATCTCGTGAACCTGCGAGCCAGCATATTGGCTCGGACCGCCAACGCCCTTCGCTCTCTTTCCATATATTCGTCATCGCGAAGGTCTTCAGTTACAATGTGCCCCAGGTACTTAAAGTTATTTACAGCCTTGATAGGCACCCCACCAAGGACCACAGGAGGCACATAGGTTGGCTGATATTTCCCTGCCTTAAATACGACTATTCTACTTTTATCGCCATTATATCTTAAACCATGTGACTCCGCATATGTCTCACATATAGACACTAAAGTCCTTAGTGCGTTGATTGTGGGACTCAGCAACACCATGTCGTCAGCATAGCTTAAATTATTAAAACAAATACCATCAATATGACAGCCGACATGAGTGTTACTGAGCCGTTCAATAAGCTCATTGACATACAGATTGAACAATAAAGGTGAGCTTAACCCTCCCTGTCTCACGCCACATTTCAATCTGTATGCATCCGACATGGTACTTGCCCATCTCACTTGATTTGTCTGGTTCATATACCAGAATTTGAGGAGGGAGATGCATTCCACCGGCACACCCGTGGTCCCCAACTTGTCCCATAGACGGTCATAAAGTACAAGATCAAAAGCTTTAGACAAGTCGAGAAAGCACGCGTACACCGGTGTCCTCCTCTTCGTGTAGTAGTTAACAGTATGCTTAAGGCTCAGAATAGCACTTTCAGTTGACAACCCTGCCCTAAAGCCAAACTGGGCATCATGAATATTTACATGCCTTGCGAGAGTGCCATTCAATAAACTATCTAGTAGCTTGGCTGCTGTTGTGGCAAGTGAGATAGGCCGATAATTATTTTTATCAGAGGCATTGCTCGTCTTATACTTGGGAACTGGTACAACGATAGTCCGTAGTAGAGCCTCAGGCAGATAGGAGTGACAAAGACACAAATTAAATAACATTGAAAGAACTCGCGGCAACTGTGGTCCAGCATTTTTAAAGTGTTCGATGCTGAGACCGTCATGACCGGGGGATTTGCCTTGATGCATGTTTTTAATTACCATCGAAACATCTTTTACTGAGAAAGACATTTTACACTCGGTCATACCGGTCGCACGATCGAACACACTACACGACAATGGTTCCGCGGCTGATTGTATGTTGAAGCAATCCTTAAATAAATTAGCAATTATTTTGTGGTCGTGTACGCCTTCAACACAAATAGGAATGCTAGTTTTTACATTTAATTTATTTGTGTTCTTCCAGAAACTTTTGAAATCTTTAGCCATGTGATTTGAAGCAAGTATATCCATCTTTAATTGATCTTGTCTATCTTGGCACCATTTTAATTTGGACATAAATATTTTTCGCGTGTTCGTCATTTCATTATATACCTTGCCGCTTTTAGGTCTTCCCGCCAAAGCCCATAGTTGAAATTTAAGCCTAGCCTCCCTATGTGCGCTGGCTACGTACTTATTCCACCCAATTATATAACCTTTTTTATTTTTAAATATTTTGTTTATATACGTCTGCGAAGCAGCTTCAGATAAAATAGAACCAATCTTATAGAATAATTGATCTAATATGAGGTAACGGTCTTTGTTAGGACATAAATGCTTACAGCAGTGGCTCAACTCTAGCGGAAAACTAATTTCTTTTAACTTAGAATTACATAAATCATAATATTTATTAATTTGCTTCACCTGCCTCTCTCCCCATATTATACGTTTTTTTGTCTCATTTGTTGTAGGCATGATTTCTGACTTAATTTATATAGTTCACATTCAATTACCAGAGGGAAATGGTCCGACCAGTACATTTCATAATTCACCCACACTTTTTTGATCGTAGTTCGTGCAGATTGAGTGACTATGCAATGGTCTAACCACCTCTCACACCCATGAGCATCACTACGAAACGTATAGGTATTAGAATGAAGCCCTAACACTTCAATGTCCGCGCAACACCACAAACTTTCGTTACAAAACTTTATCAATTCGTTATAAAATATTTCTTTCGGGTGTGCATTAAAATCTCCTAGAAGGTAACACGCCTCAACACCACGATTCTCTTCCACTTCAATAATCGATTGTATTACACTCAGACACTCAGTAAATAACGTAAGGTTTTCGTGGCAGTTTGTTGGCATATATACACTAAAAATGACTATAGATCTATTACTTACAGTTACTTTAATCGCAGCAGTCCGAACATTATCACAGTTTATCACAGACACCGTTTCGAACGCACTTTTCCTCCACAACAAAGCAACACCGCCGTATGGTCTACCTATGAGTAAGCAGTGGAGGTATCGACTGCCGAGGTCCCTGTGCCATCAAAACCATCGTGAACTGAACACAGTAGTGGCAATTCATGTGGCAAAAGCCATGTTTCCTGCAACGCTATTATATCAGCAGACTGACAAAAAGTTCTTACTCCTTCTAATGATCGTTTCAGAGATTTACAGTTATAACTTATTATTAGTGATTTATCTTTATTATTGTTATCCATTCGTCTATAAATCTATATATATATTAATATTTGGCTTTATATCTATTTTCTTATTATTATATCTTATTTAATACTAAATCAGAGCCTTCTGTAAATTGCTGTTTTTCTTTAAAATTAATGAACCTTCTGAAACCTACTCCATGAGGCCATAATTTTTCGTCTAAAAACATATCTACTTTAAACTTAGGTACAAAGATTTTGTATGCATAATGCATAACTTTTAGGTTTTTTCATATTTATTTTAACTAATGACACGGTCTCCCCAGTTTTTTTAAGAATGTAGTTAATAATATCCTGCTCAGATACCTCACTGTGTACATTAGAAATAAATAACGGAATCTTTGTCTCAGCTGCCTTAAATTTTTCACTTTAACTGTCTTCTGCGACTGCATTTCCGCTTTTTGTAATAAACCTATTTCTCAACCTCTTTTTTTGTACTAAAATCCATTCTTGTTTTTTATTGGGTTCCTTCCATTTATTGCGAGTGTTGTTGGTTAGAGTTTCTGCAAATGATAATTTTTGAACTCCTGATAACACATTAGAAGTTTTATATTTATTTTCAATGACGTGATACGCGTTGTTGTCAAACTCATTCAGAATTGTCGGAACTGACTGTGTGCTCAAACGCATGATTATCTACTTTCTTGCTCGCGCTCGTTTCACTTTCGCATAAACGCTCAGTAAACGTCACTGTCTCTTTTCCTCCTTTAGTCTGATTACTCTGTTTATGTTTACAAGCTGATGCAGACATGTCTGATTCATTTAAGATTTCGTTAGATGGAGAAAGGAATACACTGTTTCTCTGTTCTGTAGGCAATTCATTATCAAAAATAGATAGTGCCATTGGCCCACTATCTAACATAGATTGATTTGATAAATACCCTTCACGACGCGAGTTTGTATTGCCTTTTTTAGGTGGAGATTGATAATATTCCGTCACATATTCCTGTAATTCTTTTTTGTTACACAGTTTTGTCGAATATCTGCAACGGTTTCTTGCAGTAATACGATTTTCTTAAGCAGTGGGGTAACATCTACGTGGTCAAATGTGACAGGGGGTAGCTTTTCCAAATCTTTAGCCACGAAAATTGGTAATTTTTCGGGATCAGTTCCTTTCAACAGTATAATAATGTCATCCAAATTTCGTTGAGTTTTGCCTTTACGTTTTCTAGTAGTAACGTTTTTCTGTAACCACTCAAAAAGTAAAGATTTTGCCATTTCGATGTCCTCGGCACTAAATGCACTTTCACAAATACGGATGAGACTTTCTTCATCCATAACATCCAATTTATTTTGGATAAATGCTAACACTTCACAAATAACTATGTTACAGTTTGTGCATTTAAATTTTCTTGATAGCGACATTTAAAAATGGGTTCTTCAATAACAGACCACAGTTTTGTCAGTGCGCGGTGTTGCGTAAAAATCACATAAAAATCATTATGAACCCCTTTGTGGCACTCCCCCATTGTATCAACCCCTTATGTCCGAACGGTGCTGCATAATTATTTGTGGCGAGTACTGATTACTGATTAAATATAGGGAATGTCTTGTTAGCTACTGTCTTACTTCTATTAATATATTATGAACAAGTGAAATGTAAATATCACCTTTAAAATAATATATGTATTTTACCTACGAATATAACTACACACACAACGGCCTGCATAAGTTTGACGACCTCAGTAGACGAGTGGCGTACACATCGGTGTTCATGGTGTCGCCAGCTCCATGGTCCCGGGTTCGAATCCTGGTTGGGTCAATGGAGAAAACACTTTTTCTACATTTTCTCCTTTCTGGGTGCTTGTGGTACCTTCGTTGTTTTCGATTTCATAACACAGGTGCTGATTTAGCTACTTACTTTTGGATCAGAGCAATGTATGAGATGCTGTCCCTATCTATCTATGTATAGGACATAGGTCTCATACGTCGATCGATAAGTCGCGATAGCCGTGTGGTTGAATGATCGGATTTTCGATGCAATAGCCTCGAGTTCGATACGCAGTTGGCAGGTTCGTACCAGTGGGATTTTTCAAATATTTATGTATGATTATATCGTTGGCTTGGACATAAAGACGGCGACGGGCTCACCACATGTCAAGTTGTACCGAATGTCTTCGGTGGAAGGGGGATCGAAGGAACGGGAAGGTTATCTAGACTAGATCACTGTCTACCCCTGTATTTGGACTTGCGTGAAGATATTTTATTTATCTCTACAAATAGACAATACAGACGTTCCCCAAGAATAATACCTATCTTAAATCTGCTAGTAAATTCTCAATTGGGCAAAGGCCAAGCTTTGATCGGTTTTATTTTTTTAAGTAAGCACAAGGCATCTCTTTACGCGATATCAAGTAATGGAGACTTTTTGATTATAAATATATTAGTAAATGGAATAGTAATATAATAGCTCTGCGGTCGCTCATCGTAGAGTCGACTCGCTTGAGAATGCCTTGTTTTGAGGCGAAACACGTGTCGCGTCTTCGTTGGTGGTATATGTTACCTGGTTTGAGTGTAGTGGTGGTGGTGCATACAGTAGAATTGTGCATAGAACAGCATATTGTCCCACAGTGCACGCATCTGTGGGAGGGAGGGTGGTGCACTTCTTCTCTTAAGACCAGGTAACATATACCTTTATATTTGCATGCAGAATGGTGCGAAGTAGTTATCAATAACAACTTTACAATGAATTTCCGCAAAGTAAAGCCTGAGTCAATTAACTATAGTAAAATAATTTTTCATATATTCGTTCTAGCAGATTTGTATCCGATATAGATAGTCTCGCATAAAAGTCGTTAAAAGATCTTACAAAAGAGATTATAATTAAATTATAGTCGATGTTATATGGAATGCATGTACACTATAAACAGGCAATAGAAAGTAGTCCTCTAACCGACGCCCTTTATGACTATAGATAGCTGCTTTACTGACCTAATAGCATTTAGAATCGGCACAATGTCCTTTACTACCAAAGGAAGAGAACAGGCAGCATGTTGTAACACAGAATATACATTTTCTTATTTATATGTACATATAAAAACGATATATTCTTATTTTTTTTATAGAAAAGGGAGGCAAACGAGCAGGCGGCACATGATGGTCAGTGATTAACGCCGCCCATGAACATCCGCAATACCAGAGGTATAGCAGATGCGGGGGAGGGGGTGTGTGGGCCTCCGGTTACTTGCACTCACCAGACGAAACGCAGAAGTTTGTTAGACTTCTACTTCACGCCGGTATTCTGTGAGGTCGTGGTACTTCCCCGGTCGAGCCGGCCCATTCATGCGATAACAAAAGCTGATGCGTGGCTCTACCACTGTTAAATTTATATATATGTTAAAAAAAAAACTATATATATGTCACGTTAGTCGAGTGGTTAGGTGGTCGGAATTTCTAGCCAGGAGACCCGTTCGATCCCGGTGGCAGGCGCGTACCAATGGGTTTTAAAAACTTATGTACGAATTACATCGTTGGCTTGGACATAAAGACGGAGACGGGCTCACCACCTATAACGTTGTCCCGATAATATCTTCGGGTCGAAGACTTAATTGCCTAGAATAAACATCTGTCTAGCCCTGTATTGGGAATTGCGTGAAGATATTTATTTATCTCTACAAATAGACAATACAGACGTTCCCCAAGAATAATACCTATCTTAAATCTGCTAGTAAATTCTCAATTGGGCAAAGGCCAAGCTTTGATCGGTTTTATTTTTTTTAGTAAGCACAAGGCATCTCTTTACGCGATATCAAGTAATGGAGACTTTTTGATTATAAATATATTAGTAAATGGAATAGTAATATAATAGCTCTGCGGTCGCTCATCGTAGAGTCGACTCGCTTGAGAATGCCTTGTTTTGAGGCGAAACACGTGTCGCGTCTTCGTTGGTGGTATATGTTACCTGGTTTGAGTGTAGTGGTGGTGGTGCATACAGTAGAATTGTGCATAGAACAGCATATTGTCCCACAGTGCACGCATCTGTGGGAGGGAGGGTGGTGCACTTCTTCTCTTAAGACCAGGTAACATATACCTTTATATTTGCATGCAGAATGGTGCGAAGTAGTTATCAATAACAACTTTACAATGAATTTCCGCAAAGTAAAGCCTGAGTCAATTAACTATAGTAAAATAATTTTTCATATATTCGTTCTAGCAGATTTGTATCCGATATAGATAGTCTCGCATAAAAGTCGTTAAAAGATC
This sequence comes from Sericinus montela, assembly GCA_029286605.1. Taxonomy (NCBI): domain Eukaryota; kingdom Metazoa; phylum Arthropoda; class Insecta; order Lepidoptera; family Papilionidae; genus Sericinus; species Sericinus montela. The sequence goes on along the minus strand of JAGSMR010000054.1, from coordinate 2,011,847 downwards.
TTACAAAAGAGATTATAATTAAATTATAGTCGATGTTATATGGAATGCATGTACACTATAAACAGGCAATAGAAAGTAGTCCTCTAACCGACGCCCTTTATGACTATAGATAGCTGCTTTACTGACCTAATAGCATTTAGAATCGGCACAATGTCCTTTACTACCAAAGGAAGAGAACAGGCAGCATGTTGTAACACAGAATATACATTTTCTTATTTATATGTACATATAAAAACGATATATTCTTATTTTTTTTATAGAAAAGGGAGGCAAACGAGCAGGCGGCACATGATGGTCAGTGATTAACGCCGCCCATGAACATCCGCAATACCAGAGGTATAGCAGATGCGGGGGAGGGGGTGTGTGGGCCTCCGGTTACTTGCACTCACCAGACGAAACGCAGAAGTTTGTTAGACTTCTACTTCACGCCGGTATTCTGTGAGGTCGTGGTACTTCCCCGGTCGAGCCGGCCCATTCATGCGATAACAAAAGCTGATGCGTGGCTCTACCACTGTTAAATTTATATATATGTTAAAAAAAAAACTATATATATGTCACGTTAGTCGAGTGGTTAGGTGGTCGGAATTTCTAGCCAGGAGACCCGTTCGATCCCCAGGTGGCAGGCGCGTACCAATGGGTTTTTAAAAAACTTATGTACGAATTACATCGTTGGCTTGGACATAAAGACGGAGACGGGCTCACCACCTATAACGTTGTCCCGATAATATCTTCGGGTCGAAGACTTAATTGCCTAGAATAGACATCTGTCTAGCCCTGTATTGGGAATTGCGTGAAGATATTTATTTATTTACTTAAAAAAGCGAATATAAGGGAGTGGTAGCGGTGTAAGAATATTGCCACTCCCTTTCTTCCCTTCACTCCCCTCACGTGGGTGTCGTAAGAGGCGACAAAGGGAAACAGCGCAGAATATCGTTATGGCAACCGATAGATATCGCGATAGCCATCTCTAAAAATATCAGACCAAAACAATCAGACCGAAGATGGACAGCTGCGTCTGAGGTGCGAGTGGTCTGGTATTGCGATCGCCAATCCGCTTGCCAAACGTGATGATTGTGACAAATCCTCCCTATGGGAGAGGTCAATGTCCTGCAGTGGCCTACTACTTTAATAGGCCGTTATCAATGTATCTATGTATAAAAGCAAAATGTCCTTATTAATCATGTTATCTCTAAAACTTCTTGATCTATGAAGATGAAATTCGGTATGGAGATGGGTAGGTTAAGTAGGGTCACCCAGATAAGAAAGGATTTTAAGCTCCCCCTAGAAAGGGGTTAAATGGCTGGTGAAAAATAATATGGAACTATGTCATTGAATGCACTTATAAATTATGCCTTTATCACCATTCTGATGTCAAAAGAGAGGGGAGGTTCTTAACACGATTGTATATTTTTGTTGTTCGTTACCTCATGATTCCATCATATGTAAATTGATTTCGAATATTATTTTTTTTGTTTGAAAAGGAAGTTTCAAGTTACAACCAGCCAGTAACCAAGTCAGTATTGGATGATAACCCAACGATTTTTTTAAACGATCGAATAAATAAAATACGTACATAGATAGGAGCAAATTCACATATGTACATACCACTGATTCCATTCCATAGTTAGTATTTAAAAGCACTTGTGTTATGGAATCGGAAACAACTGAGGTACCACAAATACCCAAGACAATGTGTAAAAGGAGGTTTTCTACATTAATGTTAAAATCTTCACAGATAAACTGAAATATTCTCTGAAATATCCTTGAGAGAACATTCTTAGGAAATCCAAATTTCCTATGGCAATTATAAACATAACAATACATTTAGTCACGTCGGTTGTTAACTTATAAGAGATTTGATTTATCTTTGAAATAATGAGATGGAATAATAGGAAGTGAAGCGAGAGGGCAGAGTTATAAATAGTAATATGTAAATGCAGTGCGAGCTTGTGTTATGCCCGTGTGGAGCAGGTAATGCGGCAACATTCGTACATCTTCCCAGTTTCGATTAGTTGCAACTCGGCACGGGATTTGAGGCTTTCAATTGTAGGCTGTTATTTTAGGTTAGGCTCCAGGTTACGGGTGCGAATTTCGCTAGGAGCTAGACATGGTAAGGAGAGGCTATAATGGACATAAATGTTTGTAATAAAACGATTTTCGGATTTAATCGCGTTTTTAATTAGTTTTTACAAACTATTTACGTAGTCCCTCCGTGACCACGGTTGCTGTAAAGCATCCGAAACGTCGGGAAATGAAAATAGTTTGTAAAAACTAATTAAAAACGAGATAAAATCCGAAAACCGTTTTATTTTAAATGTGTAGTATTCGCGTAAATACAAGAAATCATCATAAATGTTTGTTATCGGGTCCTTGATATTTATATGTATATTACTTATTATTTATATATCTATGGTGGTATATAAATAAATATTAACTTTATCTAGTTACTTACAGGAAATCTTATAATGAGATGAAATAATGTTAAAATTTTTCACAATTATTATTTCATAATATCGAATTATGAATCTGAATTAGAAACTATTGAAAAACTTACAGGTTGATTAGTATTATATTTACTGTATTTCGTATATTGTTATTAGTATATTATTGAGACTATATTTTTGTCGAAGGCTTATATTATTTTTGACAAATATTATAATGACAAAGTCACGATAGCCGAGTTGTTGGGTGGTCGGAATTTCGAGTCGAGAGACCCGAGTTCGATCCCCAGATGGCAGTACCAATGAGTTTTTCAAAAACTTATGTACGAATGTCATCGTTGGCATGGACATAAAGACGGCGACGGGCTCACCACCTGTCACGTTGTCCGGAAAATATCTTCGGTGGAAGGTGGGTCAAAGGGACTTAATTGTCTAGACTTGGCCTCTGTCTGAAATGTAATGAATTAACTAACTTTCTTTTCGATGGTGTCGTAAGATAAGGTAAAGCTTTGAAAATGGAACCTATAGTGGGCGGGATAATCGTCTGCTAAAATAACGATAGAAATTGAGAAGACCGGAGACGGCAGCAACGTTTCAGTTGGAAGTGTCTGGTGCCGCGATCGCCGATCCGCTTGCCAAGCGTGGCGTGATTGTAGCATTTCTTAGACTCTACTCTAAGCTGTTTCCCGACTATAACTGTTTACTCTTATTAATAATACTATCACCTTTGGCTTGGACATTAAGGAGGAGATGGACACCCCTCCTATTACGTAGTACCAAATAAGCTCTGGAGAAAAGTAGCTCTAAAGGACTTTAATGTATCTCTGCCTATTATTCCTAAACTATTATTCCAGAAAGAAAATTCGAATTAGTAGAAAGTAAATGATATAACCTTTGAATTTATTTTCACATTGACGTAGTTAATAAGGACTAAATACCAATTTATCCTTAAATTAAAAACATTTGTTATTAATTTAAAAAGATGATTTTTTTAATTCGCATTATTCGATATGATTAAACATACATATGATATTTACACAGTACCATTCATGTAATGGTAAAAAAATACATATTGAAATTTATCACTTGATGAAAAAACAGATTTACCTCAAATTTACTTTTCTGTAACCAATTTGGATTTCATAATGATTAATCATATTATGTGTTAATCAATTAACATAATCATATTCAAAAGTAGTAGTACTCAGGAATTAAAAACACTTCCCACAATACACAATTCGTGTACCGAGTTACCGAATGCAATTCTGTGAGGATACCCGGATCCACACGCCCGATCGGATCGTGCACCGCAAGCGGAGTGAGAGGGCAACATACAGTTTAACACTAGAGTGAAAGAGACGCACGTATAAGATGACCAACGGCAGTTAGGGGTCAAGGGTGAACGCTCTCGGGTGAGATGTGAAGGTACTGGTTTCCGAATATACAGCCAGTATGGTGCGCTGTAGCGACTTTGCCGAAGGCTATGGGATATCTATTTAGGTTGGCAACACTGAAATGTTTATGCGCGAGGTTGGTAGCCTTGCTAGCATGTTTCAAATGTATTAGGTATGTGTGGGTACTTGTAATATATGCATACGAGAAATTTTCCGTTAACTATGTTTCTAATTAAATGGCGGAATTCTGAAACGAGAGGCCATAAATCTAAGAAAGAAGAATTATTTAATTATTATTAAGCTTCATAATTATTTAATTATTATTAAACTTAAAACCTCGGTGTGCCAGAAGAAGCATAAAAGCAGGTTGAATGCAGTGGAGATGCAATCTCTTCGTAAAATGTGCGGCCTTACCATGGCCGACCGAAAGCGAAACGAAGAGATTCGCAATATGGCAGGTTTGAAAGATGACCTTGTCACAAAAATGGATAAGGACGTGCTTCGATGGTTTGGGCACGTTGAGCGAATGCGTGAAGACCGAATGGTGAAGAAAACATATAGCGCGAAAGTTAATATTAAAAGGTCTCGAGGTAGACCGAGACTAAACTTTCGAAGACCATGTGAGCAAATTGCTCGAAGAGGGGAGGGTCAAGAGTACTCCTACCTAGATATACCCTACCTAGGATACCTAGATGTGCACGTATGAAGAAGATGATGAATCTGAAAGAAGCGAAAGAAGTTTGTAGGGATCACTTGGCGATCTGTTCTCTCTGGCTACCCCTTCAGGGATTGTGCTTGAAGATAAATAATATATATAAATATTAAACTTCATATCTGTTACTTACCTTTATGCAATTTTATTTTCGTGTTTACGATTCGATGATTTTTCAGGTCACTTTTTTTTTACTAAATCTTTGTTGTATGTCATTTTAATACATTTTGCACATTATTATTTAAATTGTCAGTATCATTACAGTCTTTCATTAGCTTACTACTGAGATTAAGCGTTCCTTAAATTTATCGCGATCGTAAGTTACGATAACCGAGTGGTTGGGTGGTCGGAATGCCGAGTCGAGGGACCCGAGTTCGATCCCCAGGTGGCAGGCTCGTATCAATGGGTTTTTCAAAAACTTTTGTACGAATTATATCGTTGGCATATCGTTAGACATAAAGACGGTGACGGGCTCACCTGTCCCGTTGTCCCGAAAATATCTTCGGTGGAAGGCGGGTCGAAAGAACTTAATTATCTAGACTAGACCTCTGTCTACCCCTGTATTGGGAATTGCGTGAAGATATTTTTTTCGTTATTTATTGTTTAAATTTAGCGCAAAGCGAGATTCTGATTTACCTATTTCATCGACTTCTTATAAGACTGCAGACAGCTATCTTTTCTTTTTTTTTTAATTTTCTGCGTCCTATTCTGCATTTTCCTGTTAGAGAATATCTAGCCGAGAATGTTTCCTAGCGGTTATCATTGTATCTGGCAAGAAATTTGTTACCTTTTCCAAGTCAGTGGCTATAACTGTTCTGAATATTTTTTTTAAACGAAGTATGGTTGAAAACCAACCGAACTGCTTGATGGTGAGTGACTACTGTAACCCAAATTGCATTGGCATATAGCATACCATTTTCAAACGAAGATGGTAACAGATGCATTGTTAACCCAGTAGACAAAGAAGGAATGACTCACAGCTCCTGATTACACTGATTTTCTTTACACTTCAAATCGGAATATATAAGTAGTTACACTACTATTTGGTGTGTATAGATAGGTAGGAGGGTGGTAGTTACCCAGACGACTCCTAAGCAGAGGAGAAGTCACCTTTGAATCGGACCATAAAATATATATTAAAATATAAACGTCACGATTATCAAGTAATTGGATGATGGGAATTTGAGTCCAGAGATCTAAATTCTATCCCCAATGCTCAATCAATAAGTTTTTTCAAAAAACCTTCGATTTATATCGTTGGCTTGGACATAAAGACGACGACGGGCTCGCCACTTGTCACGTTGTCCTAAAAAATGTCTTCGGTGGAAGGTAGGTGGTAAGGACTTAATTGTCTAGACCTCCGTCTACCCCTGATATTAAAGATAGACTGTAAATAAAGAAATAAAAAATGTAGTGCTTTCTATACGCTATGGGAACATTGAACTTATTCATATTCCGTCCGAAATTGTTGCAGGCAAAGGGAAGGTGAAGGTACGATTCGTTGCCCCTTGATAATGTTTACCAGTCCAATAGAATGTATCAGAAATCGGATCCGATGTAACCATATCAGATAGAATGTAACCTTTGAAAAGTCTAACTTGCCATGCTCGTATTCAATCAAAAGCGGTCACTATTAAAAATTCTAATAAGAACTGTGGAAAGTTCCACAAGTTTCCAATTTATTGAATAAAGGGAAATAGTGTGTAATGAATAGTATATCTAGTTAGTTTTTTTATTTATAATAGAGTATGAAGCATTTTTTATTTATATTTATAGCATGTAAGCCGCCATGTTGGGATTTTCAACACATTTATTTGATTAAAAGTTCTACATGCTGCACAAAAGTAACAGAAGTAACACAATAAATTAATAAACGTTTTACCAGAGATTATTGTTGGACTATATCATAGTTGCTTGTGGTTCTTATTTAGTTAAAGGCTTTTTCAAATTAACAATTTTCAAATAAATAAGGTTTTTTGTTAAATTAGGTCATTAACAGATACAAAGAGTATTATATTATATAGTATCCCCGACCGATTTCGGCCACAGTTACTTGGACTATTGCGAGCGTCGTTCGTGTGGTTGCAGGTGACTGAAGTAACCGATTTTTGCGCTGAACGTGCGAGCACATTGCGCGCAAGTCAGCACCCCTTCGACATAAGTAAGTGTAAAGTTGTAAGTGATGGCTGTAGGTGATCGAGCCTTGAGCGCGTCTCGTTTGACATCTAGCTCATTCATACGTACTCTCTCATACTTTAATACCTTAGTGCTCACGGTCCGCAGCCATTATCTCCCATTGTGACGGATCTAAGCCACATTTCTTCATGTGGCGTATAAGTACATCTTTGAGCCGCAGTAATTGGCCGCCTTGTGTTCGCTTGCCATTATGCAGTTCAGAATAGAAGACGCGCTTGGCCACAGCATTATCAGACATCCGGGAGACATGGCTGCACCACATCAGTTGCCGCTTAATTAGATACGCCCCTATACCGCTGACATTAGCACGTCGAAGTACTTCTGTGTTTCGAACACGGTGCGACCAATGAATGTTCATAATGTCACGCAGGCATCTTAGATGGAATTTGTCTAATGTGTGGATATGCTTGCGGTATAGGACCCACGTTTCAGAGGCATAAAGGAGATTGGGCAGAACGACTGCCATGTACACAGCTATTTTCGTAGAGAGCATTATGTTGTGTAAACGAAATACCTTAGGACGAAGTTTGCCAAAGGCTGCAGCAGCCGCTCCAATTCTGCTATTGACATATATTATATTGACAATATTCATCATCAAGGACGCACTTGGATGATACAGTGCGGCACAGATATTTGAACTGGTCGATAAGCTTAAGCGAGTCGTAACTGAGTTTAACAAAGAGTATAGGTACACATAATACACATAGTATAAATTGGTCAGCAATAGGTACAAAAAGTACAAGGTTACGTAAATTTAAGTTAGAGCTTACGAGTGGTGATCGAGATTTGTTTAGCACCCTTTAATTCAATTTTAGGAAATTATTTTTATTGTATGTAAGTAATTGTATAATTTACACAGAGATTACTTGTCATCTAAATAAAAAAAAAAACAATTCTATAATCCTGTATAAAATCAAACTTTGAGAGGTAATACTTAATACAACCTTAAAAAAAATAACAATTAATTTTAGTATATAGTCTTCGATGGTACAATTTTAAATGACAGGACCTCTGATCTTCCAACGAAGGCATTTAAATCGAATTTTAATGTTTAGTAGTTTTGAAACTTCCTAACAATATCCAATAAGAATAACATTTCAGTTGAAATGGGAGTCGTTTTCGGATGGATTAACAATACCGGTGAAGCGTGAAATTTGTTGTAAGCAATGCGAAATTAGTATACGTTTATGACGTTTGATTTATGAGGTCCGAGTGACAGCCACTGAGAACTTAAGCGTTCAGAGTTATATAAATTCTTTTTTTAATAAATAATCAAGTAATCATACTATATATAAACGAAATACTATATTATAAACGAAATTATAAACTAATATTATAAACGAAAGTAACTTTGCTTGCTACGAGACAACACCTTAACCTGTAAACCGATTTTAAAGTAAGTTAAAGCTAGTAACATTTAAATTTAGCATCTTATATCTATTCTTTAATCTGTCAGACCTGGGTTTAGAAAATGTTATATTTCCTTTTACTCTAATTAGGATACGATGGCCAAATAGACCTCAGTTAAGACAAAAAAAATTCATAACAATCCCAATACAGGGGTAGACAGAGGTCTAGGCAACTAAATTCTTTCGACGCACCATCCATCGAAGACATTTTTTTAGGATTTTATTACCTTGTTTTTGTTTCCTGTAAAATTATCACCTGACGATATAAATAATCCATTGCCAATCCTAGGTATTAAATCAAGTCTAGGAATAACATTGTATAGAAAAATCTTATTTTATATACACCTAAATATTTTCTCTTTGCCAATAATGCAAATGATACAGATACGTGAAAGTTTTTATCAGAATGGGCAAAGTGCAGAAAAGGGCTCTTGATGGCCAGTGGCTACTACAGCCAGCGGATAAGGTCACAGAGATGATTTATCACTCCCTGGTAACAATTTTGACACTGAAGATTCGAAGAATGAATGAAATAAATAATAATAATAAACATCTTCACGCAATTTCCATTACAGGGGTAGACAGGGGTCTAGTCTAGACAACTACGTCTCTTCGACCCACCTTCCACCGGAGATATTTTCGGGACAACGTGACATGTGGTGAGCCTGTCGCCCTCTTTATGTCCAAACCAATATAGTTCGTACATAAGTTTTTGAAAAACGCATTGTACGAGCGTGCCACCTGGGGATCGAACGATCGAGTCTCTTGACTCGAAATTCCGACCACCCAATCACTCGGCTATCGTGGCATGCAAAAAACGATTGTAATTAAAATGATTGCTCTGCACCACTGTGCTCCCATGGATCGTGTAAGGAGATTTTGTAAATTTTTATTAGAAAACGATTATTCGATATATAAATCAATTCGTGAAACAATAAAAACTCTTTTACTTTCAAAAGACAATTCAGGAAATCTTCCCCTCAGGGTTACACCGCAATCATATTCAACTGTATATACGCCACGTATTCGAAACTTAAACTATGCGAAGGGGGGACTTCCTTTTTCTTACTAGTTTTCTAACAGCAAGATATAAGCCAAACATTTTTGCTTAAACTTTTATGTCCATTGCTCAGTACTGTCGCACATTTTAAACTTACTTCATATAAAAAGAGACATGAACACTGTACTGTGCGACATAAAGAAAACTTTCGGATGCTTTTGATAGTTTGGATGACTAAAAAAATTGATATTTTATTGCATCCGGGTCCACTTTCTGTCGTATTCTATTCTCTTTTCCTCGTTTACCGCGCATTCCATTGCTTCTCACAACATTATTATTTGCGGTTTGTGTTAATTTATCATCGGAAAATGTGTTTTATTGCCTTAACATAAGATTATTGACAAATTTAAAATAGAAAGCAGTTTGAAAAGGATTTCTGCGTTGCATACGCGTCGTCATACGCACGAACGGGCGGTATATCATTTTCTTTGAACAAATGGCGTACAGTATCTTACAGAGCGGCCTAATCTCGTCAGGAATAAACAACGGGCCCGTTGAGTCGACTATTGTGAATGTTATAGGGAAGCTGTTGTAATTTACATCGAGAATGATATAATTCTTATTCTTTTTTTTTTTTCAGATTTTTCCTTTATTTTGTTATTCTCTGGTTGGAATTTCGAGTCAAGAGGCCCAAGTTCCATATTCTGGTGGCAGGATCGTAACAATGGGTTTTTAAAAAACTTATGTAGGAATTATATCGATGGCTTGGACATAAAGACGGCGACGGGCTCACAAACTGTCACGTTGTCCCGAAAATATCTTCGGTGGAAGGTGGGTCGAAGGGACTTAATTGTCTAGACTAGACCTCTGTCTACCCTGAATTGGAAATTGCGTGAAGGTATTTATTTATTTTGTCGTAAAATTATGATAAATATGAAATTTCCACACACTAGAATTCTGTAGAAATTTCAAATATGAAAAACCACGCAACTTACTTTTTTATCAGAGTTTATTTCCGTGCCACCGTGTCCTACAGGGATCAGCTAAAATTTAAAATCTCACTTTTTATTTACTCCTCTTGCGTTGGCGACATCTAGCTGAAGGTTACGCCATTTGCACCTTTATAGTGAAATTTTTATTAAATTTTAAAGCGTTCTAGTCATGTTAGACTTTCTGTGATTAAATTAATAAGAAATTTAAAGAATAAAATGACACTGGTAGGATAGTCGAAATATAAATTATATACATAATTATTGTTTAATATTTCAACCGAAGTTTCCACGGTACGGCAGAGCTTACGGGTTGGTATCCCACTCGCATCAGTTGATTCTTTAAAGTTCTCATCAACAAAAATTCCAAAATATTTTGAATTAAATTGCATCTTATAGCCTATTTTAAAAGAACTGGAATTATCGTTAACATATATATGTCGGCATATTATTTACCTCTAAAATCACGTCACATAGACTCAATTATGAAGATTACCACAAGAAATACAGTGCGTATCGATATTTTATTTTATCCCTCTATTTACATAACATATTCGTAATTAAACGGAACACAATGACGACCGCTTCACAGATTACTAATAAGTTATAACGTAACGCGATTTCCATGTTTCACTCGTCACACCTCAATTAAAGGGGGGCAAACGGAAATCAATTAGCACTACACGCGGGTTAATTATTTTTTATAATCATACTTTCGTCTTTTTAGTTTTTATAATATTTTTCATAGACAATTTTGCGTGTTAGTCGGAAGTTGAAATAACTTCTAGCAGATTCGCCACCAGCCGAGATAAGAGCCGCACGATTAAAATGCGTATGAAAGAGAGATTTAAAATTTTGTGTGACACGGTGGGTCGGGTGTACGTTGCTACGGTACGGTAGAGGTCGCGGGTTCGAATCCCGTTCGTGTCAGTTGATTTTGAAGTAAAAACTTCTTTTACGCATATTTTTAGATGAGATAAAGTATCTGGACTCGCGACACCGTTACGAGACGCAGCTATAGTGTGTGCATGTTTGCGTGTACATATAGCAGACAGCGAACACGTCTAGATAAATAAAAAAACATTTATTTTTATCTTAATGTAAAATAAGAAGTCACGATAGCCGAATGGTTGGGTGGTCGGAATTTCGAGTCGAGAGGCCCGAGTTCGATCACCAGATGGCAGGCACGTACCAATGGGCTTTTCAAAAACTTATGTACGAATTATATCGTTGGCTTGGGCATTAAGACGGCGACGTGCTCACCACCACGACACACAAAAACAATGTCTCAGTTCCGTAAGTCACGATGACATACGTGTTGCTTGTACATTACAATGAGCAATATTATAATGAGAGTTTAAAAAAATAACGGTGTGCACTCCGGGAGTGCCAACAGAAGTGAATACTTATCTTACTTTTAAAATAAAAATAATATCTCCACGCAATTCCCTATAATTAAGTCCCTTCGACCCACCTTCCACCGAAGATATTTTCGGGACCACGTGACAGGTGGTGAGCCCATCGCCATCTTTGTGTCCAAGCTATAGATGTTATTCGTACATAAGTTTTTTAAAAACCCATTGGTACGAGCCTGCCACCTGGGGATCGAACTCGTGCCTCTTGACTCGAAATTCCGACCTGACTTGTTTTAAAATATATTTGAACTTAATATCAAAGTATGTCTTGAAAAATTCCCTGTGTGTATAATCATTTTCATAATTTTTAGTGTTTTCAAAAAACAATATGACATTTAAATTCAAAACTATATATAACATAAAGATAGATAATCCCAAAGTATAACATATCCTCTAAGATTTCTCGGAATTTCCCACGATAGATCAATAGTTAAAGATGTTGGCACACAAAATCCGCCATATTTTTGTATCATTCACCCACATTTAAGTAAATGCTTGACCCCAATATTTGAAATAATACTAAAAACCTTGTTTGGACTTACGAGACAATCGACAAAGGACCTTTGTATATTACAAATATATTTTTAGCGTTCACAAACAAAAAACCAAACGATTCTATTTTGTATTTCAATGACATAAGATCCATGTGGGCGAGGAGCACGGTTGTTAAACATTGCGTACATCGACAATATTTTAGTACAATTTCGATTGTCTCAGGAACAATATCGTGGGAATTGGTCAGTAAGAACAGTTTGGTTTGGTTTTAAAACTTTTATATTGACCGCAGAACATGACGGTTACCTTATAATACGGTATTTAAAGAGCCGTTGGTGTCCTGTAAAAGGTGTTACTGATCTTGATACTTATTTGTTGTATTATTTACTGGATAGCGTGATAAAACTGTACCTTCCGTTGTTAATTTATTCGCATGTTCCTTTCACTCCGTGATGGTGTCGGGGTAATTTTTGAATAATATCGATAAGGGTGCCAATATCGAAGTTTCACGAGGTTATAAAAATGTTTAAAATCAAATATGTAGGATACGTAATTTCTGATTCTTGAAAGTAAAATGTCTACGACTGATTATACATGTATATATTTAAAAAATATCTTCACGCATTTCCCAATACAGGGGTAGATAGAGGTCTAGTCTAGACAATTAAATCCCTTCGACCCACCTTCCAACGAAGATATTTTCGGGACAACGTGACAGGCGGTGAGCCCGTCGCCGCCTTTATGTCCAAGCCAACGATGTTATTCGTACATAAGTTTTGAAAAACCCATTGGTACGAGCCTGCCACCTGGGGATCGAACTCGTGCCTCTTGACTCGAAATTCCGACCTGACTTGTTTTAAAATATATTTGAACTTAATATCAAAGTATGTCTTGAAAAATTCCCTGTGTGTATAATCATTTTCATAATTTTTAGTGTTTTCAAAAAACAATATGACATTTAAATTCAAAACTATATATAACATAAAGATAGATAATCCCAAAGTATAACATATCCTCTAAGATTTCTCGGAATTTCCCACGATAGATCAATAGTTAAAGATGTTGGCACACAAAATCCGCCATATTTTTGTATCATTCACCCACATTTAAGTAAATGCTTGACCCCAATATTTGAAATAATACTAAAAACCTTGTTTGGACTTACGAGACAATCGACAAAGGACCTTTGTATATTACAAATATATTTTTAGCGTTCACAAACAAAAAAACCAAACGATTCTATTTTGTATTTCAATGACATAAGATCCATGTGGGCGAGGAGCACGGTTGTTAAACATTGCGTACATCGACAATATTTTAGTACAATTTCGATTGTCTCAGGAACAATATCGTGGGAATTGGTCAGTAAGAACAGTTTGGTTTGGTTTTAAAACTTTTATATTGACCGCAGAACATGACGGTTACCTTATAATACGGTATTTAAAGAGCCGTTGGTGTCCTGTAAAAGGTGTTACTGATCTTGATACTTATTTGTTGTATTATTTACTGGATAGCGTGATAAAACTGTACCTTCCGTTGTTAATTTATTCGCATGTTCCTTTCACTCCGTGATGGTGTCGGGGTAATTTTTGAATAATATCGATAAGGGTGCCAATATCGAAGTTTCACGAGGTTATAAAAATGTTTAAAATCAAATATGTAGGATACGTAATTTCTGATTCTTGAAAGTAAAATGTCTACGACTGATTATACATGTATATATTTAAAAAATATCTTCACGCATTTCCCAATACAGGGGTAGATAGAGGTCTAGTCTAGACAATTAAATCCCTTCGACCCACCTTCCAACGAAGATATTTTCGGGACAACGTGACAGGCGGTGAGCCCGTCGCCGCCTTTATGTCCAAGCCAACGATATAATTCGTACATAAGTTTTTGAAAAACCCATTGGTACGGGCCTGCCGCCTGGGGATCGAACTTGGGTCTCTCGACTCGAAATTCCGACCACCCAACCACTCGGCTATCGTGACTTTTATGTATTTATATATTTATAAATAAAAATCTTTATCTTTCATTTCAAGTAGTTTTTACCATATTGACGGAATCGAGGATATAATCTTTAGTTTATGATGATTGGTACTTATGTCAACATTATTTTTTTTTTTTAATCAGAAATAAGGAAAAAATCCTGTACTGAGAGCTGATCAAATAATGAATGAATCTCGTTTTAAATGCTATTTAAAAACTCTAACAGTATATTTTAGAGAACAGTCATTCAATTATTTTCAAGAAAGTCAACCAAAGACGGCGACAGGTCACCACCACCTGTCACGTTAAGCTGAACATGATGCAATGTCTTGAATATACGTCTTTTAAATAAAAATATTAAAGTCAGAGTTAATACTAATGTATTAACGTTTCCGATTAAATAAAACTGTAGAGTGCATTTTCAATTAAGTGTTTTAATTAGTACTATATGCAATATCATCCGTTGGTAAAACAACTATAGACATTAATAAATATAATTAATTAGCTATACGAGAGAAAACGGTGTCTATTTGGCCGTACACATGTTACTTCTTGATCTCAGATGTTGATCTCAGATTAGTCAAAACTTTGATAATGGATATGCAATATTGATAAATTTTCTGAAAATAAATTATATTAATAAATTTTTTGATAGACATTGCCACGTTTAGCTCTAATTGGTTACTAGTTTCGGTTAGTATTATTTAAACACCGAAAATTTTCGTCTCAAAATTGAAGTAACAAATATCAAGATTATAAGGTTGGCGTTTAAGCATTGCGCGGGCGCCGGCTGTGGATAGTCAAGTGAGAGCATTGTTTACTTCTGTTCAAAGAGGCTGTGATATATGGTCATAGAACTAGCCATTATTTTATTGTGAACACAACTACTAAGCGATTCTTATATTTTGTACTATTATATACGATGTGTACTTATAATGGGTACACATTTAATATTCGAATAATATTCGAAGTCACTATAGCCGTGGACGAATCACATCGTTGACTTGGACATAAAGACGGCGACGGGCTCACCACCTGTCACGTTATCCCGAAAGTTTCTTCGGTGGAAGGTGGGTCAAAGGGACTTAGGCTAAACTTCTTTGTACCTCTGTGTAAGGAATTGCGTGAAAATATTTATTTTACATTTAATATTGTGTCTCGATTTGTTTACAACTGTTCTTTATTTGAGATTTTTCTTATTTCTCCTCGAGATTTTAATTGACCACCTGAGCTCATCGACAAACCAACAACTCTGTCTGTCACTCCTTAGATCTAACATGGGCGTCTCTTAATACCTTTCAAGACTCTTCTATCCTTGCATTGCTTTTATAGACATCGTTTGAGAAGAAAAATACACCGCCTTTTTAACATGAAGAGCACTGATGTTTTATGTATTTATGTGTGATATATTTATACATTCATCGTCCCCTGGGTGCAACTAAACTCCAACTAGAACTCGTACATTTTGTTTTTTTTTTATTTATGACATTTGGTTCAGTAACAACAATTAAATAAATTGTCCAAATAGGAACAATTTCTTTAAAAATTTTCAATGTAGTTACGCATAGTATGGCAAGCAAATTTCATCCGACAATTAAGAAAAAGAGAAAAAAAAACACTTTACACAAATTTACTGGCTTTGCATTTCAGATCTTACTTGTTCCAGATTCTTATTTCAAAATTTACTACATCCCCCCGTGACCACGGTTGCTGTAAAGCATCCGAAACTTCGGGAAATAAAAATAGTTTGTAAAAACTAATTAAAAACGCGATAAAATCCGAAAATCGTTTTATTTTAAATACATTGTTAAGTTAAGAATTACTAAATTTCCTTAATTCATTATTGTTGAATAAGTTTTACCTAGAACAAATCTTAAGTAATGACTTACGACATAAGTACAAAAATGTCGCGAGGTGACTTTAAATCGTTCGAAACGCGGGTGCAGGAGTCAGTGATGGCAATCGCGTGACGCGTCCGTGTTTTTCATTACCTACCCTTCCTCGTCGTCCCCTGTTCACGAGCAACAAAACCAACGCGCCTTTTGTCTCTTAACCACTATGCGGTGGCGGGATATTCTCGCTAGCGGCGACGTATTCAAACCTAAAACTATTTTTTGAGTAATAATTTATGTTAAAAAAATCGGTTTTCTAAAATTAATATTTTAATATCATAAAAAGTTATAAAAGTATTTTAATATTATAAAAAGCCAAGCACGGTTTACACACCTTGAAAATCATTTAAAATGCATTGTACAGAAACTCTTATACCAGAAAAAGTCGGATAGTAGTCGATGTGTGTGTGTTTTATTTTATAAGTAAAAAAGTTGAGGTTCTGTAGGATTCTACTTCTGGATTCTACTTTAGGATTAATAAGGGGAATTCAAAACATAAATTCCAAATACTCAAACCAATGTGTATAGTATTAAAGTCAATTCTTTGGGCCACAGAATTTGTAATTGTTCCTACAGAGATCGTTAGAGACAATTGAACCTCGTAGAAATTTTATGTCCATCCTAACACAAAACAAACACGAACAGTCTTTTATATATTTGACCATAGTGATATTTTCAAACACTTATCAGAAGTGGTGTGTCAGATGTAATAGAACCATGTTTTCACATCTATTGCATTGATTCACATGAAACAATGAAAAATTGACTTAAGCTTTTTAATACAAATTTGTACTTACGTGTAGTAAGCTCTAACTGTGTAATTATTATTATTTCGACTTATTGTAAGCTCATGTACGTTCGATCATGGCGAAATGACTCTACTATGGTTGGAAGGAAATTCATAATCGGCGAAAAATACTACAGATCAAAATCAAAAATAGAAATCAAAATTAAACAGATCAAAAAACAGAAATCAAAATTAAACAGACAGGTGACGGGAAGCAGGGTTTAAGGTGCAAGATGTCTGCTACTCGATTGCTAATCTACTTGCCGAGGATGGCAAGTATGGCAAAACCTCACTTTCTGAAAAAATCAATTGCAGGTCTTTATGTAAGTATATATGTATTGTGACTGATTCTAAATTAAGATTAAAATCAAATGTTGTTAATGAAAGTGACGCCGGTGGAAAATAAAGTTTTCCCCGCGATTAGGAAGGAGTTCAAAGTAAGAGTTTTGTCATCGAGGCATTGTGCCGTGATGGGTTCTTTAATAACGCACGTTTTGTCCCGCTTTGCGATTCAACCGCCATGAATAATATGACGGTTAGTGACTTCTGTTAAGCGAATTAGTATTAGCTTTTTTTTCTATTATTTCCTTTTTCTATCTTATTTGTCAAGATAGCCGAGTGGATAGATGATCGGAATTCGAATAAGGAAACACGAGTTTCCACTAACAACCAATGAGTTTTGACAATAACAGATGTGCGATTTATAACTTTGGCTTGGATATAATGACGGCGACGGGTTCACCCGTCACGTTGTCGCATAAAATGTCTTCGTGGAAGGAATGTCGAAAGGATATAATTGTCGACACTTCTGTCTACCGCAGTATTGGGATTGTCGTGATTTTTCCTGATGGAGTAGCTAAAGAGCCCACATTCGAGTACCAGTCTCTTCTATTACAATCATCATTTTTCTTATACACACACGTCTATTGTTCGCACCATGTTTCACTCTGACCACTCTGCTTACCACCGGTCACGTTGTCCCAAAAAATGTCTTTGGTGGAACGTGGTTCGAAAAGACTTAATTGTTTAGACTTAACTGTATATAAAATATAAATATAATATAAATATAAATAAAATATCTTTACGCCATTCCCAAGGCTATCCCTTTGTAAAGATATTTTATTTACAATATTATTGTACTTGATACTTAGATGGAAGTTTTATCTTCGGTGGAAGGTAGGTCAAAGGGACTCAATTGTCTAGGCTAGACCTCTGTCTACTTCTTTGGGAATTGGGTGAAGATATTTACTTATTTATTTTATTTGGTACTCAGATGTTTGTGTTTACTACAAGCAGCAACGGGATCACTCCGGCACAAACAAAAGCCATTAATTAACGCTGGTTCGGACGTGATCGATCAGCGCTGGCTTTTTCCATGCATTAATTAAATC
Organism: Sericinus montela; assembly: GCA_029286605.1. NCBI lineage: Eukaryota > Metazoa > Arthropoda > Insecta > Lepidoptera > Papilionidae > Sericinus > Sericinus montela. The sequence continues at coordinate 1,993,737 of JAGSMR010000054.1, read as the reverse complement.
TCGTCCCCCGGACACCGATCTCGCGCGTCGCATAGGATAGGTTGGATAGAGGAAAACGCGACACTGCAAATACACAAGTTCTCGTTGGTGTGTGGAATACATAGATAAATGTATGGACAGGAATTGTCCCTCACTGAATGAATGAATGAATGATTTATTCATTTACACAGACACAGCCATTAAAAATAAATATACAAGATAAAAATAAGAAAAAAAAGTAGATTAAATAAAAGCATTTGTTGAATAACAATATCCAATACCCGTGTCGTGCCAAATGAAACGGCACTGTCTCAGCATTATCTCGCGGGATTAACCCGCCGATTTTCAGCTAGTAACTACACATACTTGCGCGTCGTATCCCGTAAAGAAGTACATATTGTAATATTTTTAAATTCCATTTAAAAGAAAGAAAATAGATATTTATAAATTGTATTTTATTAATGATAAGAAACTTTAAAATACATTTAATATTCTTTTATGAATTATCGTTAACAATTTCGACAACTCATGCATCATTATTATTAACATTAAAATTATTACAATCTAAAATAGAAACTATAGGTTCAAGGTAATTAAAATGGGCAATAAACATAATTATAAATAAATACAATAAATATAAATATCTTCGCGCAATTCCCAATACAGGGGTAGACAGAGGTCAAGTCTAGACAATTAAGTCCCTTTGACCCACCTTCCACCGAAGATATTTTCGGGACAACGTGACAGGCGGTGAGCCCGTCGCCGCCTTTATGTCCAAGCCAACGATGAAATTCGTACATAAGTTTTTGAAAAACTCATTGGTACTGCCACCTGGGGATCGAACTCGAGTCTCTTGACTCGAAATTCCGACCACCCAACCACTCGGCCATCGTGACTTCGGACAATAAACATAATTAATAATAAAATATTTTTTTTTATATTTTATATTTTTGTAGAAAATAAATGTTGTCTGCTAAATGTACACGCATACATGCACACTATAGCTGCGTCTCGTAACGGTGTCGCGAGTCCAGAGATTTTATGTCATATAAAAATATGCGTACCGCGCTGAAAGTTCAAAGAAGTTGAAAGAAATTCATAAACAATAGATTTTAAGGATAAAAAAACAAATATCTTCACGTAATACAGGGGACAGAGGTCTAGTCTAGACAATTAGGTCCCTTCGACGCGCCTTCCACCGAAGATATTTTCGGAACAACGTGACAAATGGTGAACCAGTCGCCGTCTTTATGTCCAAGCCAACGATGTAATTCGTATATAAGTTTTTGAAAAACCCATTGGTACGAGCTTGCCACCTGGGGATCGAACTCAGCTCTCTTAACTCGAAATTCCGACCATCCAACCACTCGGCTATCGTGACTTTATCGTGATTTTAAGGATATGGTTATTCAGGTAAGAATTTTGAATAAACTTTTCATCTATTTCCGCGAGCTTCAATTCGGCCTAATTAAACAGCACTCGAGAATAGACAACGTTATCTTTGAACTTGCTTGCTTTCAGAGGATTTAGCTTAATCCTCTGATACTTTCATACAAAAACATCACTACACACCAATTCAATTATGTTCTTTAAGTCAATGCACTAGAGTCATAATTCTCTTGACTAAACGAAACTTTTAGGTACATATTTTCATGTCAGGGAACCCTCCTTGGGTAACATTAATAAGGAGAATTAAGATTAAAATGATATTAAATTTTGATATTGTGTTGTGTTCGGATTATTTTCAAGGAAATTTTAATATGGGCATCTTTTTCTCTTTGAGTTTTGAGCGCTTTGTTGTTGAGTTAGGGAAATGGCAGGTGAATGTGACCGTGTAAATATGTAGAGGCGACACTGTATTTCAAAATTATAGAGCAGCAACTTATGATGTTGTATGAATAGACAAGGACAATATCACATACATTGCTCTGATCCAATCTGACCAAAGTAATCTGTTCGAGTATTATGGAATCAGAAGCAATGAAGCTACCACAAACACCCAAACCTGAGAAAATGCAGAAAAATATTTTCTACATTGAACCGGGAATCGAACCCGGGAAATCGGAGCTGGCGACACCATGATAAAAATCGGTGTGTATGCCACTCGTGCACGGAGGTAATCAGAGGCCTCCGTGGGCAGTCTTGCAACATAGTGGTGGAGCACTGGTGCTTGGTGAGTCTCGTCTAGTGAGTTAGGTCTATGTTCCCTTTTATTCTTTCTCTGTTCATCTTCATCTCTTCCAATTCCTTTCTTAAAGATAGGCAACACACCTGCAGTATCTTTAGTGCGAGTGTACATGGTTGTCACAATCGTCATAGTCGTCTGTAGTCACCATTAGTTCAATTGATTGCTAATCAATAACATATATACGTTGCGTTAATTTCTTCTGGGTCGAAGGGACTTGTCCAGACAAGCCCTCTGGCTACCTCTGTATTGGGAATTGAGTGAAGATATTTATTTATCATGTTTATTCATTTCTTTCGACTCGCATTTCATGAGAACATATTTGGGACAACGTGACAGGTGGTTACAATTGGTGTCGTCGACTTAGCCGTCTTAGTCAGCGTGCATTCGCGAAAAAAAAAACATTAACTGGTGATGGTAGAGGATCCTAGGAGACAGAGAGGGGAAGGCTAGTCACGTAATATATGGGAGGATACTGTATGTAAATATATAGCGACCTAGTTAGATCGATATAATCAGACTGAAGATGGGCAGCAGAGGCTGAGGTGCGATAGGTCTGGTACTGCGATCGCCAATCCGCTTGCCAGGCGTGGCGATTATGGCAAATCCTTCCGATGGGAGAGGCCAATGTCCTGTAGTGGACTTTAATAGGCCGTTATGTGTGTGTATGTGTGTAGCCTAGTTTCTAGTGTTTACCTTCGAAGCTAACGATTGCAACGGTAATTTGAATGTTTGTACTCCAGTCATGGGTGTTTATATGTATCTTAATATGTATCTATTTAAGTATATTGTACAGTTGGCCTGGACACTAATATCCAATAAGAGCTCTCCTATGTTGTCCCAAATAGGCCTCGGTAAAAGGTGAGTCAAAGGACTCAATTATCTAGACCTCTGTCTACCCCAGTTATGGGGAATGTGCGTGAAGTTTTTTATTTAAATACAATCTCTACCAATTGTCTTCCCTGCATACTTTATTCACATCACGTAGATCAGTTCAGGGACATCAATGAAACGCAAACAATATACGTAACAAACCGTCTTATCAAAAACTCCCGTTTTTCTAACTCGGTCGTCCGGCGACGTAGTTTGAATAATTAATATCGGGGAAGGGTCAGCACCCCGCCCCCCACCCCGCGTTTCAATCATCGCTAATAAACTCCTATTGAAGCACGACGATCTTTTATAAATGCGTCAAGCTCTCGCGAGCTTATAAATACATCTTTTTTTTTAATATAAAACGCAGAAGAATCTTATGTCATGTTTTGTATACTTTTAAGCGGTTATAAAAAAGCAAGAGGTTCTCGATTCAGTGATATATATGTCTTTGTATGTTTGTTACCTCTTAGGTAAATTATTTTTTTTAAAACGGGTGGTATGGCAAATCCTCTTTACTGGAGAGGCCTGCACTGGACTTTGGAGGCCGCTATGTATGTATAAGTAATATATAAAAAATAATAATAAGCAAAAAATTTAAATACGCATTAATACATTGATATAAAAGAAGAAAACAAAAAACAATTAAGAAGCTCTCAAGAAGTTGAAAACAATTAGCTCCGCTATACAACTGATTAAACCTCACCCTTTTATTAGGAAAAAAACTTTGATAGCATGACAATAGAAAACAAAGCGACACTGAGGGTAAAAACACAAAAACTGTCTCCTAACCCGCTGACAACATCCATCTCAATCAATTCGGTCCTCCCCGAGGAGCAACCCTTCAGTCCCGCGAGGCATAACCCTCCGCGGTTGTAACCCAATTAATAGTGAGAGGGAATACCCTCCAGTGATAAAACCGGACTCCTCGCGTGAAATATAAAAAATCAAATTGAAATGTTAAATTAATACGGTTGGCGATAGTGTTGAGTGTACTTCGAACACTTGAATATTGTACGATTATAAGAGAATTATTGGGTGAGAAAGGTTCTCGAGTGGCAGCCTCGTACAGGCAAACGCAGTGTAGGACGAGCCCATAAGATGGAGCGACGACCTGCATTGTGCAGGTCGCGGGAAGTCGATGGATGCAGATGGCACAGCACCGTTCTGTGTCAATATTTGGGGCCTATTTTCATCAGTAGACTTTTAATAGGCAGTAAAGATAATGATGAGCCCATGGTGAATTTACGGAGATTATTACAGGGAACGGAGATTGTTACAGGGAACGGAGATTGTTACAGGGTTACGGTGTAATTCAACCGACTTAAAAAAAGGTAAATTCCGTTAACTTATCTAATCGCTATTATTGAGTTTCTATTATTAATCAACACCTTCAAATATCAGTAAGTAGTGTTTTTTTAAAGTGGGTCTAAAGGATTTAATTGTCGAGACCACGGTCTACCCCAGCACTGAGAATGGCGTGAAGGCATTTCTAAATATATGTAACCTATTACGTTCAGGTATTTTCTATTCAGGTCGTCTATCACATCGATTTGTTTTTTTCTTATAAATCATAGGTGCAGAGTTTTGTCATCAAGCGTTCGAAATTACATTTCTAATCACCAACTTTTACCCTTCTCAAATTAGATCTACAATATACATCACAAATGATATTTCCTCCTGTAGATTTCAAATCTTTTCACAGCTTACTTTCTGTATATCCACGGTTCCGATTGAGGAATGTGGTTGTTTGTGTCAGAATAGTGTACCGAGTTCTTTCATTTGAGCTTCTGCCCACTGGATTTGGTTAAACTAATAGGTTTGCCGTGACAAAAAGATGAGTGAAGGCCCCAAGTAAGCATATTATGTCTTCCAAACAAACCAGAAGAAAACAGTTGAATAAATCTGCACGCACAGTAAATCAAATTTACATTTAACTCGTAATATTCACTTTCAAAGTTTCTTACGTTACAAGATCACAGCGGGCGAATAAATAAAACCCGCTTAATAGCGCGGACGACAACACGTCACTTTACCCAACAAAATAAAACATTCATCCTAACCATTGCTGCTTCGACGAATCAAATTTTGAATTTAAATGTTTATAAACAGTAATGTAAGAGTAGCAATGTAATAAATTTGTTTACAAAGGTGTCGGATATAGTATGAGTTATCGTTTAGGAGCCGCTACGAGTGTGGTCGGTTGAAACGACACTCGGCTTTCAATCGATAACGATTAATAGCTGACTGGTTTAGGTTGGATTTAAATTTAACGGGCAAGGTTTATTTAACAACTAGCTGTTGACTGCTTCTTTGCCCATGTGGTAATAATTTTTCGTGGTTAAAACTATCCTATATCCTTTCCCAGTCTAATTTCATCAAAAGCGGTTTAGCTGTTTAGCTGTGACAGAGTTACATTCACATTTATAATATTAGACATTGTAAATAGTACAGTTAGGATAGGATATATATAATGTGGATTAGGGAAAAACTAGCTAATAGTTCATATGATGGTCTAATGCAGCCAAATAGACCATTTCAAACGAAGAAGGTTTCAAATGCTTTTTAACGGCCGGAACGGAGTGCCTCATTGTCCGTATTTACACAAAATAAGTCGTCTAAGATGCAAGGTGTCTGGTACTGCGATCGCTTACTGCTAGCCCTCCGGAAAGAGAGGCCTATATCCTGTGTTTTGCAGGCCGACACGATGACACTGTACCTTTCAATCTGAAAGCAGCAGTTGTTACACTGGTATTTGGCTGCAAAAACAGGTAACCTACCTCCAACCTAAACGACTCGTACCTAAGCCGCCTTACCATATTACCGCCTTAAATCTTCTCCTTCTCTACCTAGAGAAGGAGAAGATTTAAGGCGGTAATATGATAAGTATGATTGTCCCAGGCTCGACAGCACGTGTCAATACCTCTAAAATTGTTAAAAGCTTGAATTGTTGTGTGAACTGCGTACTAGTTGGTAAATCAAAATTCTGAGAGGAACTTGCATGACGGGGAAAAGTAAAATAATTTTTTAAGACACGTGAAGTTCGTAAATCAATGTGGTCAGCCAATAATGCATCGTTTGATTAATTTTCTACGATTTTCATACTTATTCTTGCCTTCTAAAAGTTCTGAAAACATAGTTGTTTTAATAGTTCTTATATCATATAATTTTAAATGTTCTACAGACAGAACAGGGTTTTGAATGCTTTTATACCTGCCTGTAAAAGCCTTGTCGCAGGATAAAAGCTTCTCCTTTAAGGAGGATTTGTCATACTAGCCACATAAAGCAATCGGATTGGCGAAAGGACCTGACATTTTCATATTCGATGCTGTTGCCCTTCATCGGTCAGGTCAAATCAAAATTATGATTTGGTATTTTCTAGATGATTATCGCGTCATCTGGTGTTTAAGCATGGTATTATGAATAATGGTATTCAAGGCAAGTCCGAGGCGTAATTCCACTAGCTCTCATACCTTTGATACTGGAACACTACAGTGGTTATATTGCTAGTTGAGGGATGAATTAAGCAAGTGTGCTATACTGACCTCGATCAAGGCCTCCCAAACTGAGCGTAGTTATAAGCCTAGGGGCGTCGTGAAGAGATCTAAATAAATTGGCTGTTTGTGTAGATGCAACCAATTCGAGTGAATGTCATACGCAATCAACACTGCACAATCACAGCAGAAGAAGAACAATTAATAAAATTGTCCTGTGACTCTAGCTTTAAGCTCCAATACAACAAGGATAAGCTACTTGAATTTTTGTAGTTCAGTTTAACAAAAATATCGTTCCTACTTCATGTCAACTTTAAGTGTAGCAATTTTGAATATTGTTCTTCGTTTTGAGAAACTGTGCTCAGGAAAGGAAGCACATCCTATGAGAAGGAAGGAATACCAAACGAAAAGACATAAAAAAGGGTGTGCTTGCTTTATTATCTTTTTTGTTTGCTTTATTTTGGTTTTTAAGTTTTATGCCTTTTCAAATAAAAATATTAGACGCTATTTCGAGTTTTTCTGACTATTCGTTATTAGGCCAACCGTTTACACACCTACAACTAATAGGTAAACTAAAAGGACAGGGCTTCACAAATATGGCAACTTCCCAAGGGCGTCAAAGTTAAAATAAGTTTGGGAAGCCCTGACCTATACGATACCTAAGGGGAGATGTAATATGTCAAGAAAAAATTGAGTACTTATTTAATCTTATAAGAATTCTTATTGAATCTTCTCCTAACTGATTTAAAGACGGTAGACACAAATGCTCATAAATCTATGTGTCGATTTGATTACCGGTAAATCGTAATCTCATAATTTAAATAAACATACAAAGTAAGCGAAAATGCAAATTTTAAATAGCATCCAACATAAATCAACGACAGTATCAACTTTCTCGAAACATGTCTAGATATCTGCTAAATAATTGTAGCAGGCGCAAGCTAAACTAAGGTTTTTGAGGAATTGTCTAAGTAGAAAAAAGAGGGGGTTTTAATCAAGAAAGTCAAATGTTTTTATTGAATATGTTTAATCTAGGCATATCATCGGTAGTATTATTTGTAGATACTTGGATTTTTATTTGAATTTAGCATAAATTGATTAAAGTAAGTTGATAATTGAAGTGAAAACTTCTTTTAGCGCAGTATGCATATCTTTATATGAGATAAAATCTCTGGACTCGCGACACCGTTACGAGACATAGCTATAGTGTGTGCTTATATGCATGTACATATAGTAGACAACATTTATTATTTACAAAAATATATTATATAAACAAAAATTGTATTTTATTATTATTTATGTTTATTTCCCATTTTAGTTACCACGAACCTGTAGTTTCTATTTTAGATTGTAGTAATTTTAATGATAATAATGATTGTACAAGAGTTGTCGAATTTGTTAACGATGATTCATAAAAGAATATTGAATGTATTTTCAGGTTTCTATAATTAATAGAGTACAATTCATAAATAAAAGGCAGTTCAATAACTCAATAACCTAACAACCCTAGTACCCATCTAAAAATGTCCAACGCGCCAAAACTAGTTTTCAGTTCTGTCGGCACTTCCGGAGTGTAATCCGTAATATTTTTTTTATCAATATTTGTATGCATTTGAAAACTATCAAATTAAAATAATAAGCAAAGCGAAAAATTCTTCACGCAATTCCCAATACAGGGGTAGACAGAGGTCTAGTCTAGACAATTAAGTCCCTTTGATCCACCTTCCACCGAAGATATTTTCGGGACAACGTTGTAGGTGGTGAGCCCGTCGCTGTCTTTATGTCCAAGCCAACGATATAGTTCGTACATAAGCTTTTGAAAAACCCATTGGTGCAAGCCTGCCACTGGGGGATCGAACTCGGGTCTCTTGACTGGAAATTCCGATCACCCAACCACTCGGCTATCGTGACTTTTTGAAATTCTAATTTTTTTTATTAATAACAATTAAAAATTTTATGTTAATGTTTGTGAGTCATAATTTTAAGAGTTCGACGATAGCTAAAATCAGCGGATTTCACGAAATTTTCGTAATTTAGTTCAAAAACTATTTATAAAAAAAAATGAAAAATATCTTCACGTTATACGAGTAGACAGACTGGAGATCATCATCGAAGATATCATCGAAGACAATTCGACAATTTTTTATTAATTATTGATTTTGAATAGAGCGGTAAATGTAGCAAAAATAAGTGCATTTTGTTTCAACGTTTATAGTAGATAAACTTTATGATAAAGGTTGTGCTCCGTTCCAATTTGTCCGCAGATGAACATACCTAAGAAATCTAATACTAAACTTTTGGCCGGATATTGAATTAAGTTATCATTTCTTAGATTCTTCAAATAATTATGTAATTTTAGTAAAAAAAAAGTCGTTTAATAAATTGGCACAATTTCGATTCACATTGCGACATAAGATAAAAAGACATCGTAACTAAATATAACTAAAATTTCGCATAAATAGCTTTTACGAGTACAATCTTGATCGCGCTTCCTCTTCGACGGATCTTGAAATGCTTGCACATTTGCTTGCGACCGCTTTTATGTTTTCAATACCATGGCTCAGTTCGCATGAACTGATTTAAAACGTATCTATTCAAACGCATCAGTGCATAGAGTATCTAAGTAAGCTTGTTTTATCTGTAGTAATATTTTAAAGACGTAGTAAAAGTTAGATAGATGGCTGATAACCTGAGATAATCTTCGTATAAAATGAGATTTGCTTTACCGTTGGCAGCATAACATTTTCGATCTTGTTGGGAGCAGGATCAATATTGCTCCGACCATTTTTGCCTTTCATGTTTGATTCAATGGATACTCTCGTCCTGTCTTCTAATCTTGAGATCAGATTTTAGTTACTGGAGTAAACCACGAATGACCCTGAGTTGCTTGTGCTTATTGTTATAAAATATTATTTTATTTTAATAGAATAAATATTAAGTAACTCTTTCTATTTTATATCTTCACGCCATTGCTGTGATGTGTTGTGTGTGGTGGCCTAATACAGGATAGATAATGGTCTAGACAATTATGTCTTTTCGACCCACCTTTCACCGAAGACATTTTAGGACAACGTGACAGGTGTAAGCCTGTCACCGTTTTTATATCCAAGCCAATACGATTACATATGTACGATACATATGTTTTTAGGAAAAAACACATTGGCCACCCAACCCACTATCTGTGACGGCTATGATGACAGCTTTTCAAAATTGTTTTTTTTATCGTAAAAAAACCATCTTCAATTATCCATGCTTAGATAAGTAGAGGCCTAAAAACGAAGTCCTTTCTTCGCACTTTCCACCGAAGCTTTTAATGTCATGACGTTTATAAAATACATCGAAATCATTGATAAAACATCATTCAGCGCGATATGTCAAAAGCTATCATGGACGTCGCGGAGTAGTGCTGCAAGAATGCCGTATAAAACTTTCATTAGTGTGTCAATTCGCCAGGACGTGGCGACTGCATCATTAGTCACTGTTGATCTCGTGATTCGTGCTAATACACACTCAGCTGATTGCATTTGTATAAATGATACAAAGTTCACGATAGCCGAGTTGTTGGGTGGTCGGAATTTCGAGTCGAGAGACCCGAGTTCGATCCCCAGGTGGCAGTACCAATGAGTTTTTTCAAAAACTTATGTACGAATTTCATCGTTGGCTTGGACATAAAGGCGGCGACGGGCTCACCACCTGTCACGTTGTCCCGTAAATATCTTCGGTGGAAGGTGGGTCAAAGGGACTTAATTGTCTAGACTTGACCTCTGTCTACCCCTGTATTGGGAATTGCGTGAAGATACAAAGTTCACTGCGTATTGCCATGTGTAATGAAACTGCATTTTTTATAATTTTCATTGAAAATAATTACTCATTGAAAAGGAACAACATATCACGAATGTTTGTGTGATCGCAATTCGAGTCAAGAGACCGGAGTTCGATCTCCAGGAGGTTCTTACCAATGGGTAAAAATTTGTACGATTTGTATCGTTTGCTTGAACATAAGTACGGGGACAGGCTCACACCTGTCTTGTTGTCCAAGAATTAATTTCGAAATGTGGGTCGAAAGGGCTTAATAGTCTATATCTCTGGTTCCCCCTGTGCTAAGAAATGCCAGAAGAAAGAAAATAAAACAATGTATCACTGTTACGTAATATTCTGTTATTGTTAAAATATAATAACTTCATACCATTCTGTAGATATTGTGTATCTACAGAATGGAGTATTCTCAATACAGGGGTAGATAGAGGTCTAGACAAATAAGTTCTTTCGACCGAAGACATTGTTTGGGACAACGTGATAGTTGGTGTGTCGTTCGCTGTCTTTATGCCCAAGCCATCGATATAATTCGTACATAAGTAATTAATTATAACATATTATAAAACAAAATTCCTCGCCACTTACGTATGCGGTCAGTATTTATAGACATTATTGTGTTCATACATATGTGTGTCAGTAAAATATACGCATATGGTTTTCACAGAGTAATTAGCGAGGAATGTGTACAATTAATTAAAAGTTTTTGTAAATAAGATGAAGTAATAAATGAATGAAGGAAGGAATGAATGAATACTTTTATTGTACACTACAAAATAAAAACATACAAAGAAACAATAATACACATTGCATACAAAGAAAAAAAAACAATATCAAAATATTAATATGATTGAAGACATTTTAGATTTTAATCCATCATATCATCATATCTACTACTAATTTTAGGAGCGTTGGCGTCTCGATAGCCGAGTTGGTGGCGTGTCTGCCTTCGAAACATAAGATTGCGAGTTCGAATACCGTCAGGGGTAAACATTTGTGTGATGAATATGAATGTTTGTACTTGAGTCACTGATGTTTATATGTATATATGATATAAGTATACATGCCATTTTTAAAATAGGTATCTATGTAAGTATATTGTACCGTTGGAACGGACACTGACGTGGCGATAGGCTCACCACCTGTCACGTTATCTTAAGCAGTCTTCGGTGAAAAATACTTAATTAACTAGATCTGTTCCAATACTGGGCGTATTGGGAATATGCGTGAAAGCTATCGGAACTTCATAGCCATGAAAAAGTAAGATGTATATATTTTGTGATTATTGATATATTTTTTAATCAATTGAATTAAAAAAAGTTAAAATATCAGAATGGTTACATGCTTAAAATTCTCAAATTCTGCTTCATTAACAGAATTCATAATTTTAACAAATTAAATAATGATCATTCAAATTACAACATACTTTCAACTTCAACACATTTAACATTTAGGATTAATATAAACAGATATCATCATTGGTATTCTGTTTCTTCTACAATATAATATAGAATTGTTGGGTTCATTTTTTAATAACATCAACATTCTTATCGTTATTAAACTATAGTGATCAGTTGTGTAAAACATCAAAGTCAGAACTTTTCCAATTTCCCGCCAAAACCCTCAAAAGGATTTGCATGCGGTCCAAACAAAGAGACCTTGTATTTTGCAATATTTTCAATACCGCTGCGTGAGTCCGTTCAAGTTAGGGGTCTCTCCTTTGTCCTCGGCTTTAATATCTGTGGGAATGGACATACCGACTCCATTTAGGTAATTTATCATTCTTAAACGAGTGTAGACTATCCGTTATTATCCTTGTAGACTTTCTAGTCTCGAAAGGGCGAACACTACGCCCTTTGTCCGGGCATGTTCAAATTAATGGCGCAGTCTTCCCTAACGGGTTCTGTTCATATTGATTTTGAGTACCGGACAGGAGCTGAATGTCCGTGGCTTATGAATTATTAGTTATTTCGGGTTCCCATAAAATCTTCAATTTGGACATCATGTTTTGTGTTACCTATGGGGTCAACTGTTACTTTAAAATAACACTGTTTTCGGAATTTGAAAATTAATTGCGTATTTTTTGTGTTATAACATTCATAGTAGTTACGTAATATTTTGCAAAAAAAATAATGAAAAATATGCCGAGACTCAATATCAATTAAAATAAGTTAATCAACGGATAAAAGGTTCTTCGCTGAATCTTTATAGTAAAATTGAACTACACTACTAATTTATTTACTAATTTTCTTTGCGTATCTTTATGCTTTTAATTGATGCGATGGTACCGACTGGAAATGTGATTAGGCATGACCTTTATTTTAAATCTAACTTTATATTAAATCTACCTTTCCAGGTAAAAAGGCAGATTTTAAATGTTACAAAAAGTTTTTAAGTGGTTTATTAATTTTAAATTTAAATTAACTAGGGTTATGAGACTAACGCGTGTGCATGTTAAATACGTAATAAGTAAAAGGCGTGTGGCCAGTTTCTTAAATTTACATCACAATTTGTTGACCGAGACATACCCAGCTTCCCTCGAGGTTGCAGAGGTCAGCATTAACAACTTAATACGCCACGGGTCCAGCACGCGTACCTATTTCATACACATTTTTTAAGAATTTATTACCGATTCATTCAAAATAAGGGATGAATTAAAAAGTATAATTTCCATTATTGCTCAACACTAAGCTCTTAAAATAGGGAGATGATCGTATAAATTTTTAAATATTACTTTGAATTGAAATATTTCATTGTAAATTTTTGTGGTTTCGTTTTATGACTTCATTCAATAAATGATAATATCAGGGTAGATGAATATGTTTTGTATTTTAAATATCTACGCATGGTGCATCAACTTTTGTTGTTGGGGCGACCTATTGGAGGTGGAAATACATTTTACTAACTTTGGGATAAATTTTCAGTGCTTAGTAATTAGTGCTTCATTCATATAATTAGTGATTTAATTTTAAAAGCAAACCGGGTAAGCTTAAATAAGAAGAAAATTCTAATTAAGTGCTCTGGTCATCATATAAGTATCTAAATATTGGCTTCTTTTCTGGAGAGTGAAATCTTTGCGCCATTCCCAAAATTGGGGCAGACACGTAACCTTTCACTGTAGACATTTTTTGGGAAGAAGTAACCGGTGATGAGACTGCCGCCGTCTTTATGTCCAAGCCAATGAAAGAAATCGTACATAAGTTTTGAATAAACTCATTAATACAATGGTATATCAATGGTCATTATAACAGTGGTAAGGTCACGCATCAGCTTTTGTTGTTGCATGAATGGGCCGGCTCGACCGGGGAAGTACCACGACCTCACAGAATACCGGCGTGAAGTAGAAGTCTAACAAACTTCTGCGTTTCGTCTGGTGAGTGCAGGTAACCGGAGACCCAACACACCCCCCTCCTCCAATTCTGGTGGGGGAGCACTCTAAGGCCGGCAACGCATCTGTTATGCCTCTGGTATTGCAGGTGTTAATGGGCGGCGGTAATCACTTACCATCACGTGAGCCGCTTGCTCGTTTGCCTCCCTTTTCTATAAAAAAAATACAAGCCTATCACCTAGGAGGCGAACTTGGCTTGAAGTCTTGTCTCAAATTGTGATCACACAACCACTAGAATATCGTGACTGTAGCAAAACTTATTGAAAAATAATTAAACTCCATTTTATAAAAATACATTGGAACGTGGCAGGAAAGGAATTAATTTTCTAGACCACTGTTAACCCAAGAACTGGTGAATTTAATTTTTTATACATATATCATAAAAAGTTCGCAAAGTTTGGGATTAGCAAAATTAAGGGCATTTCTACATTGTTTTGTCGTATCTATTATAGTAGAGTAAAGAATGTACTGACCGGCTTGGCAATTGAAAAAATACGAAGCATATTGATTTTTAACTGTAATTTGCCGAGTCCCACCAAAGTATTAGTTATATTATTTGAAAAGATATTGACATAATCGTATTTCTATTAAATTATATTGAGTTAACATTACCAAGCGATAGGTATGTTTAGAGTACATGTCTAATGAAATGTAATTTATACAACAGATATCATTTTGAAGATTTGGATTATTTTGAAACCTTCGATAAATATAACCGAGTATTTATTGGAATAAAATGAATAGAATGCAAAGATGAAATTATTAGACGATATCTATGCTAACGACGAAAGCGCAACCAATTCAACCGTGCGTCTATAATAACTAAATATTGTTAAATACACCGATGTCGCTTCAAGAATTTAGAGCCGCATCGAAATTAAAGATTATCCGATGGTGTAACGAACCGTTTGTCCACGTCTGATCAATTTATATGTATACTGAATATTTTCTATTTGTTATGAAGCGATTGCATCGAAGAATATGGTCAACTCATCTCGATATATTTGGTAAATGTGAAGCTGTAGGAGAAATGTTAGAAAAATTTAATAGTCAGGCATTAGTAGCGAAATTGGTATGAGCCTCTCTCATGGGGAATAAATACGTGTTGTCTTATTTCTATCAATCGGGTTGGTATCCAGATTAAAGAAGTGACAACACTCATATGAGGTCTAAATATTTTGAAGGCGTTGTTGATAAGACACGGTAGCGCAATTGGTAAGAGACGAGACCGAACGGCACATGTCATTATACAATTATAATTAATACACATAATTAATAAATCTCAGGGAGAGTCTGCGATTTGTTGGATGTTCAAGTTTTCCTGTGTTAAATTTTCTTAATATTGTAAATTTTATGTAATATATAAAAAATATAGTATAAAACGTGTTGAAATTAATTAAATATGACATCGGTTCCCGAAGCAACACTTGCAGCTTTTATTAAAAGCAGTTAATTTCAAATAATTCGTGAAGCTCTTTGAAAACTATCCACTGTAAGCTCATTAATAACGCGGTTCAGTATAATATAACACCTGAACGACGCCGATTACGTATAATGAGCACAAAACCCTTTGTTGCCATTCAGCCACCGATATTAATAAAAAGGGATGGTGACTAGGCCCCTTTTGTATGTACTTGTTTACTCGCCGAAATGACATGAATGTTTAGAAGCAAAAAACTTAGACAAGGGAGATGTAACGGATTTGAAAGACAACGTTCTTTTCGCGGCTGATTAAGAACTAAATACTGTTGTTGCGTTATAATAAAGACTAAATTTCAGTGATTCGAAGTTTAATGAATGGCATTATTATTGTGGTTGTTCTGAAGATGATCGGTGACCTCTGGCTTCTAGTTGTGTGGTTCTACTTGATTGACATTTGTTTGACTCTCGCTGCGAGAGAAATTTTAGGAATTACGGATTCCGATTATTCTTTTACAATCTGTAGTAAAAATGTCTTATCCTAAACTTTAATGATGTATACTGCTCTTAAAATATCGATTTACAGTAATGGTTTGGTTATATGACAATTTAACTTTAAATAATATTAGTATTTGTTAATTTTCACGCAATATCCCAAACCTGGGTAGGCAAAGATCTAGACAACGAAGTCCATTTTGGATCCAATTTTCACCGAAGCTTAGCGAGGCTATGGTGCTGTTATCGCCAAGCCGCTTACATGGCGTGGGGATTTGTGCAAGACCTCCTTATGGGGGAGGTCTAAGTCCTGCAGTACACTTTTACGGGCCGCTATGAGTATATATAGAAACATAGATAGGGACAACGTTACATACATTGCTCTCCAAAGTAAGCAGTTTAAGCACTTGTTTTATGGAATCAGACACAACAAAGGTACCACAAACAGACAGACAATGAAGAAAAAGTGTTTCTACACTGACCCGACAGAGGATCAAACCCGGGACCTCAGAACAGGCGACACGAAGAAAACCGGTATGGACGCCACTCCTCCACGGAGGTCGTCATACGTTATTTACATATAGTACCAACTTAGAAAAATAATTATAATACTAATTATAATACAACTTTGCAATATTTTTGAGTACTTATTACAAGAATTTTCAATTATGTACAAAAAAAAGAAAAATTAACCAGCTGTTTATTATTAAAAAAAAAAACTGGACATATCGTTGTAAGTTGCCGCAGATACAAAAGACGCCAAAAAAAAAACAATGCTTTTAAAAAGGGCACAAAGGTGACAATACTGACAATAGAAACTATGGGAAGCACACAAAAGTATTCTATATTTATGTATTGTTTGTTTAACTACTGAGAGGTGACGGCAGAAAACAAATAGCGCTTCTTTATAGTTACCTACCCCTTCTTTGAAGACGTCTACTATAATTGGGTACCTGAAAATCAATACAAACGTTCGTTAAGTCTATTATGAACACAGATCTAAGTATATTGGTCTTCACGGGTCTAATTGCTTATTATAATGATACTTGATACTTGCCAGTATTCGCAGATATGACGTGGGTTGCGAATAAATTGTTATTTTAAATATCTTCTTACTTTATATCGAACTTATCTTAGAGTCCTTTCATACATAACGTACATATAAATATAGATATATACATATATAGATAGAGACAACATCACATACATTGTTCTGATCCCAAAGTAAGATGCTAAAGCACTTGAATTATGGGAATCGGAAACAACGAAGGCACCACAAACACCCAGACCTGAGAAAATGCAGATAAAGTGGTTTTCCTACGCTGACCCGACCGGGAATCGAACCCGGGACCTCGAGATGGCAATACTTTGAAAACCAGTGTTTACGCCACTCGTCCACGGAGGTCGTCAAATATATAATATATAATAAATATAAATATATAAATATATCCCGACCGATTTCGGCCATGGCGACTTTGGATCTATGACTATTGCGAGCGTCGTTCGTGTGCTCGCAGGTGATTG
Organism: Sericinus montela; assembly: GCA_029286605.1. Classification (NCBI taxonomy): domain Eukaryota; kingdom Metazoa; phylum Arthropoda; class Insecta; order Lepidoptera; family Papilionidae; genus Sericinus; species Sericinus montela. Next base: position 1,976,567 of record JAGSMR010000054.1, on the reverse strand, counting down.
ACGTAACAGATTTTTCGGCTGAACTTGCGAGCACATCAAATCATACATACATACATATCGGTCCCATCGGGGAAAGTTCGCCATAATCGCAAATGACCGTTTTCAAAAAAGCGTTTGGCAAATGGACCGGCCATGGTAGTACTCGGTATCTCGAAAATTAGACGCTGCTGCCCCTTCCCGGCGTCCTTAATTTTACTTTGGTATTTTTCCAGACGGTTTGTCGTTTTTTGTCGGTAGCCAATATATAAATTGGCTCTTACGACACCCATGTGGTGAAAGGGGATAAAATATTCTTTCGCCTTGCGGAAGTGAATAACGTGGTCCTTGCGCCACACTGAAGGAAAGCGAGATCAATCAAAGGAGAAGTTAATGATATGAAAGATAGGTGGGGAGCACATGATCCAGGATATAAACAATCGTACCGCGACTCATGGATTTGATTGAAAGGATAATCTTTTTGATCTCATCCATAGAAACTGGCGAGAGACATTTCCATAGAGTTCCATAGAGATTCCAACTCAATTCCAAAGAGAATGGAAGCAGTCGATGCTAGGGCGTAACGTAATTCCATTAAGTTCGCAGTGGTGTGACATTTGGTTCGTTGATCCATAGCAGTGTGAGAGGAAAAATGGCGATTCAGATCATCCGAACAAACAATTGGTTTGGATGACCTGAATCGCCATTTTTCACCCGTCGAACACAGAATATGACTGGTTACCAATTCCTGTAGTTTTAAGTAATTTTCAGATATAAGCCGGAGAAGAAGAATTGATATTATTGAGAATATGACGGCATTTGGCATTACGTATCATTGATTACACCAATTCCTTGCGGTCTTAAATAAAGTAGCAATGTTTATGTTGTTGTGAGATATTTTGAAGTTAATACGACGAAAATATGGTGTATGGTGTCTTAATTTTCTACGAAAACAATATATTGATAGTAATTAAAGAATTTAACACCCCCTTTCGTTACGACGATAGGCGGCGACATAAGAGGCAAAAATCAATTACAATTACATTGGCATTATTTTAATGTAATGAATTATGTATCTATTTATGCTTTATATTATAAGTATTATATATGTGTATATTATGTGTACGCACTAAGTTTGCCTATATAATAATATCAGTTTGTCCTATGTGGGTCTGCTGGAAGATATTTCAGTTTTTGGAATAAGCTGTACCCTTGTGCAAACTCTTGGTTTCTTTTTTATAAACAACATTTTGTGTGTAAATAAAAATTATAAATAAATAAAATACAATGTTCATATACTGTAAGTCATAAGTTACGATAGCCGAGTGGTTGGGTGGTTGGGTTTCAAGCCACGAGACCCAAGTTCGATCTCCAGCTGGCAGGCTTGTACCAATGGGTTTTTCAAAAAACTTATGTACGGATTATATCGTTGGCTTGGACATAAAGACAGGCTCACCATCTGTCACGTTGTCCCGAAAATGTCTTCAGTGGAAGGTGGGTCAAAGGGACTTCATTGTCTAGACTTGCCTTACTGCTTAGCGTAGCAATTGTACAACATACTCCTTATATGAAAGGGTTATTTATATTCTATGAAGAAGAAAGAGGTAGGAAGAAAGGTAGAGAAATAAATATGAATATGACATTTTATTGATGTTATCAAGATAAAATACATGGGAATTAACTACAAACAATTTACACAAAGCGTTAACAAGAAAAATGATAAGAAATTTGCTCAATCAATCTTCTAATGAAATTAACGTGTTTCGAAATGTAAGATAGAAAAAAACGTCAAAGAATAAATCATTTTCGCGCCACCGCGAATCGAATCACTGACTAAAACTAAAACTTTTTAATAGACTCTCGTAACTGGTCACGACCGGTCTAACGGACTGCCTGATGATTCATCTATGACATTAATAAACCTTTTTACGGCAACACCTTTGTTTAACCCTTTTGTGCTCGAGCATAAAATTATGCATGGACCGTCCATTAACTTCTTGAGTCCGCCATTGTGATTTTTGCCTATGCTAATCTGCGCCCGGAAGTCCCGGACTGTGACTGATTGGTTTGAAAAAGTTTCTCATACTTCCACCGTGGGTAGCTCGGTCATCTAATGATGCCTGAACATGGGAAGAAGTATTTGCATAAAGTTACGATGCTTAATAATAATTTTTAAAATACAAATTATAAAGTTCTATGAGTAAAGTTTTTATTTGCTACAAATACTGAAAGTACATAACCGGTGTACAATACGGATACACTAGAAGTGTGGTGGATTCAAAGTGTCTGTTCAGGTGATTTTGACATTAAGAGGTAAAGAAAACGTTCCTGGCAAATATTTAATATGATTGACATTTACTTTTGACACAACAATAAGTTATATACCGTCATTCCTTGCGTATCTTAAGAAGCAACTAAGGTCTTAAAAGCTTTGATCAAAATAATAGATTACGTTCGAAGCTTTTAAGCTACCTAGACGGCGGGATAACCTAGACGAAAAGCGCGTGGAGTGTGGAAAGCGTGTTCATTATAGTGAAAAGGGAAATTCCGTGTCCTGCATATTTATATCCTGCAATAGGCCTAACAGTCCGTTATGTACAGCCTCAGTCATTTGTTACGATACCCACTGGAAGATAGAAGATCCATACGCCTATATTTTCACATAATAACATACCATAATATTATGCGAAAGGTTTTCCACCCCGCATCATTTATGGGTGATGCTGCTCCCCATTACTAGAATGCTGTTACGGTTCGGCAGGGAACAGAAGACTGGCTTTCCCAGTAATATATAATCTCGTGCTGATGAGAGAGTTTTAGAGAAAAAAATGGTATATTGTACAAAAATTGTACAAGTATAACCAAAAAGAAACACTTCTCGTAACCTAAATCTGTAATAAGTTAATCTGTCCCCAACCCTTGCCGGGCCGACCGCGGGGCTTTAATAATGCATTCGCCATTAGTTAACCCGCAGATGCCGCATCTTCGACTAATTCTAATTGCACGGAATGGTTCTGAAAGGATTACACTTAGGAAATTCACGACCGTGTTTTCACTTCCATCCGCACCTTTATCCCACATGGAAATTAAATTTTAAGGGATCTTTTAAAGTTAAGTAACGTCAGGCGAAATTTGTAAATATTTTTGTTGTTAAATTAAATATTTCGTTTATCTTTTGTATAGACAACCGTGCGGTAACTTGAATGATAAAACCGTTGCTTAAGAATATTGCGACGCTCTTTCTTCCCGTGGGTGTCGTAAGAGGCGACTAAGGGAAACTGCCTTGAATATCATTATGGCAACCGATAGATGGCGGGATAACCATCTCTAAAAATGCGATTGGTCTGGTACTGCGATCGAATCCTACCAGTGGGAGAGCCCTAGGTCCTGCAGTGGACTTCAACAGGCCGATATGTGTGTATGAATTTATGTGTTTAGATGTAATAAGCACTAGGTTTTAATTTTAGAAATACGTGGAAACTTTCCTGGAATACAAGGTAGGAAATTGAAAGGTATTTTTATATTTTTTATTTAACAGTGTTCATGTAGAATATTGAAAAAATATAAAAATTAATTTAAAAGAGCGACCCCGCATCCCCAGTATTACAAAGTCGTTACGTAGCCAAAAAATTTCTTTTTCACAGAGCAGGACACAACATAATTAATTTTTGACGACGCCGTCCGCAAAGTGGCTTTTTTAAAGGCACAGAGTCACAGGAGGTGTCTGGGCGCAGATGGGCCAGCGTTACGTTAATCTGCGCCGCACTTGTTAAATATTAACGCGGTCTAATTACGGCCCGCACTCCCTCCCACTCTAATGGCTTTTAAAACTGATTCCCGCCCTCAGAGGATGCGTATTTGATGACAACTTTCATCGCGCCTGCTTTACAATAAGCGCGACAGGGAAATTCTGCGCGTAGTCTTTTGCACTTTAATCTCTCACCGTTCGTCGAATACATTACTTGTTGTTGTAGGGTTAGATAGAAGCGGTTCGTGTAAAACAGCAATAGAAAGTGTATTAGCAATAAATTCGACTGAACAGCTTGAAATGATTACTTATGTCGTAAGCTTTTTAGACATTAGACATGTGTTACGCGTTTTAAATGTTTTGACTTCAACCGCAACTTTTTGAAGATTGAATTGGCTAGGGGCAAGGCAGCAAGTACTCCTGGAAATCTTTCGATTTCATATCCTGGCCAGTTTAAGAAAATTTTTGTGTGATAAACGTTAGAAGTAAGAGGTAGGAGATTCTTTATTTTTAGTATAAAAGGCTCATCTCCAATCACATTGTTTGAAATAAACTTTGATGAAAAGTGGGTCGAAACAACTTCATGCCCCAGATCTCTATCAACCTAAGTATTGGTAAATTGCATGAACATAAAAACTTAACTACACACTGAATTTACACGATTAAAACTTTACATGTTGAGGACTAAGTTTTTTTTCTCGCATTTAGCTACTTACTTTAAGATCACAGAAATGTATGTGATTTTACTATATTTATTGCGTCACTATTCTTATGTATATTCACAGAAAAATTTGTCGTTCCGTTAGATTCGTAATTAATGATGTCATGACAGATTATTTGTTCAACTGTACGTTTAGCGTTCCGCAAACAGGTCATTCTATAGCCGAAGGGAATCGCTTAACGGTATTATACTTTGCTAATGGCGAACGACAATTATTCCGCACCATTAGAATGTATCATTAGCGACATGGTTTTATTTGTTGTTTATTTTCTTGGAGCTCACGGGTCGCCCCGACCGGACCCACCCGCTGCCGGGTTGAGATCATTTATCAGAAGAGACGTCTAAAGATGTTTACTTGACAAAAGTTTTTTGATTAACGGTAAGCAAATATGGGAATTTGGATTTGGTAGCGGGTTGTAGGATGGCTATTGTGTTCGGAAATTTCGGACGAACATGAGATTTAAATTAATGATGATGTGAAAAATGACACCATGCGTTATTTCGATGCATTCAACGCTCAGCTTCCTAGCTAAACTCTCTACTATTCAATTTTATAATTTTTTTTATGTTTTATGCATTTCACCAATACAGGAGAAAAAAAAGGTCTAGACAAGTCTAATTAATTCTAAGTTTATTTGCGACAACGTGACCGGTGTTGAGACTGTCGCGATATAGTCCAAGCCAAGGTTATAAATCGTACATTAGTTGCGAAAAACCCCTAGGGATGACCTACCGCCTGTGAATCCAACTCTGGTCTCTTGACCCGAATTCCGATCACCGATCCACTCGGCTACCGAGATTTATTAAATTAAATACACTTATTAAATTATAAACATCTTCACGCAATTCCCAATACAGGGGTAGACAGAGGTCTAGTCTAGACAATGAAGTCCCTTCGACCCACCTTCCACCGAAGATATTTTCGGGACAACATAACTGGTGGTGAGCCCGTCGCCGTCTTTATGTCCAAGCCAACGATATAATTCGTGCATAAGTGTTTGAAAAACCCATTGGTACGAGCCTACCACCTGGGGATCGAACTCGGGTTTCTTGACTCAAAATTTCGACCACCCAACCACTAGGCTATCGCGACTTATTAAATTAATCGGATTAATTCTGATCCTGTGTTTTTCGAGATGATCTATCTCGAAAGCATTTGCAATAATCAAGATATTTCCTTTAGTCGCTTATTAAGATGCCCACGAGAAGACAGAGGTTGATATCCTTACGCTAACACCACAGCAACATTGTTTAACTTATAATCATATTCAAGAGAATAGCTACTAGTATAAGTTTACATATAATGCTATGTAACAAGGCATCGTGTTACCTATTTCTTTTGTATTATTAAACAACTCGGTAGCATAAGTTTTGTTTTTAAAATTATGTACATTTCTAACGATACGTTTAACAATACGTATAATTAATAAGTAAACAGCTGTTGAGGGAGTTATGTCGTTTTAATATTTGACAGTACAATGAGCCTGACTGACGATTTGTGTTTTTTTTCAACAGTACAGGAAAGCGAAACAAGGAATAACAAAGCGCGCTCACTTGTTTTACGGGAGTTGTAAACGCCACGACATCTGTCAACTCGTGACATGTCTTATCTTTAGGGGTAAAAAACCCTCCCCGGGGTGACTTTTCACCCCACGGACGTGGAGCCGTGAGGCGTCGGAGACGGCCAAATGTATTTATGACTATGTAAATTGACGCAATTCGGTTGAGATTTCGAAATTGGCGAAAGGTTGATTTTTCTGTGATATTTTTGAATTCCGTTTTCGCAGTTGTCCACTATGCTTTAAAAAAAGTATTTGGATGTAATCTTGGTTAAGGAAAGTACAACACAGAAGAAGTAATAAAACTATAACATTTGCCAAAATTCGATCAAGAGATTGATGAAAAGAGGATATATTAGTAAATATATTAGAAGATATGGCAGTAAAAGTGGCACGACAGCCGAGTGGTGTAGTCATTTTCTACATTTTCTCGAATCTGGGTGTTTGTGGTGCCTTCGTTGTTTCCAATTGTGAAATCCACAAGTGCTTTTGCATCTTACTATGGGATCGGAGCAATGTATGTCATGTTGTCCCTATCTATAAATGTATTTATTTATTAATTATTTATCACGTATCTGTACCACAGTGCTAATCAAAATACATTGTATATAAGGCGAAATGATTTAATAAAAAATAAGTACATCTGATAGGCGATAAGTGGATGAGGTTACTTGTCCACAAAATGTCGAGATAACTAAGGGAGTGATCGTCGCATTTTTTGCGCGTCGGTGTCTTGCGCTATACACGGTATTGTGACATTATTAGCTATTAATATTATCTTGAGATATCATATAGTCATTAAAGCAACTTTATTTATCTTTTGTTTTTAAAATTATGTACATTTCTAACGATACGTTTAACAATACGTATAATTAATAAGTAAACAGCTGTTGAGGGAGTTATGTCGTTTTAATATTTGACAGTACAATGAGCCTGACTGACGATTTGTGTTTTTTTTCAACAGTACAGGAAAGCGAAACAAGGAATAACAAAGCGCGCTCACTTGTTTTACGGGAGTTGTAAACGCCACGACATCTGTCAACTCGTGACATGTCTTATCTTTAGGGGTAAAAAACCCTCCCCGGGGTGACTTTTCACCCCACGGACGTGGAGCCGTGAGGCGTCGGAGACGGCCAAATGTATTTATGACTATGTAAATTGACGCAATTCGGTTGAGATTTCGAAATTGGCGAAAGGTTGATTTTTCTGTGATATTTTTGAATTCCGTTTTCGCAGTTGTCCACTATGCTTTAAAAAAAAAGTATTTGGATGTAATCTTGGTTAAGGAAAGTACAACACAGAAGAAGTAATAAAACTATAACATTTGCCAAAATTCGATCAAGAGATTGATGAAAAGAGGATATATTAGTAAATATATTAGAAGATATGGCAGTAAAAGTATAGAGTCACGACAGCTGAGTGGTGTAATCATTTTCTACATTTTCTCGGATCTGGGTGTTTGTGGTGCCTTCGTTGTTTCCGATTGTGAAATCCACAAGTGCTTTTGCATCTTACTATGGGATCGGAGCAATGTATGTCATGTTGTCCCTATCTATAAATGTATTTATGACTATGTAAATTGACGCAATTCGGTTGAGATTTCGAAATTGGCGAAAGGTTGATTTTTCTGTGATATTTTTGAATTCCGTTTTCGCAGTTGTCGACTATGCTTTAAAAAGTATTTGGATGTAATCTTGGTTAAGGAAAGTACAACACAGAAGAAGTAATAAAACTATAACATTTGCCAAAATTCGATCAAGAGATTGATGAAAAGAGGATATATTAGTAAATATATTACAAGATATGGCAGTAAAAGTATAAAGTCACGATAGCCGAGTGGTCGGGTAGTCGGAATTTCGAGTCAATAGACCCGAGTTCGATCCCCAGTTGGTGGGCTCGTACCAATGGGTTTTTCAAAAACTTATGTACGAATATCGTTGGCTTGGACATAAAGACGGCAACGGGCTCACCACCTGTCACGTTGTCCCTAAAATATGTTCGGTGGAAGGTGGGTCGAAGGGACTTAATTGTCTAGACTCGACCTCTGTCTACCCCTGTATTGGGAAGTGCGTGTATATTTTTTATATAAATAAATACACGCCACCCAGTTTTTAATTTTTTTATTTAATTTTTCATTGTTTATATAAATTGACATCATAGACAATTTTTCGTAAAAACCTATGTTGAACTATAATGAATGTAACAGTTTAAAATAGTACATTTTAAACAGTAAAAATCATGACAGCTGAGTGATTGGGTGATCGGAATTCGAATCGAGAGACCTCAGTTCTATTTCCAGGCTCGTACCAATGGGTTATTTTAAAAAACTTAATGACGAGCTCACCAACTATCACGTTGTCTCAAAAATGTCTTCGGTGGAGGGTGGGTCCGAAGGACTTAATGGTCTGGACCAATCACTGATGTATACAACATTACTGTCAAACCGTATTACAATTTAAAATTATTTCTATACGACAAATTTTCTGACATTTTTCTTCTTCCTTATTTTGTACGCCAAAATAGCAACACTTAGAGATCAATTCATCTTGTATTATACTTTGTAAATAAAAAAGTGAACCTTCCGACTTTGGACACGTTTATTTTATTTTATGGAGTCAGTAAACGACATCGAATAGTCATACTCTAATAGGAAAATGTAGTGTTTTGTTTTTATTTTTACTACCATAATGTATAGTATTATTTGCAGCTAGTAACTTATTAGTAATCTGCGGCCAGAGACACGTGCCGCGCTTGTAAACAATATAACGACCAGGAAGGCGCGCTAAGGAATTCCATCTTACGACACCGAATTAAAACTACCTGATAAAGCTATTAAAATATAAAATACAAGCTGCTTCATGATTACCTTTAATTACCGACAATAAAGTACCGGGAATTCATAAAATTGCATGTTGGAATTCTTTCGGTATGTTAATTCCTTACCACGATAACTCGGTCTTATACGTAGGTTTCTCAAGATATTATTATTATTTATATATTTTTTCGATAGCCGAGTGGTTGGGTGGTCGGAATTTCGAGTCAAGAGACCCGAGATCGATGCCCAGGTGGCAGGCTCGTACCAATGGGTTTTACACAAAAAACTTATGCACCACTTATATCGTTGGCTTGGACATAAAGACGGCGACGGGCTCACCACCTGTCACGTTGTCCCGAAAATATGTTCGGTGGAAGGTGGGCCGAAGGGACTTAATTGTCTAGACTCGACCTCTGTCTACCCCTGTATTGGGAAGTGCGTGTATATTTTTTATATAAATAAATACACGCCACCCAGTTTTTAATTTTTTTATTTAATTTTTCATTTACAAACTTTTGTTATCAGTAAGCATTTAATTTTGTGACGCATCTATCACGTCATTATAGACAATTTTTCGTGAAAACCTATGTTGAACTATAATTAATGTAACAGTTTAAAATAGTACATTTTAAACAGTAAAAATCATGACAGCTGAGTGATTGGGTGATCGGAATTCGAATCGAGAGACCTCAGTTCTATTTCCAGGCTCGTACCAATGGGTTATTTTAAAAAAACTTAATGACGAGTTCACCAACTATCACGTTATCTCAAAAATGTCTTCGGTGGAGGGTGGGTCCGAAGGACTTAATGGTCTGGACCAATCACTGATGTATACAACATTACTGTCAAACCGTATTACAATTTAAAATTATTTCCATATGACAAATTTTCTGACTTTTTTCCTTTTTTTGTACGCCAAAATAGCAACACTTAGAGATCAATTCATCTTGTATTATACTTTGTAAATAAAAAAAGTGAACCTTACGACTTTGGACACGTTTATTTTATTTTATGGAGTCAGTAAACGACATCGAATAGTCATACTCTAATAGGAAAATGTAGTGTTTTGTTTTTATTTTTACTACCATAATGTATAGTATTATTTGCAGCTAGTAACTTATTAGTAATCTGCGGCCAGAGACACGTGCCGCGCTTGTAAACAATATAACGACCAGGAAGGCGCGCTAAGGAATTCCATCTTACGACACCGAATTAAAACTACCTGATAAAGCTATTAAAATATAAAATACAAGCTGCTTCATGATTACCTTTAATTACCGACAATAAAGTACCGGGAATTCATAAAATTGCATGTTGGAATTCTTTCGGTATGTTAATTCCTTACCACGATAACTCGGTCTTATACGTAGGTTTCTCAAGATATTATTATTATTTATATGTTTTTTCGATAGCCGAGTGGTTGGGTGGTCGGAATTTCGAGTCAAGAGACCCGAGATTGATGCCCAGGTGGCAGGCTCGTACCAATGGGTTTTACACAAAAAACTTATGCACCACTTATATCGTTGGCTTGGACATAAAGACGGCGACGGGCTCACCACCTGTCACGTTGTCCCGAAAAATATCTTCGGTGGAAGGTGGGTCAAAGGGACTTAATAGTCTAGACTAGACCTCTGTCCTCCCCTGAATTGGGATAGGGGTGCTGGCACCAAACATTGTCTAAATAGAGGTGTAGACAGTATACTATTTGGAGCAATGTGACAGGTGGTGAGTCATACAACATACTTATTCCTACAGACATATATAAATATATGTTCCTAGAGACATTCGAATCCGCGCGAAATTCTTAAATATATGAATAATATTTTTTCCGCATTTTTGCTATCAACCACCTTACGAGGAGGGATTCATATTACAAATATGTATCTGAGCTATTCCAGTCAGTGATTATATCTTTCTTACCTTAGTATGTCGTTTTCACTACTTTTTGATCCATCCTCGTACAAACCTGTCCTTATACACAAAAATAAAATTAATGGATTCAATACATACAGATGATATTCGACTAGAAAAAAAATATTTAAATTATCAAATAAAATGACAACAACCAACCGACGCGCAACATTAACACGACAAACATAGAGATGCATGATCAAAGGAGATACTTGTACGAGCGATCAAAATCTTTTGATACAGCACGCATCCATTCTCACAGGGAGCTGTCAGATGCACCATACATTACCCCATCACCGCCGACAAGTCTGAGAACGCAACAATCGAAGACACGTGGAATCTACGGGACACCTAACTCTAGTTAGCGTGACCGTTACCATGACCTCGTGAGGTTCTATGGAATTCTATGGAATTCTGATAATCTTTTGAGTTAAACGTCCATCGTCACGTAACTATTAGGGGAAATGTTCATTGGGCGGTATAGAGGAGCAGTGTATGCAATGGGAACGAAAAAAGTTATACTTTTGAATTTAAATAGGCGCTTTGACGTGCGTCTGTCAATCATAATCAAGTACGACCACCCGTGCGATTGGCGATGCCTCAGACGATAGAAATCTATTAGACTATGAGTTCTATACTATTAACATTAATATAAACAGTTTGTAAACTCAGTTTGTGGATGCTATAAAAAAAAGGAAAATTTTTGTAGAATAAAAAATTTTCTGCATTTTCTATTACTCTGTAGTCAGCGATCTAGACAGTGCAGTTCCTTCGACACATATTTTACCGTAGCTTATTGGGCTAACGTGACAGGTGGTGAGTCCCATTTAGGACACCGTTAAAAATCTTAGTTCAGAAATATTATTGGATATTATTGTTGTGTCACAAAAGTTTTTTTATATTTTAAAATGTTTCAATGTAAACATTTTACATTTTTATTTTAATTTGAATTCAGATATTTCCTTATAAACATTCAATATATGACCCAAAATTATGTAATATAATAAAGAAATTGATTTGCGTAAATAAAATCATTTTAGTATCCAAATGTTTCCAGCTTCAGTTTCATATCATATTTGAAAAAACTGTCTTCAAGCCATTCCCAATACAGCAGTCGACAGAGGTTTAGACAATTAAGTCCTTTCGACCCACTGAAGACATTTTTTGGGACAATGTGTCAGGTGGTGAGCCCAACGCCGACTTTTTGTTCAAGCAAACGATATAAAGCGTACTTAAGTTTTTCAAGAAACCCTTTGGTATAAGCCTTGAGATCGAACTCGGATCCTTGACTCTTGAATTACGATCACCCAACCACTCGGCTATCGTGACTATATGATATTTGAATTTTTAACAGCTTATAATTTATTAATAAAGAAAAAAAATATGAATTACAACGACTCTATTCCACCTACAGTTTTATGGCGTCTACTTGATGTGTAGGAACAAGTATCTCGTCGTTTACTAGATACCGTTCCCGCTTTCTTATCGTTCCAATCATTAAACATACGTCACAATATCTCTAGACAGAGTTCCTTAAAGCGTGTCTATTAAAGTGTACGGTACTGGCTTAGTTTCTATGAAATCTGGTTATCTGTGTCCATTTTTTTCACGTGAAAAAAAAAACAAATTATTTATTCCTTGCCATTAAAACATTAATGTACCTTTTAGAGCGGTAGTATACTACTGACGTTTCGCAAAGAGGATGGAGGGGGGGCGGGGGGGAAAGGGGGAACGATCTAAAAAACTCGGTAGGTAAACTATTGACATATTATAATCTTCTTGTTCTTCTTCCTGCCCTTATCCTACGCTATGTGGGGTCGGCACAACATGTCTACTTCTTCCATTCTCATCTCTTTTTGTTCTCCCCATAGTTCTTCGTCCATACACATTCCTCTCTTTCAAACATTCTTTTGCCTATATTACATTCATCCCTCCTCGTACCTACCGCTCCCCACTTTCTCTGTCACTGGTGCTACTTTCAAGCTTCCCCTTATATACTCATTCTTAATCCGATCCTTTCTAGTCATTCTACACATCCATCTCAACATTCTCATCTCTGCAGACTGCACTTCTTTCATCAGTCACTTTTGTTGCCCATCATTCTGATCCGTACAATATAAAAAATAATTAATAAATTTAAAACCTACTTGAATTTTATGAAATAAAATGCAGAGAAACATTCAACATGTAATTATTTATTAAAATTATTTTTTAAAATAAAACCTTTTTAACCTTATATAGTGTCATATAAGTGTCATATAAAACGGAAGTTGAAAATGTGGAGGATACGAAGTCAGGTATGAAGATACATCTTTTGAGGAACCTAGCATGCATGGAGAATAACAAACGAAAGATTTTTTTATAAATAAATATCTTCATTCATAGATATATAAATATCTTTTTTTCGAACAACGCCATAACATAGGAATTCATAAATGCTATAGACACTGAAGAAAAATGGATAATAAGACATGGAATTATTGAATGTTTGATAAATATTTTAAACGTGGGCGTGTTTTGTGTCTACAGCTGTAGTGGGTCCAATGCTTAATGATAATTGGCACTTACAATTTACCTGTAACCGCTATCTCGGTAAAAATCTCTGAAAACTATCAATAAATCAAAAGATATTAAATAAATTAGATTAAAAAAGTAAAAGGAGTAGATAAAAAAATATTATGCATTAATAAGGGGTCCCGAAAATATCTTCAGCGGAATGTGGGTCGAAGGGACTTAATTGTCTAGACTAGACCTCTGCCTAACCCTGTATTGGAAATTACGTGAAGATATTTAATTTTTTAATAAGGAATCTGTTAATTTTAAATACGAAACTGCCGTGTGACATTCGTGCTAGAATCTTCTTCTATGGATCATAGGAGGCGACTAAAGGAACTCTTCGCAATTGCAATGGAAACAATCAATGTTTGATTGAATGCGATGGTGACTTCAAGAACATTTTACTAAAAATTTACGATCTTTCCAAAAAATAGACAATAGTACAATAGGCCCTGGGCTCACCTCCTGTCACGATGTCACAAAAAACTTCGATTAAAGATGGTTTAATTGTCTAGATCTCTATCCACTCCGGTACTGGTGAAATCGTGAAGACAAAAGCATATGTTGAATACTCACGATTGATGTCTCTTGGTGGAACTTCATCTTTAAACACATTAAAAGTAACTTTTTCTAATTCCATATATATTTATATTAAAAAATAGGAGAAAAGTTTTCGATCTCAATAGATTATAACTGTAATAAAAAACCTTTGATAATGCCGCAAAGGTGAAACCGGTCAGGTATTTTAATAAAAATATATGTGGAATTAGTAAAAGTGACTTTTAATGTGTTTACAAAAGCATATCTTATTGAAAAAATTACGATATCCGAGTGGTTGGGTGATCGGAATTAGAGTCAAGAGACCCGAGCTCGATCCCGAATAGGTTTTTTCAAAAAGTAATGTACGATTTACATTGTTGGCTTGGATATAAAGACGTTATACCAAAAATGTCTTCGGAGGTGAGTCGAAACTACTTAATTGCCTAGACCTCTGTCTACCCCAGTTCTGGGAATGGCGTAAAGGCATCTCTATACAAAATATAATGTAACCTATTACGAGTCTGCCCGGCCGTTCTATCTATTCCCCGTCCGCCGTATTATCTATTTGTTTTTTTTTCTTATAATACATAGGTGCAAAGTTTTGCCATCAAGCTTTCGAAATTACCTTTCCAATTCCCAATTTTGCCCTTCTCAAGTTAGATCTACGATATACATGTGAAATGAGATTTCCTCCTGAATATTTCTAATGTTTTATATAACTTTAACAAGGCATTGGGAAGTCGTGAAGCCAAAACAATATATTGTTAAATTAGTCTTGTTCGTGCTTTACAGATTACAATTCTAATACATATATTCACAGTTATATACTGTTTCCTTTAAACAAGGCCGATTGATTTCTGAGTGATTTTCGTACGTCACAAGTGTCAGGGGCGTAAGACTTTAGGCACGAATCAATCGTGGCGCTCAGTTGTGGAGGAGTTGGCTCAGTTTACCTGTACGTAGTTATATTATATCGCGGGGTCGGGGTTCACGACCTCCGAACTCATTGGGCGACCTCTGCCACGCCTACCGCCCTTCACCCAACTGAAAACTGTGTACTGAAATACAAATTCGACGTATTACAAAGAGACCGTCCAAGATTATTGTTTGCGTTCCAATTTCGTCCTCGTCTATGTTAGCTAAATTTAACTTTACAAAAATTATATTGAAGTTCATATCATATATCTTTTTGTGTGCATTCATGGATGAATTTAAAAAATGCATAGATGGGGACAATGTCATAAACATTGTTCAGATCCCAAAGTAATTAGCTAAAGCACTTGTGTTATGGAATTCGAAACAATGTAGTACGGTAGTACACTTTTACAGGCCGTCATACATATATATAGAAACATAGATAGGGACAACGTTAAATACATTGCTCTCCAAAGTAAGCAGCTTAAGCACTTGTTTTATGGAATCAGACACAAGTAAGGTATCACAAACGTCCGCATCCGACGCAATGTAAAAAAACTGTAACTCTGGGAATCGAACTCGGAACCACAGATATGGTGACACGTTGAAAATTGGATCTCGTCCACGGAGATCAACATTATAATATTCTGTTGCCTACGTTATGTTATCAGTATTTTTATATGGGATCTGGACCTGAAAGTAACTGTAGGCCATAAAACCAGAGGAAGATTACAGATGTGTTTTCAGCCACAAGGACTACGATGGAATTGCAAATTGCCTGTTATTACACTTGCTTTCTATGCACAAGAAAATCTGAAATTGACCGTTGTTATACTGCTAATTAGCGGCAGGAATAGGTAAGAGTGAGAGCTTTCGCATCTATGACAGATGACTTAATCACTATACTCTTTCTTGAATTTCTTCTCCTGTCTAAAAACATGTACGCCATTTCCAATACGGGGGTAGACTGAGGTCTAGACCATTAAGTCCTTTCGACCACCGTAACAGGTGGTGAGCCCGTTGTCGTCCTTACGCACAAGCCAATATAAATTGTACATATATTGTGAAAAACCTATTGGTACGAGCCTGTCACCTAGGTATTGAACTTGGGTCTCTTGACTCGAATTCCGATCACCCACCCACTCGGCTATCGTGATTTTTTAAATTACATATGTATGATATCTAGACAATTTCACCGAAGCTTAATTGCGATCACGTGACAGGTGATGAGTCTAGGGCTTATTGTACTATTGTTTATTTTTTGGAAACATCGTTAATTTTTTGCAAAATGTATTTGAAGTCATCGTCGCCATCAATTAAACATTAATTGTTTCCATTGCAATTACGAAGAGTTCCCTTAGCCGCCTCCTAAGATCCATAGAAGAATTATCTAGCACAAATGCCACACGACAGTTTCATATTTAAAATTAACTGATTCCTTATTCACTAATAATGAATGTGTCAATTTACATTTATAATACTTTTCTATGTACATTTTTACTTTTTTTATCTAAATTATATTATTTTTTTATTTATTGATAGTCTTCGTAAATTTCAACAGTGATAGCGATTTCAAATCTAAAAATCAATCAATGTAACATGTATTGGGAATTGCGTGAAGATATTTATTTTATTTGTTTATTAAAATCATTGAAACAAAAAGGTACTGATTTTGATTGACAGGTAAATCAGGGAGTCGATTAAAACTGTCAATATTCATGGGATCTATGATCGTTGTCGGTGGAAAGCCGGTGGTGCACCGCACAATGGGAGTGGCGTGCGTGACCGACGGTTGGTGACCCCCAACCTGTGACCTGCACTGATTGCGAACGGTTCTGCACACCTGCCAGTGAGAGCCATTTGTTTTTTTTTTTTTTTATATTAAGCAAAATTGCTTATGAAGTCTGACTGACAGAGTAGTTATTTAGAACTAAGTGAATATTGGCTTTGAGTGTTTTTTCGCATCCTATATGTTGAACAGTTCTAGTTAAAAGTAAATTAATTTTTTATTTGTTAAGTTCGATACATTTTCAAAAGTTCTACTACACTTTACAATGAATAAAAAAACTTTTGCAACAGCAAACACATGCTCCTCAGTGGCTTGGTTCTGTTTAAGGGGTTATTAACAGATTGTCGTGGAAATATTCTATCAAAGTATTTAAATTATAGATTTTTTTGCTACATTTTAATAGTCAGAGAGATACCTAAAAAATAGAATGAGATGGAGAACTACAGAGAGTTCTATAACGAACCTCTGCCCCACTAAGAGGACATCCAAAATAAATAAAATCCCGCCCGTGTCAGTTGAAATTTTAAAAACATTTTTTCTCTTTAATTTAATAAATCAAAAAAGTCAAATTTGGTATGACTTGGCATAGACAAATGTCGTTCCGTAAACCATTATATACTTTACTTTTACAGATTGCCATTTTGATTTTTAATATTCACGGGAAGAAGGCACTTGGCGGATCTATACAGTATTAACAATAACTTATAAAGATTTTTTTCGAATACTTCAAATTCAAAGTTATTTATAAAAATAAAATATAAATATCCCTTAAACCCACCTTCCACCGAAGTTATTTTCGGGATAACGTGACAGGTCCCAGGACAGGAGAGCCCGTCGCCGTCTTTATGTCTAAGCCAACGACAATACTTGTAGATAAGTTTTTTGAAAAACCCATTGGTACGAGCATGCCAGCTGGGGATCGAACTCAGGTCTCTTGACTCGAAATTCCGACCACCCAACCACTCGGCTGTCGTGACTATTTCTCTCAAAGTTATTTATAAACAATATAAAAGTTATTTATTTATTTATATATAACCACAAAAAGGAATAAGAGTTGTGAAACAAGCAGTTTGCATAGGAGTTTAAGTTTTTTGTGTATAATTGTTTGTTTATAACTTTACCACAGATTATTAATAAGTTACTACGTAGAATCTACGAATACTTATAACTATTTATTTGGCACGTAATGTCACCATGGTGGCTTGAATTGTAAACTGGAGTGTTGACACACTATGTAGATACAAAATTTTAACCAAATCGTTGTAGAGTTTTTGAGATACTGTTGCATAAATTTATATATGTATTTACAAAAATGTATCCGTAAATTTTTTCATATGATTCGCAGATCTTACCTGTGAATCAAAGTAAAATATTAGTAACTGTAAACTGTGTAGTAAGTGAGAAGTATCTTTTCGTCTTTATCAATGTAGGTCTAGATAATTAAGTCGTTTCGAACCGCGTTTCACGGAAGATACTCTTGGGACAACGTGACAGATGGTGAGCTCTTCGTCGTCTTCATGTCCAAGCCACCGACATAAATCGTAGGTAAGTTTTTTGGTACAAGCCTTGGGTGTCGAATTCAGGTCTCTTGACTCGAATTCCAATCACTCAACAACTTTAATATTGTGACTCGTAGAATATTACTAATATTAGTAACTGTTTTAACAATTCTGTTATCGATGAACCGATACAGACCATAATATTATAAAGTAAACGTGCGATTTCGACGTATTTAGCAATTAATAACAGCGTGAACAATGAACGTATGGAGACTAACCAGTTCCCACGTGCTCCGGGACCGGACGAATCTCGGTTCGCGTGCAGTGAGCACCTGGCGCCCGCACGCGATGAGAAGGTGGCTCCCACGCGCCGCGGTTGGCCTGTGCCGTTTGTTTATACATAAAAAATATCTTCACGCAATTCCCAATACAGGGGTAGACAGAGGTCTAGTCTAGACATTTAAGTCTTCTCGACCCACCTTCCACCGAAGATATTTTCGGGACAACGTGACATGTGGTGAGCCCGTCGCCGTCTTTATGTCCAAGCCAACGATATAATCCGTACATAGGTTTTTAGAAAAACCCATTGGTACGGCCACTTGACATCAGCATCGAACGAGGGTCTCTTGACTCGAAATTCCGACCACCCAACCACTCGGCTATCGTGACTTAAATCGTGACATGTTTATAAATAGATAAATAAATAATCTCCGATCCCAATGTAAGATGCTAAAGCACTTGAGGTATGGGAAGCGGAAACAACGAAGGCACCACCCAGACCCGAGAAAATATAGAAAAAGTGTTTCACGCCGCTTCCAATACTGGGGTAGACAGAGGTCTAGACGGTCAAGTCCTTTCGATTCTCCTCTCAACGAATACTTTTTATGAAACAACGTGATAGGTGGTGAGCCTGTCGCCGTCTTTATGACCATGTCAACGGTGTAAATGGTAATCAGTTTGGTTAATACCTATTCCTACGAGTCTACTATCCGAGAACTTGGGTCTCTCGACTCGAATTCTGATCGCCTAACCAATAGGCTATCATGAATTAAATAAACATCGTTTGTTTTTATAGAAGAGGGAGGCAAACGAACAGGTGGCACATGTGATGGTAAGTGATTACCGCCGCCCATGAACATCTACAATACCGGAGGAATAGAACGCATCCGGTTGCCGGCCTTTAAATCGTGAATAAAATAAATAATTAATTAATAAATTCAGAGTATCCCGTCCCTCAAATTCCAGATTATGTAGCTTTAGCTAGGGCCATGGAAGTGTTATGGAAGAGTATTATAAATTGACCCGTTGTTGGTAAGTACTGGCACTGAGTGGTGAGAAATAGGTTCCGAGTTCGAATACCGATTGGAGACTACAAGCTCACGATCGTATTCAAAATACTCTAAATGGAACGGACTATTAACAAAATATTTATTTCAAAAGACTTTGCAACTGCCATAAAGTTTTTTGTAATGTAAGCTATTTATAAGACTAAGGAATGATAAGATGATCTTCTCGTTTAAGTGTGAAGGTAAAGATTTGAAAAAGGTCACGATATTCGAGTGGCTGGGAGATCGGAATTCGATTCAAGAAACTTTATATGATCCCCGGTAGGTAGGCTCGTACCAAAGAGATTTTCCAAAGCTTTTTATGATTTATGTCTCTATTTTCAGTCTCACCATCTGACACGTTGACCCAAAATAAACTCCGGTGAAATGTAGGTCGAAGGGACTTTATTGTCTATACGCCTACCCCTGTATTGAGAAATGTGTGATAATAAAAAACATTTGTATCTGATACTGTCTAAAACTGGTCTGTGCTAGTGGCAGACACTGCAAATCATAAACATCCTACACCGCGCTATCGAAATTCTTACAATTCCAAGCATATGTACGATGACTGATAGCACATTCAAGGTGACATCCTCTCCAGGTCCCGCACACCCGACCTGGCGTGTACGTACCCTTTTCCTGTAGCACAACATCTGCGATAGCTTTCTCCTAAGATATCTCTGGATGAAATCTAGGGAAGATGAAGAAGGTTTCCAGACTTAAATCGATGTTGCATGGTGAGTCTTCAACGAACGACTAGTAACAGGGAATAGTATTACTAGTGACAAAGTAACAAAGAAAGAAGTTACTGGCATTATACTTATTTATTACCAAAAGCTCTTGGAAAATCTTTTCCAATCACGATAACCGAGTCGTTGGGTGTTTGGGAATCGTAGTCAAGAGACCAGATTTCGGTCCCCAGGTGGCAGGCTTGTGTTTTTTAAATAACTTATATAAGAATTATATCATTGGCTTGGACATAAAGAGGCAACGCACTCAACACCTGTCACGTTGTCCCAAAAAATTACTTCGATGGAAGGTGGACCGAAAAGACTTAATTGTCTAGACCTCTATCTATCTATGTGTTGGGAATGGCGTGAATATAATTTTTCCCATCAAAGTTCAGTTTAGTGATATCTTAGAAAGGTTACGTTTTAGTTTTAGGTAAAATAAATAAATATCTTTACGCAACTCCCAATACTGTATTGGGAGTTGCGTGAAGATATTTATTTATACAGGTAGACAGAGGTTTAGTCTTTAATTAAGTCGCTTTGACCCACCTTCCACCAAAGATATTTTCGGGACAACGTGACAGGTGGTGAGCCCGTAGCCGTCTTTATGTCCATGCCAACGACATAATTCGCACATAAGTTTTTGAAAACCCATTGGTACGAGCCTGCCACCTGGGGATCGAACTCCGGTCTCTCGACTCGGAATTCCGCCCACCCAACCACTCGGCTATCGTGACTTCCAATTTAAAAATCACTCACACTTACACTCACATCAAAAATCAATCACACTTAGATATTAATTTAAAAATCATGTTCAAACCTTTTTTTTTACTGCATGAAAATATTCAGTTCTGACCATAATGTGCTTGCGGCGTAGCTTTAAGGCCTTGAAAATGTGAATATATAATCCTACTATGTGGACTATGTGTATTAATGTCGTCTAAAACCTCGATTAAAATGTAGAATACTTATCCTTGTGGGAAAAATCCTGACCTTGATTGCTTAAAGGATATTTATTTGTAGTATTGAGGCTCTGGAAAGGGATATTTGGTAGTAGTACTTGATAGTTTGCTATTTACTATGGGAACTTACAGGATCCCACGATACTTCTATGCGCAGACAAAAGTCATGGGAATCTAGTCAATAATAAATTTCACAGGTAAAATCTTCATGGCACAGGCGATGACGCTTTACAGTGTTGTTTCTCCACCACTAAATCTAATATCCATCTTCATCATATCAGCATATCCGAAGTCCACTCCTGCACATAGGCCTCCCCCAAAGATTGACACATAGAGCGGTCTTGTGCCACCTGCATCCATCGACTCCCCGCAGGTCGTCACTCCATCTTGTGTGGGGTCGTCCTACACTGCGTTTGCCTGTACGAGGTTGCCACTCGAGAACCTTCCTTCCCCAACGGTTATTAGTTCTACGAGCTATATGGCCGGCTGATTGCCACTTCAACTTCACTTCCTTACACCACTTCAACGTGCTGATCCTTACGGCTATGTAGGTTACTCTGGTCCTACTGTAACATCATGTTACATCCAATATTAGGCAGACCTACTATTGTGTTGTTAGAGTTTTGGAACTTACTCCACCCTTTCTTCCTGTGAGTGTCATTAAAAAATTTACATTCGAAAGGAAACTAAAGAAAATATTTTAAAATACCCGATTAAAATTTAATTTATTGGTAACATCAGGGTTAATGCTCCGGAGTGCTACCTAAGCATGGTGATTACAGCATGTCGTTCTTGTGAAAAACTCCAATTTGTTGTTGGAAAAGGGATTTTATCTTGTTACAAAGTATTTTCTCAATCACATCTTTTTTTTAAACTTAAATCTGTTATATATCCGTATCTGTTAAAATAATCAAGATAGCTGAGTGGATACGTGATCGGAATTCGAGCCAAGGGACCTGAGTTTGATCCTCACTCAGCTTCGATCCTGGTACGTTTTTCACAAAATGTCTTCGGTGGAAAGGGAGTCGAAAATACAAAATTTTCTAAACCTCTAGACCTCTGTCTATCCCAGTATTATGAATGGCATGACAATGTTTATTCTATCTAGCCGTACAAATCACACTGCTATCTTGTGTAAATAACTTATGGTACATTTCGGGAATTATAAAATAAAATAATGTATATTCTGAGAGACTTTTTTTATTCTTCAACTTTACGCGTCATCGTACAACCGCGTACAGTCCCATACACACCCTCTCTATAATTACACCCATCTCTGTACAATTATTGCAAATAAATACATTGCTTTTCTTTTACATGTAGTTTATGATTTGGCAGGAGAAGATCACTCTTGTGATTATTTAGCGGGAAAACGAGCGAATTTCTAATGTTTATACAAAACAAAATGCACATTTAAACACAAAAAAATATAAAAACTATAAAAATTAAATTTCTTATTCAATTAGCAATTAGAAAACGATTTTTCTAAATGAATAAGAATTTTATTTTACGATAAAATTCACGACTGTTTAAAAACATTTGACAAAACTGATCAGGAATCAAATTAAAATTTCGTCAAATCTATATTTTTGTAAATTTTTTCTTTGGAGTTTCGAAATGCAAAGATTTTATCATAGATTACAATTATCAAAAACTACATACAATAAAATAAATGTAGGATTCGTTTGAAACAATATATTACGTCTATTTATGAAAATTAATATTTATACGACACGCAAAAAATAATAAAATAGTCTTTTTTATATTAAAATATTTCAAAATATTTTTTTAGTATAAATCAAATAAAAATTCTAAAAAAAAATATAAAAACACTAAATGCTTGTACGGAATCATTATATTTGTACAGACTATAATATATTACAAAAACATAAGATTTTCAAAATTACAGAGCACCAGTCCAAAAATATGATTTAAAATTGCCATAACTATTTATAACAATTTACTAAAACCGAACTGAGAATATTCTGTCATTTCACGTAAATAAATACAAATGAATGAAAGTTTCAATTTGAAATATTTCACGACACAGTAACAATAAAAATTTATGACAAACCAAATAAAATCATAATACACGAATTAGAACCTAATAGATCTAAATGCATTCTTAAATTTTGTTTACAGTTAATTGCTTTTGTCAAAATTCGTTATTATCTCTACAAATGTACACAACAAACCAAGATTGCACGCCCGATGTTTTTATTGCTTTGTATACCATTATAGTCTAAACAGTGGCACAAATCTTGGAAATATATCAAAAAGTTTTCCGAAATAAAAATCAATTCCGGTTAAGGATACATTCCGTGATACGAATCGAAAGTCCCTAGGATAGAAAACATCTGTACCTTATCACAATTATTATACATTTACAATAATAAAAACATTTTATTTACATTATTTAAATATTATTACTAACCTAATTATTTTTACAGAGGAACAAAATGATCTAATAAACACTACTGACCCACTGGCTGACCACTTAGATTCATTTAATGTCCGGCAATGAACATGAGTCGTGGCTCCTCAGATTCAACAGGTTGTCTATCATCATCGAAGTCTTGTGGCTACTTTTGGATTCGGAAATTGTCGTTGCTGCGTCAAACGTGTCAGGTTCGGAGGTTTTCGGCGCGTAGAACGCCGATATCGGATCGAAGGTGGGACAAGGGTCGGCTCTCTCGCTATCTCTGCTCCTGCCGTAGAATTCTTCTGATGGGGTCGCCTCCGTTGCTTCGTGGAACTCGCTGGATGACGTCACGGCGTCTTCCGGCGCCTCACGCTGGTACCTCTGGAACGGATCGAACCGCTGGCTCGGCAGATACGGCGGGAAGCCGTAAGGCGTGGATCAGGCCGCCGCCAGCTGTCTCCACATCGTATGTCACATGGTCGCCATGTAGGGCCACGAGAAGGAGCTTCCTGATAGCAGCATATCTCTAATCAAAGTCTCGATAGGAGTCTTCCCGACCAGACGAACGAAGAACAACTGTTCTATCACTTGCGAGCTGACGGTCCGTAAAGAAGGTAGCCGGAGAAGTAATTTGCCAAACCTCGTCGGTTGGTTTGGGTATTGACTTCTGCAGTATTCTTCTAACGCGCATTGGGATTTCTCTTGTAAGCTCTCTATGTGTGGAACGTCTGATAGGCCACAGGCATCTGTAAAAGATAAAAAAATGTTAAAATAAATAAAATTACGACAAGAAAAGTTTGCTAGAACTATAAAAGTCAATAAAATACATACATTTATACTTATTGGCATTTAAAGGCATCTGCAGGGTATCGGCCTATCCCGCAAGGGATGGTTTGCCATACTCGCCACGCTTGGCAAGCGGACTAACGATCGTAATACCAGACAGAGTCTGTGTAACTACTTTTGTGTCTCAGAACACAAAAGTAGTTACACAGATATTCGGTGGCAGAATTTGGGTAAGAGTGATGCACAGATCCAGACGACTTCTTAGCAGAGCAGAAGACTGATGGTATTCCTCTTAATACCTTATACCGATACCTTTAGTAAACTTAAATAATTGTAAAAAAAAATATAAAATATCTTCACGCAATTCCCAATACAGGGGTAGACAGAGGTCAAGTCTAGACAATTAAGTCCCTTTGACCCACCTTCGACCGAAGATATTTTCGGGACAACGTGACAGGTGGTGAGCCAGTCGCCGTCTTTTATCTCCAAGCCAACGATGAAATTCGTACATAAGTTTTTTTTTTTTGAAAAACTCTGGTACTGCCTCCTGGGAATCGAACTCGGGTCCCTCGACTCGAAATTCCGACCACCCAACAACTCGGCTATCGTGACTTTTAAATAATTGTGATAGCATAAAATCCAATATATCACTGACTAGCCCCCTATGTGTTGGTACCGCCAGAATGTTCATAAACTGTGTCAGTGAAGACCTGGATGGCTATGTAAAACGAGCAAGCATTTATTGGAATTTTCTTTAAAACATCTTCTGTTCAACTATTCAGTAGACTAGCATCATACAATTTTACGGTGCTAAAGAAGTAAAGTATAGAAGATTTCCGTGTGGAAACGGCGTAACAATATAGCCACTCCCTTTCTTCCCGTGGATGTCGTAAGAGGCGACTAAGGGAAACAGCCTTGAATATCGTTATAGCAACCGATAGATGGCGGGATAATTATCTCTAAAAATATCACACCAAAATTTTCAGACCAAAAATGGGTAGCAGCGTCTGTGGAGCGAGTGGTCCGGTACTGTGATCGCCAATCCACGGCGATTATGGCAAATCCTCCCTCCCTATGTCCCTATGGGAGAGGCCTATGCCCAGCAGTGGACTTTAACAGCCCGATACGTGTATGTGTGTATGTGTAAAGAAGTACACATTACGCTAATACGACTATATCTATATCCTACGTATTTTTCTTTGTTTTAAAATTAGAATAACCTTTTTTTTTACAACGTCACAAAGTTGCTAGTTGAGCTTATAGAGGTCTATGCCTTTTAAAAATGTAATGAACGTTTTTTGTTATTAGTGCTACTGGCCGTAGAAAAAGAAAACAACGGCATTTAATGGCCGGTTGGTAATAGAAATTTTCGCTACATTAAATCTCCTAGAATTTATACGTCAGAGGTTGTTCTGGCTTTTTGTCTTGTAACATTTGATTGTATATTATAAGACGGTCTCTTGACGTATATATATGACTAACCTAACCAGTGGCTTAATGGTTTATTAACACATACGTTTTAAATGAATGGCTCAATAACACTTTAAAACGTCTTATCGTAAAATTTTATACATTTAGTATAGTAGAATTTTTGTACTAATCCTGCATTTTCATATCATGTATTGTTAAAGAATGTTTATTGTAGATACTATATAATAATTTAAGTATTGATTTGTAGGAAAAATTGTGTGAAGGAAATGATGCCTATACATACTTATCTATGAATTTAAAAAAAGATTTAATAACAGTTTATTATACAATTTTGGTTGTACATGTAATATGTACGACCACAATAGTACGTGTAAGTTGCGAAGTGTACTGATGCCAGGTGTACCTCTAGTGAACTTTGCGGGGCGTTTTGTAAGTATACACATATACACGTTACTGTTAAACAGCGGTTGAGGGGACATTTGGATACATTACGAAAGCGTACAAGGTGTTCAAGAATCATAAAAGAAAAAGGCAAAGAAAGTTGGCAATAATCCTTTTCGTTAGTATTCCAACCCCCGAAATAAAACCGTATAAACATAATAACCCGTGAACGCTCGCAGACCATCTTAATGCGATTAGGGGCTCTCGGGTACATTTGTCTGATACCGCAGTCGGCGAGACATTAATATTTTTTTATTGTTATACACAAGGAAGAAATGACGCGGTAAACAAAAGCGTCATTATGATACCGAGCAGATGTAGCCCGGGTTCGTTGGAGGAGTGTGTTATTTTTCTTAATTACTTATTTCGGCTACTGAGTAATATTTTTGTGATGATAGCCGAGTGGTTGGGTAGTCGGAATTTCGAGTCAAGAGACCCGAGTTCGATCCTCAGGTGGCGGGCTCGTATGAATGGATTTTTCTAAAACCTATGTACGAATTACATCGTTGGCGTGGACAAAAAGACGGCGACGGGCTCAACACCTGTCACGTTGTCCCGAAAATATCTTCGGTGGAAGGTGGGTCGAAGGGGCTTAATTGTCTAGACTAGACCTCTCTCTACCCCTGTATTGAGAATTGCGTGAAGATATTTATTTATTTATAGTTATATTTTTGGCCAGTTTTTGCCCGCGAGTTAGTCCGAGCATTAACTAGATTGGGAGTCTCTAATTTCCAGAGGTAAAAAGTAGCCATGTCCGTCTGCCTTATAAAGGAATCGTGGTATTCCAGGATAAAAGGTATCCTACGCATTATTTTAGGTTACAAACTAATTGTGTGCTAAATTGCATTCAAATCTTTTAAGCTTGTTTTCGTGATTAAGTAACAAATCAACTTTCACATGTAGAAAGATTAAGTTTTTTGTTTATAACTTCAATCGTAGACATTGGCAAAACCTATGTATATCAGATTTAGCCTTTACAGCTTATAGTAACTAGTGAGTATTCTTTTCTTGTAACGTACTTGAGAAGCGAGCTAACATTATTCATACATATAACTAGCTTTAGCATATACATAGCTAATAGGTCAATAAATGTGTACGCTTTTTGTGGGAGGTAGTGGTATTACATTATTTGAGACAAGTTATTTGAGACATGTTATGCTCTTCTATAATTTTTTCAGAATAGTGCAGGATATCAAAATATAATTCAGCTATATTTTACTTATATTAATTCAATTTAACATAATAAAGAAATTAAACGTCTACGTATCTGTGTCGCACGCAATAAAAATATTACACTCAGTTGAAACTTTGTTTCAATTTTCAACTTTCAACCGAATTTATGTGAATGTTTCTGTCTACAGGCAGATATCAGATCATAGTATCTTTTTTCTTTTGTTACAATTTCTTTCTCTATTTAAAATTAAATGACATGCAAAACGGCCAGTTGTAATAAAAGCGAATCTTTTAAGTTCGATAGTGTGGTGAGTGTAAATTACCAGTTCAAATTTTTAAATGGTAACCTAGGGCGACCCAAATTTTTTACTCGTGTGTCTCTATCAATTCTAATCGCGTGTCCACGCCTCCCGACGTCTCCGCCCGGGTGATGCAATCGCAATTGCCTTCACTTGCATTAATTGCTATGATGTTCTTAACTACTGACAGCTGCTTTTGATAAAACATACAATTGATACCTTTAACGCGATTTTAAACGTTATGGCTTGTGTGAACGCGTTGAATCGGGACCGATTTTCGTATGACTTCGGCATTAGATGGCGTCGCTTTGCAATTTGTTAATTTACGTTTCTATTGATTACGTCATTTTTGATGGTTCAGTGGCTAAGATTGACGTTATATGCTGTATGTATAAACGATGAAGTTCTTAATTATTATCTTCACGCCATTCCCAATACAGGGGTAGACAGAGGTCTAGACAATTAAGTCCTTACGACCCGCCTTCCACAGAAAATATTTTTGGGACAACTTGATAAGTGGTGAGCCTGTCGCCGTATTAATGTCCTAGCCAACGATATAAATCCTACACAAGTTTATGAAAAAACTCATTGGTACGAGCCTATCATCTGGGGATCGAACTCGGGTCTCTTTATTCGAAGTCCGATCACCCAACCACTTGGTTATCGTGACTTTAAGTTCTTCATTTACCGTTTGAATGTCTCAGTGTTTGCTGTTTTTTAATTAAAATAATAAAGAGGAAACTCACGCATATAATTATAATGTATTAGCAATTTTTTTTTATCAAAATGTTGCTAATACAATATATATATATATATATATATATATATATATATATATATATATATATATATATATATATATATATATATATATATATATATATATATATATATATATATATATATATATATATATATATATAATTAACACAATTTTTAACAAAAGTACATTATTGCGATATTCTAGGGGTTATACATATTACATTAATTACTAACAATACCTAGACATCATACTTATATTATAAATGAGAATGTAAAAAAATCACCAATAAAATGCTACATTAACGGCGAGTAACATAGGTAACATAGTAACATATAACAACATATAATATTTTTGAATTAGATATCCCTACTAAAAATACAATATCATATCCCAAGGTATGCCATTTTGTCATTTGTTAGAAAATTTAGGTCACTATGGGGGTCTCTTTAACACTTAACATCCAATTATGTATAAGTGTTTAAAAAGTGTTTAAAGGCGAAATGAAGTCCCAGTAAGTAAAACCGTCGGTCAACTCATTATATTATGTTTATATTATTCGTCATATTATCATATTATAGTTATAATTATTTTTGATAGTTAACTTTGAGAGTTGTTTAAGACAATAACACAAACGAAGCCGTGGTTATAAGCTAATTTAAAAGAAGAATTTGATCGAAGAGAAAAACTCTTTGCGTAACGCAATAATTTTTTTTCATAAAAGCAACTATTAAAAACATTGTAATCTAATCAGCCAGGACGTCATTGAAAACAAAGTTAATGAAATAGAAAGGTGTACAACAATATTTTCGAGACCAAAGATCAGTTAAAGACGGTCCAATAGCAATTAACCCTGTAGTCGCCGTTCATCGTAACAATGTAATATTGTTTAATTGATACGACCCCGTTGGTGCTGCGCGTAAACACGATACGTTGGTGAATGACGAGATGAATGAATGGATAGGGGGCTTTAATAATGTAATCACTGGTATAGTCTTAAATATCAATTGGGCAAAGGAAGCAAGATGTAGTGCCATGAAGTTGCACAAAGTATATTTAAAACTTTAAATACTCTTGTACTCAAAATTTGAAAAAAAAAAAATAAAGTTTTTTTCTAACATTACCGGGGCATTGACAACCTCCATGTACGAGTAGGGTACAAAGTCGGTTCGATTGCCGGTTGGGTTAATGTTTACAACATTTCCTCGGGTCTAGCTGTTTGTGGTACCTTCGTTGTTTCTGATTCAATAACTCAAGTACTTATGCTTTACATTGGGATCAAAGTAATGTTACGTGTGTATGATGTAGTCATTATTAATATATGTTTTTATTTGCTTTTTTAGTATTCTATGCCTACATCTAAAAACTTAAAGTCGAAAATAATTAGTAGGTGTAGCGAATGATGAATGGATCTATGTATATTGAGAGACCGTATTAAACAGAAGAAGTAATATAAAATGCGGTTTCACGAATCGGGCACTATGAGGCACAACGTTTAATATCTTAAATAGTATTGATGGTAATGTCAACAGATTTGACCCGGTAAATCAATGTTCCATCAGCATTAATGAACGCTCATAATACGATGCCGGCGCGGCGCCATCGCCACCGCTCCGGCAGGATTCGAAACGAACAAATTATTTTCAACTGAACGTTCGAAGGCAAAAGATTGAAAAGAACGAGCGATAAATGGCCACTAATAAAAACAAGTGACATATAAAAACAAAAAAAAGAACAATTCCAGCCAGGTAGTAAATTTGTCGAACCAAGCAATTTGGAATATGAAATAGACTAATTCTGTTGACTTTATTTAATATCGTACGTATTGTAGATGCCAGATCAAACTTAATATCGTTATCATACTTGTTATCATATGCCATGTAATGATGAATAAACATATACATATCTTCACGCCATTTCCAATACAGGGGTAGACAGAGGTTTAGTCTAGACAAATAGGTCGCTTCGACCCACCGTCCACCGAAGATATTTTCGGGACCACGTGACAGGAGGTGAGCCCGTCGCCGTCTTTATGTCCAAGCCAACGAAACAATTCGTACATAAGTTTTTTTTGAAAAACCCTTTGGTACGATCCTGCCACTTAGGAATTGAACTTGGGACTCTTGACTCGAATTGCCGACCACCCAACCACGCGGCCTTTCTTATAACAAAAGAAATTGCCCCTATATATTACGTATTTATTATCTATGTATATACATATAGGTACTGCTGCGGTCAAGCTGACCCATTAGTTCTATAGCAAAAGCTACCGCTTGGTTCTACCACTTTTTCTTATTATATATTAACGTCACAGCGTTCATTTCCACTGTTAACATCTCTCACACACTTAACATCTTTAAATGTACTGTGACGCTCGAACCCGCATTAGGACTGTTGATAAGCGGCAATTATTTTATTTTTATATAAGATAAATATGACGCAGCGTAATGCGGGTCGCGATCACCCTTTACTGAATGTCGTTCAATAAATTGTAATAAAATACGTCATGCTCACTAAAATATGAAGGGGAATTGATTGATATTATCCAAACATTCCTTAAGGTTATAAGAAACTAGAGGTTTTCGCATCCTAAGTTATAGTAGTCACAATAGTGAAGTGGCTGGGTTATCGCAACTCGAGTCTAGAGACCCGAGTTCGATCCCCAGAAGGAAAGCTCGTACCAAATATTAAAATATTTCACACACATATGTGCATATCTTCATGTATTATTTATGTTGGAGTAATAAAAGAGAAGAGATTACCAAATATAACGATTATTACATATCTTTTTCACTTCAATCGAATTTATCATTTTCTGCTTACAAGTAGTCCGGATTGACTTTATTAACTTCGAGCAATTCATATTTTTTAAAAAAGCCATGTAAGCAAATTCATTTTTGACTAATATCCTAAGTTCTGCTTCTGTGGGTACAATATGCACTGCATCATCTGCTTGCATCAAACAGTTTACTTTTATGTCAATCAATTAAATACTCAGACAGCATTCTTTCAATTTCTGTAAACATGGGACATATTATACAAATATCCAGGCAGTCATGACACAACCCCTCATGCTGGGACATTACCCATGGGTTTTTGTTATTGTACTCTATACCCTCCCATAGGTGTATCCTAGGCTATCACACTACCCTTAACAATCAGTCAAATCCAGGCAAAAGGTGCCGTAGTCTTTCTTTTACAATATCATCAAATACCTTATTCAAATCAATTGAACTAATTGTGTGAAACGTTGAAACTTTATACGTATTCTGTTTCAGTGCTATAAAGTATGTTGTACTATACACGAAATCGAAAAAAAGTCAAAAATATAATATATTGTTACAACGTACTCATAGATAAATAGTTAAAAAATCAGTATTATCAGAAAACAATTATTTTAAACAACATTTACATGGTATTGAGTAAAATAAATTTCACTAACATCACTAAGTTTAGAGCTATGATTAGAGCACATTATTCACAGATTATAAAGCAACGTTCAAATCCTCGGTACAGATAAGAACAAACAGGCAAAGTTAAAGCCCGTACACAAAGCGGATAGAAGGCGTATCACATCAACATATCGTGGGCGCAGAGCAGATGTTTACACAGCGCGGACGGTCCGGAGCGAAGAATGAACGGCATTAGACGAACAATGAACGAATGGACATAATAGCTCTTTATTCGACCGAATCTTATTATAACTGACGCGTACACGAATATTGACAAAGAATATACGATTTCAAATTTCCGATACATGATGTTAGGTGTGACACAATGTTGTGTTAATGAAATTCTTTAATCAATCATAAATAAGAGAAAACCTCGAGGATTTTAAAACATTATATTCAAGATGTCATCAGAGTATAATGTATGTTGTATGACTAAGGAGAAAGCTTTGAAAATAGCATATTGTTGTCGACATAGAACGGTATTAACATCTCAAAAATAACAGACCAAAATTAATGAAATCACTGACTG
This sequence comes from Sericinus montela, assembly GCA_029286605.1. Classification (NCBI taxonomy): domain Eukaryota; kingdom Metazoa; phylum Arthropoda; class Insecta; order Lepidoptera; family Papilionidae; genus Sericinus; species Sericinus montela. The sequence goes on along the minus strand of JAGSMR010000054.1, from coordinate 1,944,224 downwards.
GCATCAGTGTCCAAAGTGCCCATGCATTTGCCAAGCGTGGCAATAATGAAGAAATTCCGACTACCCAACCACTCGGCTATCGTGACTTTTTAATTCGAATTTTGACATACGAATTACAAATTTCAAATTTCATATGTTTTAATGTGGCTACTATTCTACATAAATGTAATATAAATTCAAATCATATAGGATATTCGTGTTAACTTTTAAGAATTAAACAATCTATTGATTAATCAACATCATACGTTAAATAGCAAATTGGTTTTATCTCTTCACACCACGTTGATCAAAACAAACAAAGACAAGAATACAGTAGCACTCTGTATATACCGACCCGTTTTCACCGTTGACAATGCCGCCTTTACAATCGTGAAATAATCTTGTAAGGAGATCGGAAATAGCGAAACAAATTTAGCACCCACAATAGGTCCCCGGTGTTTGTCACTAAGATTCCAATCTTCAGAATAAGACCCCCACCCTTATCGAGATCCGAGATGTTTATTTATGTCAATTATTTAGAACGCCACAACACTGGCTCTTTTACGTATGTTAATAGAAGTGCATTCGACAGATTTCTGTTCTCATTTGGATATTATAAGTCACTTGGGCTGTACATGTTTGTAGATTCTTTATTTAATATTCATCATATGCAGGTATACTAGACTTCTAGACTTAAAATTTGGAATCAGAATCAAAACCTTGCAATTAATAATTTCTGACATATGCAAATTCACGTTTGTTAGAAATAATTTTAGTTTGCTACTACAAGTTTATCTATTTACGAAATACATAAATAATTATTTCGAAATATCTAATATGTCTATGAAATACATAATCTTGCTAATATACTTATTTAGACAACTAAACGAGATTTCTGAATTAGTACGTTGAAAAAATGTATTATATCGTATTGGATACTTTAAAAACCCTTTATGTCGCTAATAATATGACCAAAATACAAATAAAAATATATTTAATTAAACTCTTAATAAAAACTTTTTTATTTCTTATACACTTAAGGCACGATTCTTACAACGCCAAAAACTACACCATCTTGTAAAAACGAGACTGATGAAAAGGACTATACATGAATGACGATATACGTGGGTGAGTGGCGTAGTAACCGGTTGTCAAGGTGTGGCCAGCTCTGAGTTCGATTCGATTCCCGGGGAAGTTAATGCAGAAAACTACTTTTACTGTATTTTCTCGGGTCTGGGTGTTTGTAGTACCTTCGTTGGTTCCGACTTCATAACACTAGTACTTTAGTTACTTACTTTGGGATCCTGATCCCTGTATGGTACGTACCCTGGTAAGGTATGATATATTCTCTACATTTGACGACCTCAATGGACTAGTGACGTAGACGAGGTTCCGAGTTCGATTCCCGGTGATGTCAATGGAGAAAACACTTTTCTACATTTTCTCGGGTCTCGGTGTTTGTGGTACCTACTTTGTTTCTGATTCCGTAATACAAGTTCTTACGCTGCTTACTTAGGATCAGAGAAATGTATGTGGAGTTGTCTTTATCTACGTATCTATCTATGTAGGTATTGGATATAGTGAATGAACCTATAATTTACATACTACAGCACATAGTCTATGAAGTTACAAGTTTTATAACAAGAGTACTGTTATATCTCGCGTTAAATGACGCCTAAAGCTGTCGAATTCAATTCTTTCATATATAAAAGTGAACATTGAACAGTAATAAATTCCAAAATTTAACAAAGGCTCAATAGGTCCAAATTGGATGCCATAAACACGTGTTCATAAAGGAAATGTTCATAATATGCCATCGAGTGCGAAGTTTTTTGTCGGGTCTTTATGTTCTGTACATTTTTAAATTTTGTGTTAAACCTTCGAATTAAAAGTCTGTGCATTTTTATTTGTCAAATAATAGTGTAATAAATTTTATAATTATTACATTCTTTGGCTTTATTTTTAAATATAGTCTGTATATTATGCCACAGATATTTTTTATTAAACAATAACGATAATTATATTTAAGGTAAATGAAATAATTTTTTGTTTATAATACTTTGTTGTAGTTTTAAAAGGATGTATGTAAAACATTCTTGACATTAATATGTTCTTTCAACTTAATATTCCTAACGGAACCCTAAAATTGATTTTCGAAAAGAAGTTTATACCCATACAAGAAGTTTATTACAATAGGGAAACAAAATTCAATAAGTAACTTTATTGTAATGCTCAAAGGCTGTATTTCGATTGTGAACAAAATTTTCGGATTCTAAAAGACCACGACGCGTTCTAATGATTTCAAATAGTATTAAATGGCGCGAAATAAAAGATGGCGTTCTTATTGTGTAGCGAAATTTAAAATAAACACCTTTTGAGTAGGCGGGTGAGCGAGTATTTGTAAATAGGTTTTGTTATGTTTATACAATGATTTTGTACAACAGGCCGCACGTCGATGAGGGTGTATCTAATAATGTGTCATATTTTTTTTAACGTGACAGTTGCGGTGACCAAAAAGTTTGCATCTAAAAATTTTAAAGTTTTTTTTTTCAGAGGTGTAGACAATTTAGTCCTTAGCCGTTTCAGAGAAGAGCCGGAATAAACTGACAGACAGACAAAAATTGTAAAAGAAATGTTGTTATGTACCGTATATATACTAAACGTTACACATTCCAAACAGATAATCCAATTTTATTTATATGTAAAGATAACGTAACTGGTAGTAAGCCTGTTTTCGTTATTAGTAATAATTAATAACTGTCGTTTATGTACTAATCATCTCGACAAGGAAATGCCATAAACTATTTAGAAAAATGTTGGTTGTATAAAATTTTTGAGTACACTTCGCTAGGTCTGTTTACTTTGTCTTTATCTAGTTTTAAACTTTAGAAAGAAAAAGGTAAAGTATGAGATTGTGAATTTATAATAAAATAGGCGGGAAGAAATGCAGTTAGCATTGGCGGGTAGCAGAGATTAAAGAGCGTGGCGTTTGCATAATATAATCTTTAATGCGCTTGCTAATGCAAAGCGCAGTGATTATGTAAAAATCCTTCCACTGAAGGTTTTTCTACAACAATGGATTAGTAACATGCTTATTTGTTTATTTATTTTAATTTTATTTGCAACATAACAAGAAAAGTTTCTTCAGGGGAAGAGATAACTTACAAAAAGAAAAGTTTTTCATCTGTGGAGTTACATAATTTTGGCAATCGGTGAATTAGCTTTTCCATAGACTTTTCTATCACTAGGGCTTAATTTTTTTCGTCTATTTTGCATTTCATTTGAAAAAGTTTTCTTTTCACTACGAGTATTAATTTATTAACGTTATCATCGGTGTAACTCATGTCATCAAACTATAACTAAACCATTAAATAGGTATGTTATGTTGTACATATAATGACGATCTACCTCGACCACGGCATCGAGTGGCATGTACACCGGTCGGTGTCGCTAGGCTGTCCCGGGTTCGATTCCAGGACAGTGTAAAGACGAAAATTTCTTTCTCTACATGTTCCCGCGTCTGGGTGTTTGTACTGCCTTCTTTATTTTTAATTCCATAACACAGCTTACTAAAGGACATGACGTAACCCGCTTTAATTACTTACTTAGGGATCAGAGCGATGTATGCTTTACTTCATGTTAATTTTTTTTTTAAAATATGTCATTCTAAATTATGATGTTAACACAATGTATAACGAAAATTCTAATAAGGAACGAACGTCCCGATAAGTCGCGAATGGCGCGAAACTGAATAATAAAGGTGCGTTCACACAATACGTGGCGCAGCTATCGTGCCATCGCGCGTCATAAACAACGCGACGGGTGGCGTGTGGCGACACCACAGACGCGCAGCCCGTTAGTTACGACATTTCGGAAATTTCAGATTGGCTACTGCAGAAACTGATAGTGATCATATTACCTTGCTGAATTGAAGGAGTTAATGAATGTGACAGAAATTCTTTCGTTCATTCATTCAATTCTTGTTGTAGTTAATGTGGCATGTCCACATTATATACATACATAACATAGATACTGGCCTATCAAAGTCCACTGCAGGACTTAGACCTCTCCCGTAAGGAGGATTTGCCATAATCGCCATGCTTGATAAGCGGATTGGCGAACGCAGAACCAGACCACTCGCATCTCAGATGCTGCCCATTATCGGTTTGATTATTTTGGTCTGATATTTTTAGATTCCCGCCATCTATCGGTTGCCATAACGATAGTCAAGGCTATTGCCATATCGCCTCTTACGACACCCACGGGAAGAAAGGGAGTGGCAATATTCTTACGCCGTTACCTCAAGGACAACGGGTCCACATAACATTTACCTGCAATTACAACTTCATAAAGCTCTAAGTTATTGACAGTTGAAGTAAATTAATAATTGTTTTAGCTTTTTCAAAACTCCGTTTCATCACCTCAGTTCTCATTTTTAATTGGATGTTACTATTATTATATTTCAAATTTATAGAATTTACTCTGTATCTTTGTTTATTTATAGTCACTTCAATCTGTTATCAATTATATTATCAATTATACAATTCGTTACTTTTTAGCCTCTGCCTCCGCCATTTTTAACAGTTTAAAAATCTACATAAAATCATAAGGTCTCTCTCAAATACTCTTTGAGAATAAAGTAAGGAAGGGTTCTGCTTCGCGTCAGCGAACTTAATAAATCATAAAATTATTGTTTTCATACCTTTCATATTTTAGAAAAAATACATAACAGAGTATGCAGTGGTGGACAGGGGTCTAGTCTAGACAGTTAAGTCCCTTCGACCCACCTTCCATCCAAGTTATTTTTGGGACAACGTGACAAGTGGTGAGCCCGTCGCCGTCTTCATGTCTAAGCCAACGATATAATTCGTACATAAGTTTTTGAAAAAACCATTAGTACGAGCCTGCCACCTGGCGATCGAAAGTCTCCAGACTCGAAATTTGAATTTCGAGTCTCGGCTATCGTGGCTTGTTTTCATACCTTTTATATTTTAGAAATCAGACACAACAACCTAAATAAGTCCACAGTAAACTGCACTCTTCTTCCCCTTATAAAGCATAGACAACTTTTGACATAAAACTATTAAGCGCTTCAACCCTACACACATTCTAACAATGTTCATAGACAACCATTTCACACAACAAAAGAACAATGCGAGGCACATTCAGAAGTAGGCTAGTGTCGCGCGATACAACGACGCGGTGTCAGCAGTGTCATAGATAGTGGCAGGGTCCGAAGAGTTCAGGACGCATAATAGCTTGGCAGGTGTTCCGCGCTATTAGATTCGGAGTTTGTTCGCAAGATTAATATTTGAACGCTTTTATTGTTTGAATTGTGTTAATATGACAAAAACTCATAATGAAATAGAGTAACTATTTTCTTTTCGTCTTATAATTAATTTATAAAATAAATATCTTCACGGCATTCCCAATACAGAGGTAGACACAGTTCTAGTCTAGACAATTAAGTCTCTTCGACTCATCTTCCACCGAAGTTATTTTCAGGACAGCGTGACAGGTGGTGAGCCCGTTGCCGTCTTTATATCCAAGCAAACAATATAAATCGTACATAGGTTTTGAAAAAAACCACTAGTACGAGTCTGCTACGTGGAGATCGAACTCGGGTCTCTCGACTCGTATTCCGATCACCCAACCACTCGACTATCGTGTTATAATTATAAAAAAAATGTCTTCAGCCGTTCCCAATATAGGGGTAGACAGAGGTCTAGTCTAGACAATTAAGTCCCTTCGAACCACCTTCCACCGAAGATATTTTCAGGACAACGTGACAGGTGGTGAGCCCGTCGCCGTCTCTAAGTCCAAGCCAGCGATATGAATCGTATTTAGGTTTTTGAAAAAACCCATTGGTACTGCCACCTGGGGATAAAACTCGGGTCTCTCGACTCGAAATTCCGACCACCCTTCCACTCGGCTATCGTGACTTATATAATTAATTTGATTTTAAAGATCCCAAAAAAATTTCTTCGGAGGAAGGTGGGTCGAAAAGACTAAATTATCGAGACCTCTGTCTATTTGTATTGGTAAAGGCGTGAAGATATTTTATTAAAGATCATATTCAAATACCTTAATTTTAAAAAATATATGTTGAGATCTACAAAGTTACGAGAAGTATTTCATTTCTCATTCACATTATCATTCACATCATTCACGTTAAAGTCAAGTAATCTTATACGATAAATACATGTTATTTTTTTTGTAAAATTTTATTAACACGCTACGAAAAAATGATACATTTTTTTATAACGATAGCTACATTTACCCTTTGACGCGATAAATAAGCTTCGATGGAAAGCTTTTCAAAAGGACTTTATTGTCTAGTCCTCTGCCTATCCAGAGTAGAAAATTGTTTAAAAAATAGGTATAGCGTATTAGCGTCTTAGTAGAAACTAAATTAGACAGAACTTTATCTTCGTTAGTTACATACATAGAAGAAAAACATAAGAAGATACATACATAGATAGGGACAACATTACATACATAACTCTGATTCCAAAGTTAGAAGCTTAAGCACTAGTATTAAGGTACCACAAAACCAACACCCGGACCCGAGAGAATGTAGAAAAAGTGTTTTTCATTGACCAGACTGGGAATCGTACCCTGGACTCATTCGTCCATGGAGGTTGTCAAAGTTTAAGTTTCCATATATCTTTCTGATATTTATCACATTCATTCTTTAATCTTTGCCGTGTCGCCGATTTAAAGTATCGATACAAACGAATACAAATCGCCGGCTAACGTGGCACGATAAAGTGAGAAAGTATCGAAATCGCATAAACACTAACGACGCGTCTCACTTGCAACCTGGCGCCGGGATACACGAAACTGAATATATATAGGGCTGCCAGTTATAGAACACTTTAAAATTAAAAAATATAATTAAAATAAATATCTTCACGCAATTCCCAATACAGGGGTAGACAGATTAACCCCACCTTCCACCGCAGATATTTTCGGGACAACATGTCCAAGCCAACAATATAATTCGTACATAAGTTTTTGAAAAACCCATTAGTACGAGCCTGCTACCTGGGAATAGAACTCGGGTCTCTTGACTCGATATTCCGACCACCCAACCACTCGGCAATCGTGACTATTGAAATAATATAATTTATGCGATCGGTTGACCTTCGTGGACATAGGTTTTCATGGTGTCGCCAGCTCTGGGGTTTCGGGTTCGATCCCTGTTTGGGCCAACGAAAAAAACACTTATTTTACTTTGTCTAGGTTCTAAGTGCTTTTGGTACCTTCGTTGTTTCTGACTCCACAATAGAATTGCTTAAGCTGCTTGCTTTGGGTTCGAAGTATGTATGTATTTACCTGTAACACCTACGTGACAATATAGCCAATGTCTTTTAAAATCAATTGTTAAGTCGCCTTTATTTTCATTCTTATTTCAAACCGTACCATAGATGTTTTCAGCATGACAACAATGAATCTGACTTAGTAATCTATACATCCATTTACCAATCTAACGCCTGCTTTAAAATTAAATAAAAATTTAAATCCGCTGTTCAAATACCAAACATTACTGTTATCGCCATTCATTAATTAAATTATCTTCCTTCAACAACCCTATGAGCTACGGTCCGTGCGACGTGAGTTCGTAGCGTCGGGCCATCCTAGTGATAACATTAATGACGTCATAAACTAGCCATCGGAAAGAGCGAGAAAGACGGTAGATACACGAGGAACGCGGAAGAATTAACTTGGCTTAACGATGGAGTAAATCACCTGTAACAGGAATTCTAACCTCTTTAGTATACCGAGATTAAATTTAGAAGGCTTAAATCATGTGATTTCTGTGAGAATAGTGATTATCAATACGTCAGAGATTATTGTTGAGGAAATATTATCTTAGTATTTATGTGCGGTACCAACTTCTTTTTGTTGAAATAATAAATAATAAACGAACAAATAATTGTTGGTGGCCAGTTTTAAAACATAAGATAGTTAAATCCCTTTAAAAATAAGTAGAAAACTGCACTGATGTCCCACGTCAATATAGCCTAATCTACTAATACTATAAACGCAAAAGTTTGCAAGTTCCTATCCTAGTCGGTAGGTGAGCCAGTCGCCGTCCTATTGTGCGACAATATTTTTTTTTATAAAAGAGTTAGGCGAACGAGCAGGTGGCTCAAGTGATGGTAAGTGATTACCTGTCTCTACCACTGTTAAATATAATATTAAAAATTGTAAAATATAATTTGCATATAAGTTTTTGAAAAACCCATTGGTATGAGCCAGCCACCTGGATCGAACTCGGGTCTCTTGATCGAATTCCGACCACACGGCCACTCGGCTATCGTAAGTCTATTTGATAAGAATAAGAATAATTTATTTGCATAAAAACATATTACAATAATCTATCCATTGTTGGGACATCCTTTTAAGCAAATAATTACTTGTGCCAGAATGCCCCGCTCTTCCATAAATGTTATTACATGTGTTTTTTACAAATAAACATAAAGCATCAATTTGAGATAACACTCTCGTAACTACATCTATAAAAACAAAAGGTACTATTTTACAGCTAAATATCTACTAAGCTTAAACCTACGTAACATATACTAGGAAAAGAACTTCGACTATGACTATACTACTTTAGTGACAAATTTGTTAAATCTAATTATTTTAAAACATTGTGTGTGCATGAGTATGTGTGTGAGTGCGCGCGCGCGCGTGCACGCGCGTGTGTATATATATGTGTGTGTGTGTGTGTGTGTGTGTGTGTGTGTGTGTGTGTGTGTGTGTGTGTGTGTGTGTGTGTGTGTATGTGTGTGTATTTGTGTGTGTGTGTGTGTGTGTGTATGTGTGTGTGTGTATGTGTGTCAGTTGAGTTTGTATTAGAGCATGTGCATATCATATTACATATTCATATCTAATAAAGATTCAATCTCATCATAACTGTGGGACAAAAGCCATTCAGAAACTACCTTTTTCAGCTTTTGTGACGGTACAGGATAAATGTTTAAAAATCTAGTCAATTTACAATATAGATAACCGGATTGACTCTTAAACTGGCGACCGGCAAAATTGGTTTTAACGGGATCTTTTTCTATAAATATTCTCCGTTTCATGCTAGTATTGGATTTAAAGAATACTGTTTTATGTTTTTCTATTGTAATATATATAATTTTGTAACACTCAATATCCCAGCTATGGAATAAATTTCTTCTGTAGGAAATCTATAGTGCTTATTTAATAAAACTTTCAATAATAATCGCTGACCACGTTCCAATTCTAAAAATTTTGATTTAGATGCTCCACCCCACACCGGAATACAGTACGTCAGAATTGACTGAGCAAGAGCAGTATATACTTGTTATAAAATTTTAGTGGTTGCCACGTCTCTTAGATTTTTAAAAATCCAGACCAGTTTCCTTATTCTGCTAGTCTATTTGATATCTATAATATTTCAATAGAGAATTAATCATCATAATGTCGATCTGACAAATAAGAACACGTTATTTTGTTATACGAAACATATCAATATAATTTTGCGTAAATTAATTAATGATTATGTAGTCGATGCCTCGCTTAATGAAACTTCATAAGTATACGGTGCTGTTTAAAAACAAAAGTTAATTATTCACGTACCGCAGCCAGATGTTTCATTTGAATAACAAAAGAGATCTGACCGCTGGCAGTAGCGGAAAAAGGAAAGATTGACACACTCCTGAACGTAGGGATGAACCCGATGTGTGCCTCAAATCGAGATGAGCTTTAGGATAAGTGTTTAAAGAGCTGATTGGATTTTAAATTTACAATTTTATCAGTTAACGTGTGAAGTGAAGGGGTTGGATTGTGAATGGCAATGTTAAATGATTGCATTTAAAACACTATAGCATATTATACGCTGAATTACAAAATACGCTACATTCGGTAATAACAATAATTATTGATGAATTGAATTCTAAATATATAAACCGCAAATGTGTTTTAAAAAGTGAAAATAAAAACTATAAAGAAAACATTTTTATATAATTTTTGTATTAATATTTGTGTACACAAATGTGAAACTGGTCAAGAATGATTTGTCCCATTGAAGAGTGTGGTCAATTATAGTTAAGACGTGATAAAACCATGTTGATCGGAATTTGAACCAGGGAACTAGAGTTCGAACCCCAGAAAAAAGGTACATGCTAATGAGGTTTTTAAACTTATTTTCGATTGATATCGTTTGCATAGACGACCTCCGTGGACGATGAATGACGTCCCCCGTTGACGAGTGGCGTAAACACCGGGTTTCAAGATGTCGCCATCTCGAGATCCCGGGTTCGATTCTCGGTTGGTTCAATATAGAAGAACCATTTTTCTACATTTTCTCGGATCTGGGTGTTTGTGGTGCCTTCGATGTTTCCGATTCTTATACCTCAAGTGCCTTAGCATCTTATATTGGGATCGGAGCTATGTATATGACGTTCCCCCTATCTATATACGTATTTATTATTATTATTATTATTATTATTATAGACAGCAAAATCGAACAAAATAAATTTCGTTCGAAAGGACCTAATTGCGTAGATCTCTGACTATCGCGGTATTGGGAAAGGCGTTAACACATACGAGTACATATAAATAGTAACAATAGAAACGTGACGAAAACAAGTCACATCAATTCCGTCCGCATACGCATCGCATTTTTAATAAAACCCCACACTATCCGCGCCACATAAGCCGGCAGCGAGGTTTTTTGATGAATGAACACATCAGAGTGGGAAGCATTGACTGATGGGAACGAACAAGTGCGGTGTAGAGCGTACTACGACAAAAGGGCCGATCTTTGCACTTTGACATTACGCGATTTAATCACGTACTAGAGGCGGCTCGAAGAGCGGTCGTGGTCGTTCGAACGATATCGGGGCCACTCTTGACATCGACGATACCACTTGACAAAGTCACTTCGGTCGGATATAGTGAAGCGCGCTCAACGCGATCCATTGTCTGCCGCGAACCTTTTATCGATGTTTTGGGGTTAATGGAAGTGATTAAATGGTTGCGACGTGTGAATGTTTCAACTAATTTTATTCGCTAAAAATAGATTAATATGTAAGACTGAGGTATTTATTTAAATACCGTGTGGTAACTTTATTCCAGTGGGTGTCGTAAGAGACGACTAAGGGAAACAGCCTTGAATATCGTTATGGTAAGCGATAGATGGCGGGATAACCATCTCTAAAGATGTCATTCCAAAATAATCAGAACGAATTATGGCAAATTCCTTCCTATGGGACATGCCTATTTCCTGCAGTGGACTTTAATAGGCCGTTATGTATGTATGAGGTATTATAGGTTAGACAGAGGTCTAGATAATTAAGTCCTTTCGACCCACCTTCTACCGAAGACATTTTTACATAACGTTTCTGTTAGTGTTTAAATATATTTTGATTTAATCAACGTGGTATCTGACGTCTTTATTTGGAGTTTACTTGTGACAACGGACAACCGGTGGTGAGCCTGTCACCGTCTTAAGGACTAGACTCAAAAATTGTTTTACGTCCAAGACTTTAACAATGACGGCTGATATCCATGTGTCAATCTTTAATTTGCATTTCTCAAATGGCGACGATGCTAAAAAATTTAAATAAACTTTTTGATTTTTTATGACATTGTCTTGAATAAATAAAATAATAATATTTCTTTATTGATGCACTAAGTGCACTTGTTAGTATACAAAAGAAGTATACTAACTAATAAGGAGGAGTCTTATGATCAGCAATTGACTTTTGATACTGTATAGAGTAAAGAAGGGAGTTTGATTTTCAAACAATTCAATCTAATCGAACTCGAAACTCCGAGTAACAACCCGTCTAAATAGCATTAAACAAGGGAGCGAGAGTGAGAGACCATAATAATGATTTTTTCGGTATATATAACAATTTTCCCAGAATTAGTACTATTAGTATTAGTACAAGTAGTGGTAATTTTCAAAGATCATGAGAGGGAATTCCTTGAAGAGGGGAGGGCCAAGAGGACACGGAAACCTCGCTCTGCGTATGAGAAGAAAAACATTAATCTTAACGAAGTGAAAGAGATAACAATCGTGATCCTTGGCTCTCTCTGGTTACCCCGTTAGTGAAGATGTAATAATAATAAAATATACACGCGACTAAATGAAACTGTGCAAAATATTAGCTAAATCATTCCGTTATCCATCCAAAGTGTTCCGAAAAATAAATAAGTAAGTTTATTTTACATATATATATATATATATATATATATATATATATATATATATATGTATATATATATATATATGTAAAATAAACTTATTTAATTTAATTATAATATATTCAGATGACTTCATCCAAAGTAAAAAGTAGGTAAACGTAATACCGGATGAGTAAATTTAGACAGTACAGGTTACAGACAAAGCGTGTATGAAGCGAGATACATAGAACGGGAGGGCGATTGAAGTCCGAGTTTCAAACTAATGGCTGCCGTAGCACCAGGGTTGCCAATGGAAATACGCCTAGTTTACAAACTCTATTTTAAAATACAACTGAGTTCCTATCACGTTGTAAATATTTATTACACTATCAAACGAGAGTAAATATTGTAAATAAACGACGAATTGTATCTCCAAAAAATTGTTTACAGCAAGAATTTAAAACATACGTACAATCACGCCTCTTTACCGTAGCGGTAGACAGAGACCACAACTTTCAAGAAATTAATAACATGTTTCAAAATATCGGTATACATTTCAATTTACCTTAAATTTATTATTACATTATCTCAGTTGAGGAAAATATATTAATTTTCATCCCCACCCATCACCATAGTTCGTACCCCAAGTGACAGGCTCGTACCAATGGTTTTTTTCAAAAACTTATGTACGATTTATATTGTTGGCTTGAACATAAAGACGACGACGGGCTCAACACCTGTCACCATGTCCCAAAAACTGTCTTCCTTGGAAGGTGGGTTGCACGGACTCATTTGTCCAGACCTCTGTCTACCCCAGTACTGGGAATGGCGTGAGGATATTTTATTTTTTCATTTAACATACATCCCTAACGCACTGTTTGAGCGAAATACACTGCCTACACGTGAACGAATGGAGTGAAAAAATTCCAGTTCAAAAAGCCACAGTTACAACCGCCGCTAGCAAAAAATCGCCATTGTCGTGTATGAGCCTGTGATGTATGTACGGGGGATTTTTTTTTCACAGACTAAAAAGCGTTTTGTTGAACAAGAGACTCGCCACAGAGTACAAAGCTTTTGTCAGGATATGATATTTTGAATACATTAGGCTTCTTGTTTTTCTAATTTGCTAGTGGTATGTACCTAAGTAAGCCGTTCCAGAGTATATCGCTGTAGGCTCTATCAAAGCCTGCCTTAGTGTTTTTTTTTCGGTTTATATAATATAAAACGTGTGATCTTGATGTAATGTATGGTTTAACACATACAAATTTTTATATTTTCTGTATAAAATAATAAATAATTATTTATCTTTATGTAAATGTTCAATAAGTCACGATAGCCGAGTTGTTAGGTGGTCGGAATTTCGAGTCGAGAGACCCGAGTTCTATCCCCAGGTGGCAGTACCAATGAGTTTTTCAAAAACTTATGTACGAATTACATCGTTGGCTTGGACACAAAGGTGGCGACGGGCTCACCACCTGTCACGTTGTCCCAAAAATATCTTCGGTGGAAGGTGGGTCGAAGGGACTTAATTGTCTAGACTAAGACCTCTGTCTACCCCTGTATTGGGAATTGCGTGAAGATATTTATTTATTTATTTATAAATGTTCAACAACCATTTGTTCAATTTTAACGCAATAAATATGACCTCACATATGAAATAACTTAATCTTATTGAAGACGTTAGAATGTAATAAATTCTTTATTACAATAACTTTATTTTATTTTACTTTTATTCTTTCATTTCACTTTAAATAGGTAGGTTAGACGAACTTATTATTAAAATGGATAAGAGCATGCCTTGATAGTTTGAGCGTGTTCAACAAATGGTGAAGACCGAATGATGAAGAAAATATGCAGTGCTCAAATTGAAAAAAGCTATGTAACGTTCGTGACACTAAGCGATCGGATTTTCATATTATTTTAATTGGATTAACCTTAAATTAGTTACGATAGCCGAGTGGTAGTGTGGTCGGAATTTCAAGACAAGAGACTCGAGTTAGATCCCCAGTTGGCAGGCTCGTACCAATGGGTTTTTCAAAAACTTATGTACGAATTATATAGTTGGCTTGGACATAAAGACGGCGACGGGCTCACCACCTGTCACGTTGTCCCAAAAATATCTTCGGTGGAAGGTGGGTCGAGGGGATTTAATTGTATAGACTAGACCTCTGTCTACCCCTGTATAGGGAATTGCGTGAAGATATTTATTGATTTATTATTTATTTAACCTTAAATTATTTTGTGAAATAACATATTGGACTCATATTTTCCGCTTGACTATTAAAAACAACCAAATTTCTGCTCAGTCAAAAAATTGTGTCTTTTTATTTATTATTTCATTATTTTTATTTTTTCAATCTACCAGGATATTATTGTTACCGAATCCCTTAATTTCATAAATAAAAGAATCATAAAACCTAATTTGATAAATTTATACATGAAGAAGATTATATTTTTAACAACCCTAAATATTTTTTTTATCGAATCTAACCATAATATAATAATAATACATTGAATTTGAACTGATTACTGGTTTAATCATAACCACGAATCACTTTTATTTCCATAAAGAGATTTAATGACAGATAATCGATAGATTGTTAAAAACTAGGGTCAATACAATGGGCTGGGGTTCTGGAGGGACTCAGAAAACCGAATTTCTTTTTGTGACGCGTGTCGTAATTCGACACTAGTGTAACAACACCCTCATTAGGGCTGTCTGTAATTATTTAATGCAAACACTTATAACAATTTTAAAATTGGAACCGTACTATGTTTCCATTCTACAATTCTTTAAACTTATAACGTGAAAGAAGTCGCGAAGAATATATATATTTTCCACAATGAGTCAATCAACAGGTTGAGTGATTAAAAAATTTCTTATATAAAATATTTGTGGTGCATATTTGTAAATTTTTGAAGCCTATAAGACATCATGGGCATTTTAAATACACAGAAAATAAAATGAAATAAAATATTTAATAACTAAAGGCCTAGATTACAATGATTTTCCAAAATCAATATACGAGTAAATGCATGATGCATTTATATTAATGCAGATGCAAAGTAGTAGATGACGATATCGTAATGATATTTATATAACTGTAACGTTTATGTTGATTAGAAATTATATATTGAGTTAGAAGATAACATTATTTCTGACATATATCGCCAACATCTCTAAGAAGCTCAAGAAAATGAGTGATTTAAAATTTGTAAAATCATCGCGTCGTATTCGGTAGTGACGTACGTGTCAGTTGATTTTTTTAACTTCTTCATTTACTTATAAACTATTATATATAAATATTGTCAAAAAAACACAATTATTTATTGAAATAAAAAATAAAACAAAGCACTATTGAGGAGCAATAGAGAAGTGGTTTAAATTTTTTTAATGTTAATCGTTCGAATTAATAAAAATGTCAAGCGTAACGAAGCGTTATGGCACCAATGGCTTCCATGCGGGCTGCGGGACTAAAAGGCGTAATAGAATTGCAACACCGTGAAAAAAAAAAGAAGATGGCGTAACACCCTTGTTGTGGGGGTGTCAGCGCGACTCAGCGTTTTCCGAATGAGCTTAAATGTTGAAAACCCAATTTGACGGGCCGATTAACACGCTCTTTTCTCCGCTCACGTCACGTGATTGATTTTGCGTCAGACGATAGTGCGCGCAAGTTTTGGAAATGATTTGTATCGTACAAAAGTTGAAGTGTGAAAGCACCTTAAAATTTTTATTTTATGTAATTTAGTTATAAGCTTCGTTAAAATATTCTTATTGTCTAAATCTCTGTCTTCTGTATAAGAGCGTTAAGAAAAAAGTTAAAAAATTAAAAAGATGTGAAAACAGGAAAAAGACAGGTCACATTAACCGAGTTTTTGGGTGATTGGAGTAAGAGTCAAGATAAGCTCGTACCGATGAGTTTTTTCAAACTATTTATATCGTTGATTTGAACACAAACACGGCGACAGGCTCAATACATTGTTCCAAAGCTCTGATGCGTCGAACAGACGAAATTGTCAAGACATCTGGCTACTCTAATATTGAGAAATGCGTGAGACAAAAAAAAAAAAAAACTGCGAGAAATTACTGAATAAAATTCCAGCTTCTCTTTAAATCTAAATTTCTTCAATTTAAATTCACGCTGTATCTATTCAACAAACCTATCATTGAACTATGGGTATAGTACAAGTCTCAGTATCTCGGTGCATCAATCGTCGGACAAGGCGTGCGGCCACCGCTGCACCCCGTCCCCGGTCGTTGTAAGTCGTGCCTTGGATACCATTGTACCCAATTCGGTGTCCAAGTTAATTGTTTTTAATTCGCGAGCCCTGTTGGGTTTAATTACGCCCACGGCGGTGCGCTAATGCTGCCATCGTGAGTGTACGCGCCGATCGGGATGCGCTTTTGTTTAATTTGTACAGTCGCGCGCGCAATGGTCACTTCTAAATCAGACCTTAAGTTGATTTTACGTAATACTTGTGCGTATTTATTAGTGTTGTGATTCGCTCGTGGTCATATGTATGTATAATAGATTTTTACGTTTATCGCGAGAAAGTTATAACATTAAAAATTACTTCACCGATATCTGGCTTCCCTAATATTGGGAAATTGCCTGAAGATACTGAAAAAGGGGGAAAAGTACCATATAACTGTCATAACCATTCAATATATTGCTATTCAAACAAAACCAAACTAACTCGCTTTCGCACTTAAGAGTTAGTAAAGATTTTGTATTATTTAATATAAAGGACCTGAGCTGCTTAGAGCTTGGGTGCCACCCTAGACCATTATTAAATTATAATATGAAATAAATATTTGAGTAAATTTATAATGATAATTTCTTTGCAATAATTTGTTAGTAAATTCATATGGAAATTAAATAAAATGTACCTATTTACTAATACTGTTTCAATTTTAAGCAGATAAACTATTTAATTAAGAATAATAATAATTCTTATAGAATAAAACCACATGCTACATTTAAATTACAGTTCTGGCTCCTGAACATCCGTTAGCATCGGGAAACAGATCCTTCTCATTCTGTAAGGTGTATCAAGCATGGTTACATACATGGACAAAGTATGCAAATTTACTAAATAGTGAGTTCTAAACTAATACTCAATTAATAAATAAACCCATTAACCAAAGATTTAAATTAATCCCACGGTCTTTTGCGAATGTACTAAAAGTACACGTAGAATAGTACAGTCCCATTCCGTCCTCATTTGGTTAATTCAGTCTCTGTTCGGAACCTCAATTAAACAGGCACAAAAGAAAAACTTCGCGTTGCGATGCGACGCGAAATCACGACCGATCGTATTAAACGTTTCAAACAACTTTTAATGAGATTTTTCGCTACACTCAATACTGTTTACTTAGCGTTTAATTAAATTAAAACAATGCTAAGGAATTATAAAAGCAATGGCAGACGATAAATGTAGGGAAATGTATCTCAAAATATGCTAAAATAAAATTAAGAATTAAAGGTAATAAATAAAAAGATGGCGGGATAACCATCTCATAAAAATATCAGACATAATAAGCGGACCGGCGATGGGCAGCAGCGTGTAAGGTCCATGATGTCTGGTACTGCGATCGCCACTCCGCTTGTCGAGCGTGGCGATTATGGCAAAACCTCCCACGGGAGAGGCCTATGTCCAGCAGTGGACTGTTACAGGCCGTTATGTAAGTATGTTATGTAATTAAAAAAATAATAAATGTGAACAACATCACAAACATTGCTCCGATCCCAAGATAAGTAGTTAAAGCATTTGTATATGAAATCTGAAATAAACGAGAATACCAAAAACACCCGGACCCGAGACACTAGAAAAAGTAGTTTCCAACATTGACGAGTTCGGGAAACGAACCTACTATGATAGTTGATAGTTTGCGATCGCAATATCTCGCACCTTAGACGCTGCTGCTCAAGTTTCGAGATGGTTATCCCACCGTTTGTTATTCGTCAATTTTAGATTCAAGGCTTTTCGATTAGTCGCCTCTTACGACAACTACGGAGGAAAATAATTGTATGCAAAAAATAGTTGCATAAACTACAATGCGCCTTCTCGGCTTTTAAATCCCACCACAGAGTTAATAATAATAAATATGTTCACGCCATACTCAATACAGGGGTAGATAGAGGTCTAGAAAATTAAGTCCTTTCGACGTATCTTCCATCGAAGTAATTTTTCGAACATTACAGAGTTGACTCAAATTAAAATGACATTCTGTCACAAATAATATTGAACGTATAATAATAATTCTAAGGGTTGGTAGAGTCCAACATCAATTTTTTTTAATTCACAAAATGTGTTTAAATGTTCTTTGTTTTAACAATTGTCGGTATGTTTTAGCTAAGTTATCCGATAAATAATCTCTTACAAATGCATAGAGCGCGGCTGTAACCCTAATTCAGTTCTAGCGGGGGGGCGACCCTATCCGTCGGTCTCCGAGACCGCAATCTCGTAACAGGCGCGACTTTTGGCTTCACACAACCCTCTGACGGCTTTGATTAGACAACTTGCACGAGATAAGTCGGGAGATGAATGAATTAGTGTCTCCTTTTTTCAAACGCTGTTAATTAGAGAACACCGAAACGTTTTCTTTAAGGTACCGTTAAGATAAAAAATATTTAAGTCATTATTTGGGATATTGATATTAAACATTTTTAAAGTTCCCTTTTTGATTCAGATAACTTAAAAGAAGACAAACATTGATTTGACAGTTTGTGTATAATAATGTGTAATATGAATAATGTGTTAAGTTTAACAATTTCACTTAGTCCTGTAGTTGCGGAAACTACTATGAAGTTTGGCATATAATACATAGATAGGGACAACATTACATGATTACATTGCTCTGATCCCAAAGTAGGTAGTTAAAGCACTTGTGTTATTTAATTAGATAAAATGATGGTACCACACACCCTGACTCAAGATAATGAAGAAAAAGTGTATTCCTATAATGAACCGTTCGAGCCTCGAATCCGGAACCTAAGACCTGGCGACACCTTGAAAACTTGTGTACGTCACTCGTCCATATTGGTCGTCGATTTAATAAAACACACAATCAGAATATTAAGGTTATCATCAGATTTATCCCATCTATAAACCACGTGTGTACAACTTTTATTCAACATCGCCTGGGGCAGGGATAATCATATCTACATACGCGTCACTTGAGTTGCAATCGTGTTCTGTTGACACCCCTACATTTCCCTGACCACTAATCAACGCTAAAAAAATCGTCAACCGACAACCCTGTGTATTGGTGTTATTAAAAAAAATGCAAGTTATCGAACCTCTTTAGGGGCGAATGTAACATATAACCACAACAAAAACGGCAAAACCAGTGATCAGTAACCCAACACTACAAGTACTTTGCCACGCGACAGAGTTGATGTTAAACAGAAAATTACAACTTTCATTCATCAATGATTACATAGTGAACAGAAATGCATTATATTGTTCTCTTATGATGTGATTATAGTGGACGAATGGATAATTCATTTTTGGGCATAGAATAATCACAGTCTAGTGACAGACGTGGCATAAATGGTTATAAAAATTAAAGAGGCTCTAATCATGTTTAAAAATAGGAAAAAGTTAGTTATAATTGTAGTTTATTTAATATTTCCTCAAATATCTGTGAATATTTTTATGTGACCCGTGATCTCGTTGATAGTGACGCTATCTTCTAAGGTAATGGTTACGAGATCAAATTCCAGTAGGGACAAGCATTAGTCTGATGAATAGGTTTGTACTGGAGTCATAGATGTTTATATGTCATAGGAATATGAATAGCAAATACTTGGGTAAGTACCATGTCGTTTAGACCCTGAGACGTTGATGGGCTAGCTACCAGGCACAGTCCCAAATAAGCTAGGGTGAAACATGGATCGATAGGATTTAATTGTCTGGACTCTGTACAGCTCTGCTTTGGTAAAATGCGTAAATATAAAAAAAACAATATGAATTAATGATGTGACGTGTTACCGATTTCTTCCTACATGTTTCATAAAAGACCACTTAGGGAATTTGCAGGAAATTAGCTTTAGAATACTGTCATATTAACAGAGAGACAGTAGTGATAACCGTCTCGATATATAGGTGCGAGTGGTCTGGGATTGCCTATCCGCTTCCCAAGCGTTGGTAAATAAATATCTTCACGCAATTCCCAATACAGGGGTAGACAGAGGTCAAGTCTAGACAGAGGTAAGTCCCTTTGACCTACCTTTCACAGAAGATATTTTCGGGACAACGTGACAGGTGGTGAGCCCGTCGCCGCCTTTATGTCCAAGCCAACGATATAATTCGTAAATAAGTTTTTGAAAAACCCATTGGTACGAGCCTGCCACCTGGGGATCGAACTCGAGTCTCTTGACTCGAAATTCCGACCACCCAACCACTCGGCTATCGTGTCTTACCCAAGCGTTGGTATTATATCAAGTTGGTATTATCGGGAGAAGCTTACATCCTGTAGTCTGTTAACAAGCTGTTATATGTGTATATGTCTGTATATTTGAGGAGTACACGCATCACTTGTCCTGCATCAACGATTTTAATTAATTCCATGTATCAAACTACGGGAGGACGTTGAATATTCATCTGGTCACAGCTCGTTAGGTCGTCGTTGGTTCGTCGACGGTCAGTATTAACAATGTGTCGCCGTGGAGGGGTTAAATTCAGACACCGATAGCAAAATAATAGACATTTTTTATTTATTTTACGAATGATTGAAAATATTTGCTTGCTTTTTAAAATATAATCTTGCTTTTTAATTATATGTAGGCATAGACTTTGCCGGCATATTTGGTGATTATAATTCTCCAGTAAAATAATTTAATATTATTTATCAGGGATATTTGAATTATGTGTGAAGATGACATAACGTCATGTGGAAAAAATTATGTTAATATTTTATACGTCATATTATATACGCTTATTTAATTTTATCCATATTTACATAACTTCTTAAGAAATATTGAAATTATTATTATTTCAATTTGGAGATTATTTGTGATTTTTTTTAAATAATGCTTTATTTCTCAAACTAATAACCATAAATAAAAATAGTGAAAGGGTCGTCTCAGTAGGTTTAAAAGAAAACTTGTGTCCCGAGTCCTGCTCTCAGTACCTCTTATTTAGCTCTTAAGGAAGATTGTAATATATTAAAAAATATATTTAAAAAAAACTAGGTAAGGACCTAGTTTTTTTTTAATATATTTTTTAAATATAACGCTTAGTCGTATCTGTTCGTAAATGCGCGGCGACAGCCGATTCTACAAGATTATACCTAATACAAATAAACATATCATTACGCACTTCCTAATACTGGTAGCACCTTTCACCGAAGATATTTTTTGGGATAACTTGACTAGTAAGTCTATTTTTAGCCTTTTTTAAGCCGTCTTTATGTCCAAGGCAACTATATAAATCTTACATAAGTTTTGAAAAAAATTCAACAAGTTCGAGCTTGCCACCTGGGGATCGAACTAGTGTCTCTCGACTTGAATTCCGAGAACCAAACACTCGGATATCGTGAATTCATATATTACAGTATGTGCGTTCATTTTTAATTTAACACCACGTGAATTCAATTCGGTCCAATTCGACTCGATTGTCAGTCAATGAAATTATTAATTAAAAATGTAGAACGCAGCGTATTGGAAAATATGATTTTATTTCTAGGACTACTTCTGTCAAGTTTAAGCTTTTTCAGACGACGTGCAATGATTTATTAACATTATTTATTTCATTAATTAAATCGTTTCATGAAATTAAAATAAAAACACGATCACTAATCCAATTTCCAAAAAATATATATTCACAGACTTTGATAAGTTTTAATTTCCTTTTAATAATTATAAATAGATAAATTACTTCAATTGGTATAAATTACAATATTTTAATTTTAAAAGGAGGACAGACGAAGGACGCTCTTACAAAGTTATGTAAGCGTTACTTCACAAACTTTGTAATCATATTTCAGGAAAAGCAAATGAATTAAACAACATAATATTTTCAATTATGACGCCTCCGTCGTCACCCCGATGGTTATAATTAGCAATTCCGAACCCTGAGAAATCAGGGAATATGATAACAGAGCTCCTCTTACACAAGTTTTATGATTTAAATATTACCCTTCCGTTGTAAGAGTTTATGCTGGAGTTGAGCACTTTAGCTTTAATAGCGATATAATAATGCGCAATGATAGTGAGCAAGAAAATAAATTTTTAATGACACACTTTATGCCTATTTTCTATAGTAAAGTGAAAAATTTTATACTTTCAGTAGAACATTTTTCTGTAGTGAGATACTTTTTGGTATATAGGCAAATTTTACACATCTTATACACTATTGAACGTCACTGATCTGCTGACTTTTGATGCCATAATTTTGAAGATGCTACCTGCTACCTGTGGCTAGACTGTTGCTAGTATATCTATATGCAGTAAGAACAGGTGGTATATTCTTACACCATAACCATACGGCAGATTTTAATTATGTATCTGTTAATTATATTCTAGCGGGCCCGGCAGATGTAATTCTGCATTGGAATGAATAAAAAAATAATCGGAATTAACAAAAACTATTCTATCTTAGGCACGCCAGCAAAACTTAAAAATCGGTTACAAAACAACGGAGTTCATCGTGAGTAATAACGTGAAACGAGAATTAAATATAATAGATACGTATATCCTTTAAATTAATACTTCTATCCAGTAAAGAAATCATAAAAAAAAATTAAAAACTGTCAGAAATATCAATTAATACGCCTCAAAGCTCACCGCATCATACGAGTAGGAGTGCGATACGAAATAATTATAAGCGCTGATCCCCCGACAGTTGGACAAACAGACCCCCCATCGGGGAGCGACGTCTTTTTATCGGCGGGGGACCGCAAATTTCTATTTGCATATCTCTGCTCTCATAAATCTCTGTTTCACTTATTAGCCCCTTTTGCGGGACCCGGGAGTAGACCCGCTTTCCACAGGGTTAGTAGTTGTTGTAAAACTCGGTTAATAATTTCAAACAAGCGTCTATATATAAATATGTGTAAGGAGAACTTATACAAAAAAATCTATATTAAATTAAAGAGAAATTTTAACAATTCAACTGACACGGGCGGGATTCGTACCCGTGATCTCTACCGTACTGTAGCTCTTACCTCCGGGCCACCGTGTCACCCACGCATCAGCTGAATTTCTGAACTATCACTTTTTACAATAAAATTGTATGAATTTCGTAATGGAGTCGTATGTTACATGGAGAATTGCTATACGAACCTAAAATTATAAAAAACTATCTGTTAAACATACATCAAACTTGTTTAAATAAAACATCTCTGAGTTTTATGTGTGTTATACACATAAAACTCAGAGATGACCTTCGTGGACGAGTGGCGTCCACCGGTTTTCATGGTGTCGCCAACTCTGAGGTCCCGGGTTCGATTCCCGGTCGGGTCAATGTAAAAACACTTTTTCTCCATTTTCTCTAGTCTGAGTGTTTGTGGTAATACTGTGTCTCTGTAATAATATTACCACAAACAGGTAATACTGTGGTTTCTGATTCCATTAAATAAGTGCTTAAACTAGTTACTTTTATCAATCTCTCAGAGCAATCTCTGTATATATTTATTTATTCACAGAGTATACAAACACTGCAGAGTAAATCAAAGAGTATATAATCACTACATGTCTGTCAAGGAGTCGCTGAGTTTGGAGATGATCGGTAAAGTAGCATCACTTAATAATTAATTCAATTAATGTCGAATTCCGACTAATTAATGGAACACTAGTCCAGACAAGTTCTGTCATCCACTTTTATTAGTAAGATTAGAATACACTGAATTTTTTTACAGCAGTTCATTTCTTATATAGACTTATAAACTGCAATGGTAGAGAAATAATAAGGAAGCTAAAATCTATTACAGTGAATCTGCAATTACAGTTATGAGGCAGCAAATGAAGGATTTTATGAGGTATTTGATATCGTAATTTTAAAACATGCATTTTTTAGTACTAGACGATATATCTTAACAGTATACTAGCTATTAAGAGCAATGCTTTTAATAGTTATAATTCAATTAACAAGAGTGAATATTTGATTGTGTTTTTAGAGCTGCCGCAAACAGCTGCAACTATATGCTGAGTTGGTTGTCCTTTTCACGCACTACATTAATTATTATTTTTTCTATTTTTTAATTTTGTATTATCTTGTTACCATTTATGATTGTTGTCAGATGACAAATGTTATTTTTAATTTCAATGTAAAACAGATAAGATGACTTTACTGTTTCTCATATGTTACAGTACTAACTTCTTTTTTAATTTTTATTTGATAGTTTTTAGAGCTTTTTTTTTTATAAAAAAAAGGTATTTGAAAACTGTTAATTCTGTTTAACCGCAGGCTAAGCCCCGGGGACATATTAGTCCAAGTGAATTTTTTATTATAGTCTAATTGATTTGAAGATCCTTCAGATTTGTAATGTAAATCCAATGTATCTAATAAAAATTTACACGTACAGCCAAAACAATCAAAATATATCCATGTTAACATGAATTACATGTTATTTGCGAGTTGTACGAAAACTCGAACATCGTTGTCTTCTTTAAACTTCTACTAAAACATAAACAAGAGAGTGCAAATAAAGAATGTAAACAATAAAAGAATAAATAAAAAAATACTTACATTTTGAAAGCAGGTGAGTGGAGCCCATATCCATGCGCCATTTCTCGATGATTAGTGACAGTAAATAGGGTTAAGTGGCCGTTACTTTGGATGATATTTGCTCAGAAAAAGAAATGAAATGTTAGTATGGTGATAAAAAGGTGATATGTGACACCAAGTAACCTCCACCGATACCCAATAGTATAAGCTTACGTGCAATCACACAAATCATGCATTTTATTGATAAACACATGCAAAGGAACCAACGACACGTATTATAAAACAAGGAAATACCAAATATATTCTATACATATATCGTGTGTAATAATATAATGTATACATACTATATTTGGTATATAGTATGTATACATGATATTGTTTAAAAAAACTAACGTAAAACCATGGTAAATGAAACGAAGAGATCAAATAAATTAGTCAAGCAGGAAGTTATTTAATTAAGTAATTTTGAAATTTATTAATCTTTTTGAGGATAAAACTATTTCTAGTTGTATATAATACACACAAATGGCAACAGTCACCTTGTCCCGAAAAAGCTGCGGTGAAATTTAGGTCGAAAACAATAAATAAGTTATTTACCTGCGTTAGTCAGAACCTCAGTGTCTAGACATAAATAAAACACACATTTTAAATAAAGAGAAATTTATAAATTGAATGCACACAACAATTTATAAATTGAATTATAAATTGAATGTACAAAACTGGCAATGAAGCAGAAGAAAAACACAGAACCCCTAAAACATAATATACGTTGTGGCGTCGTTATTATCACAACCATTTCAATCAAACTCATAAAATCATTTTTAAAATAAAAAAATATCCGCAGTTTCAAAATTCCGATAACCTTTAAGCAGACCCAACAGAAAAAAAAATCGTGCATTGTAAAATCAAAGAAGTCAAAAAGAGAAAAGAAACTAAGCTGACTCCGTTTTTCTTCAAAATTCTAAAGCATAACTTGTTTTAATTAATTTATATAAGTAGTATATATATGTATGTATTCATAATGAGAAATAAATTATTATTAATTGATCAAATAAAGTTTACAAACATAAGCTACCATTACGATTTTGTTTATCTCTGCGTTAAGTCTTAGACCTAAAATAAACTAGGATTTCAAATTGTATTCAAATTAAGAAGACAGTGTGGCCAACCTCAATGATTATAATCTATTTTTATGCCATGAATTCCGTAACAATACTACCAACGTTATATTCCTCAAAGGTGTACAACAGAAATTGTAATTTGCCAAAACAATCAAGGGATGTTATGGGAAGTGTAATTAATAGAATAGTATCATTTGTGTGTGTCGTATATTATCGGAGACGCCCTCGACACCGCCCACGTAATGTTTGCAGATTTATCTTCCGTTAATCTATCGGCGAACATTGTTTCGATTGAGACAAGTATGAGTTATAAACACTAATGAACGGTAATACATATACATTGAACGCTTTTTTTACAGATCTCGTTAAGGTTCAAACGCTTCTCAATATAAATTAATCTTTTATTAAATATATTTAACTTCAATTATATGTATCAACGTTCTTCATAGAAAGTCACTTACTTTAAAATATATATTATGAATTAATTAATATATGAAACCTGAACAAAGTGTGTTTTTATACCAGGATATAGGTCAGTGAAGCAGTTTTTAAATTAAAGTATTAAATTTAGTCTCACAGTGATAGGACTTTTAATTGCATAGAACAGATAATATTTGTGTCATGTAATTTTGAGTAAAAACAGTCCACCTTACGGCAATCGTCTAAAAACCTAAGATTTAAAAGAAGATATTAGATTATAAAAAGAAGTTAGAGATAATTTATATAATAAATTTTACACATTAAAGTCGCAGCGTGTGTGTCAAGTGTGCAGTCTTATAAACAAAACTAAGGAATAAAAATGAAATATACGTCGATAAATAAAAACCTAGAGCTAAATAAATCTGTTAACAGTGTTCATAATGATACAATTTCATAATTCTGAACGCAGCACTTCCATTTTCCAAATTTATTTTCATAAATTTCATCACTCACAATTTGTCGCTCTGTCCCTTTTTTACTTTATACATTCGGACATCCCCTACACGCTTCAACGCTAATAGTATTTCTCAAGCAATTGGAACCAGACGGTAGGAGACGAGGAAATAAAACCTCTCCGGTCAAGAGACTGAAAGTTACAAGCAACCATTATAAAAAGACCTTCCTTCCTGTTCTTGATTTCACATTTCTTAGTACATTTTTAATGTTTTTTATGTTATTCACGAGTTCTGTGATAACTGGATGTTAGAGCAATTGATATAAGTAGTTTGTGCGAACAAAAATGCATCATGTGCGTTTGTGTTAAGGAACACACGAGTGTTTATCGTTATTTGTAAATACGCAATGTATATCAATTTCAGCAATAGGTGCGGCGACGAGCGGGGGCGAACGTGACGTGAATGTCTATTAGTGGACCTTTATATTGTTCATGAGTGACCGCGTCCGAAGTACTTTAGGCATGGGACACTTATCGATAACAATTATTATCGAAATGTTAACCCGTATCGTAATATAATGCAAAAGTAAGTAATAATTTAGTATAAAGAATATTGACTTACGAACCAGTAGCCTATTGACCCTGCCATCGCACGACAGAGCTACGGGTTCGATTCTTGTTAGGGGCATATGTGTTATTAATATGAATGTTTGTGCTCGATTCTTGGATGTTTATAAGTATATACGTATTTATTTTATGTATATACGTAAATATGTATATACGTGGCTATGTACGTGTATTTTATTATTTGATTGGACACTTAGACGGCGATTTATCACCTAATATATAGTTCCAAATAAGCTTCGGTGAATTTTAAGTCAAAAGGACCTAAATGTAGACCTTTGTCTACCCCAAATATCAGAAAAATGCGTGAAGTTAAAAAAATATACTCTTTCCTAAAACTATTCCAAAATAATGTTTCTTGTATTTTTTTTATTTCCTTTTTAATCCTCCAGCTATTTCGAGTTCTGAGCACCTGTGGTCACAAGGGAATGAGGTCTTGGACGCCCCAAGTAGTTAGCTACGGCTACCGTCAATTGTTATTTATAAGTGATATGATAAACCACATATCCTAAAGCACATAGTTAAAGAACACCAAAAAAAAAAAACAACGTGACAAAATCCGTAGTTGTTTTTAACTAAGTTATACTTATTAAATAAACATGGCATTGAAAATAAACTGTACAAGCACAGTATCCTCCGCTGTACCGTGGTGACGCTCATATTTTAATTACATGTGAAAAAGTCCTCAAAATCGAATCTAAAAACACATGGTGGATTTACCAAGTGTTTTTTAGATAGGATTTCTTTTCTTTTGTTTTTTTTTTTACTGTTAGAGAATAATGATTTCTTGTATTTACGCGTACACTACATTTCTAAAATAAAACGAATTTCGGATTTTATGTGCTTTATTTAGTTATTTGCAACAAACTATTTTTTTAAAACATCTTTTCTTAAAAAAAAAGTAATAGTTTGTAAATCGTTTTATTTTAGATGTTACAGAATCATTTCATTCGCGTATTTATATCATATTTAGATGTTATTAGAACTTCAAACATGACATAGTATGCAAATAACTAACCCCTAGGTGGCCCTTAAGACTATACTGTACAGCTAAAATCTTCTCGATGTAATGTGAATTTACATGCAGTTTCGATAAAAACGTAATACCACTTTCCTGTCGTGTCGATATCAAAAGACTGCGTGTGACATGTCGATATCAATGGACATCATTAACTGAAGGATCGGAAAACAATTGAAATTTAATACGTTCATGGGCAATGTATGTAAATGTTTTAAATTGTATACATACCTACAGTTGACAGGCAACGAACGAATTGTTGATTCAATGAATCATTTAAAGTAGTACAACTAAAATTCTTCCACATATAAATTCATGCAAAGTTTACACTATAAAATAGCATCTCAATGCCAATATTTCGAATGATTGTTGCAAATATTTTACGTTAAATATGTTAAAAAAACCTGTACGATACATGATATTTAATAATTATATATTGCAAAGTCATATCCTTTTTATAAGTCCTTTTTATAAGTGTAAAATTAAAAATATTGAATAGGGACTTTTACATAACAGATGTCTGCTAAGCATCTAAAAAGTGTTCGAAAGATCGGCAAGATTTAAAATTTCAACTGACACGGGTGAGACAAGGTGGCTAGTTGTAAAGGCATCGCCACGGGAAGGCGTAAATAGTAAGTTCGAATACTGATCAGGTCAGTTGATTTCTAACCTCTCTTTTATGAAATACAAAAGTGCTTAGGTAAGCGAAATGCTTTCTTTAATGATTTTAAAATAAACGGCATATGTTACCTGGTCTGAAGAGAAGTGGCGCAAAGCAATTGTTTAAGTGCGGAATGGCGCAAAGTAATTGTTTAAGTACTTTATAATAATATAAAGTCACGATAGCCGAGTTGTTGGGTGGTCGGAATTTCGAGTCGAGAGACCCGAGTTCGATCCCCAGGTGGCAGTACCAATGAGTTTTTCAAAAACTTATGTACGAATTTCATCGTTGGCTTGGACATAAAGGCGGCGACGGGCTCACCACCTGTCACGTTGTCCCGAAAATATCTTCGGTGGAAGGAGGGTCAAAGGGACTTAATTGTCTAGACTTGACCTCTGTCTACCCCTGTATTGGGAATTGCGTGAAGATATTTATTTATTTATTATTTATTTATTTACTTTATAATTATGAAACTCCACAATGTAATGCGTGAATGAATTAACTATTGTATTAAAATACTTGTTTTTAGTAGTCGTATCGTAGTCATAATAGCCGGTGTGTTCGGGTAATCGGAATTAGAGTCAAGTGACCAGAGTTCGCTCCCAAAGGCACGTACCAATGGGTTTTTTCAAAAACTTATGCACGATTTATATCGTTAGCTTGGACATAAAGACGGTGACTGGCTCACCACCTGTCACGTCCCGAAAATATCTTCGGTGGAAGATGGGTCATAGGGATTTAATTGTCTAGACTAGACCTCCGTCTACCCCTGTATTGGGAATTGTCAGTCTCAAACATGTCTTCGGTTGAAGGTGGGTCCAGTAGGAATGGCGTCAAGATATTTTTACTTATTTTTTATTAATTGGATAATCAAATAACATAAAATTCAAGACCGTCGGATCGAAAGCTAAAACTAAATCTCCGGAATCATTGAATTAATTGAGCAATAAAAAATCAAACGGTACGTTAAATGCGAAAGAGTCGGCGGAGGACAAATGGGGATACGGGCAACACTTCATTTCACGCGTTTTATACGAAAAGCAGGCCCAGTGCGAGAGAGGCACTCGATAAATCTTCTGGCGGAAACATTTTTTTGTTCGACGAAAATAGTTTCCTCTTGTTTGGGGTGAAATAGTTGCGGGGGTCGGCTGCGGTTGTGGTGGAGCGTTGGGGACGTTTGCGGTGTTTTCAGTTATTAATGTTTTTTTTTACGTTTAGAAATTCCGTCGGCAATTTTTCTTGGATGTCGGAAAAAATAATGATTTTATGTTCAAGTCAATAAAAATTTTTGAAGTAAAGATTTCTTTAACATCGTTTGTGATTCGTAACTCTAATAAATAAAGAAAAAAATACTGAAAATAGGTAAAAATTAATTAAGCGAAAATGAGAGAAAGAGACTTTCGATGTGAGAGATCAACTAGCGTTAAAAATAAATTTAAGAAAAGTTGCAAAAAAAATTCAAAAGCTTCAATGTATTCTCAAAACAACAGAAGAATAATAATAATAATGTTTCAGCTTTGAAAAGTATAGAGCGCCGTTATAATTACAGGCTAAAGAGTCTTTACATTGAACTTTTTTGATGATGATGAAGAGAATTGTGTGTATTTAGTTTGAGCTGTTCTATCATTGCCTTTCATCATTAAATATAGTGAAGATAGTCACGTTACGATAGCCGAGTGGTTGGGTGGTCGAAATTTCGAGTCAAGAGACTTGAGTTCGATCCCCAGGTGGCAGACTCGTACCAACGGTTTTTCAAAAACTTATGTACGAATTATATCGTTGGCTTGGACATAACGACGGCGACGGGCTCACCACTTATCACGTTGTCCCGGAAATTTCGTCGGTGGATGGTGGGTCAAATTGTGAGTCCCTTGACATTGCATATTTAGTATAGTGAATCACTATTAAATTTTTAATGTATTAATTAACGTTACCAAGAAAAGGAAATGCAGATCGAACGTGCACGAACGTGAACGTGATCGACAATGCGATTTAACCTCAGCAGCTAAATCTTGGAATTGACTTATTTATAGATGGTATCATTTTAAAATATTTGTTTCTACTAATTAGGACGGCATTGAACATGAAGTATTGGAATTTTTATTAGATTTTTCCGACTCTGGTTTATGTTTATTGCGCCGGTTGCATAATGAATGAATATTCTTTTTCGTGATTTTAAACCTATCTTAAACATATCGTATATGGAGCACTACTTATTCATTAAGAAGCTTGCTGCTTAACTAAGGTTCAATCGGATGTAAACATTTATTTTTCTAGATATGTACATATGTATACACTTTGTGAAAACCCCCTATTTAAATACATATAATATTAGCCAATTTCAGATACTGTCATTTTGTTAATCGGTGATGAACGTAGGTCGTAGGGGTGTAATTATTTACACCCCTACGACCTTTTTACCCATTATTGGTAAATACGATAAAAAATAGTGTGTCTATATACATAAAAGCAAACGCCTATTTGTGGCAGTTAGAAAGCTTTACCATGGCTACAAGACTGAATGGATTTTGATAAAATTTGATACTTAAGATACCTTTACGTGATCGACAGTCGAAGATAAGAACTAGTATTAACGAACATAAATAAATATTCGAATATTTACAAATTGCATATTTTCTAATTTAATTAATTGGTATTTTTGTTAATATTTTAAAATTGACCTTTGAAACTTAGCATTTCCTCGTATAAATTTCATGTTTTTGTTAAAAGAAAAAAAACGCTAAATTTCCCATTTCCCTTAAAAAAATAGAGACAAATCGGCTGCCCAAAACGGTAGTTCTTTATTCATTCCAGGGGTTGGAACTAATAAATCAGTTAGACGCTTGTCAGTACCACTATTGGTATTTGTGGCGGTCAAATATTTGAAAAAATATTTGAACAAAAAAGCCACTGAACACTTTCTTTTTATTGATCAAATATAATGTGGTTTAGTTTTAACATTAATGCATATTAAAATTATTTAATATACAACTTTACACTTCATTTTATTTACAATAATATCATTAATTTACAATTGAATTTCAGTCAAACTAGACCTAGATTCAAAGAATTTTGTCGAATAGAACAGAGGAATTTTTTTTACCCAATACCATTCTTTTAAATAACAAATACAATTTAATGAATTCGAATAAGCAAAGAATCTTGGCGCCGATATATTGAAATATGTAATTAATTATATAAACCAATAAGTTACAGTATCGTTTTTCACCTACTGAATCCACTAATACGACTTAAAACCAGCCAACATAGCTTAACCTCTCTGCTTCATTTGGTGTTGCTCACGGGTTACGTATAGGAGAGGTCAACATATACCAGTTCATTTAAATATACGATAGGTGATAATTTTATTTTGGAACTTTAATTGCCGTTGAAAAATAACTTCATAATATTACGATAATTTTGATATATTAAATTTAATATGAATTAATAAACCGACATTTTTATGCAAATTCACGGTAATAATGATTTATATCGGACACGAGACGTTACCAAAATAAATATTAATGTTACATTTTAATTTGTGAAATTAATATTTATTTGTGTAACGTCATTCATACTGGCACGGTAATATTTCCCATAAAGTATTTTTTAAATAAATTAAATATTAAATGTAAATTGAATTAAACAATTAGTTGTATAAACGTTGAACGGATTAAGTTATATAATTTATAAGGCAGAATCGGTTGGTTTAAATAAATATGTAGTTAAAAAGTGAATATGCGAGTGCTAATGAATTTAAATGGGATAGGTTATGTTTTTTCGAAAATATTTCAGAACAGAATTTTAGAAATCGAACTGGTACTAGTCATTTTAAATAAAAAACAAAAAAAAACAAGTTTTTCGCTTTATTATTATATATTCGCTAATATAATAATAGATAGAGTAGTGTAAAGAATTTAGTGAAAGCACTTCAAGATACGCTGAATCTAATGATGAGTGATGCTAATGAGATATTGGTGATTGATCAAAATGTTTATGCAAATTAAAGACAAATGATAAATCTGATAGAAGCAAAAATTTATCTCTGGTTACCACGTCTGTATTGTTTTAAAATAAATATTATAATATTAAAATACATATTATAATACTAATATTAAAATAGTGGAGTTAAAGTTGAAGTTGTAGTAGAAGTTGGTTATACAATACACTTATTTTGTAATAATTATAAAAATAAATAAATATCTTCACGCAATTCCCAATACAGGGGTAGACAGAGGTCAAGTCTAGACAATTAAGTCCCTTTGACCCACCTTCCACCGAAGATATTTTCGGGACAACGTGACAGGTGGTGAGCCCGTCGCCGCCTTTATGTCCAAGCCAACGATATTCGTACATAAGTTTTTGAAAAACTCATTGGTACTGCCACCTGGGGATCGAACTCGGGTCTATCGACTCGAAATTCCGGCCACCCAACAACTCGGCTATCGTGACTTTTTGTAATAATTGGTATCAAATAAATAAAAGTGAGCTAAATATATAAGACAAACTAAGGGTAGAAACAAATCTATACAACTATACATGAAATAAAATCGACGGTTTATTTGTAATTCAAAATTAATAGGTTTTCATTAAATGAATAAGAAACTATATACGGTATTTAAATTAAAAAAAAAATCTTTCTGTTAGTTCCGACTAATCTCGAAACGGCTGGACCGATTTTAATGGGAATTTCACTGGCACATATTTGATGTTATAAGGAGTAACTTATTATACTTCTATTTCCGAAAAGTAATTAGGGTTCCGCATTTAGTGTTAAACTGGGAGCAAAGCTGCATAGGCAACTACTTATCTTATAAAAACAAAAAAAAAACGATTTACGACCATAAACTTGACACCTAACATTCCCTTTCTAAGGACTTGTAATGTTTATGCGAAAGTAAGTAAGCATTTCACACTTACACTAAAGCAGACCTATCGCTTCATTAAGTTTTTTAGACAATCTCTTAGTGGCCGCCCCTCACACCGTGTAATAAATAACAGGCATCGCTAAAGTAAAGCGCGTGCGGCGCCACACGCACGAATGCGAGCTTATAGCGGCAAGGGTGCATAAAAAATAAGCTTTTAGATGTAAGTGCGTTTTCACACTACATCCATAAGTAATATAAAACTATAAATCTCTTCGAGAGGCGTTTGTTCCATTTTCGCTATTGCAATTTTTGGGTGGTTTTTGTCTTTTAGACGCTTTGCCGTCCATTTATAGACATTAGATTAATTTCGAATCATTTGTGTTATACGATGATAAAATAACATTTTGTTTCTTTAAGATCACCTGCCAGCCATTAACAATAGCACGTAAATACTTTTAAAAATCGAACATGAAATTATTGTATGAATCTAATTATTTATCTAATCGAATCTAATTAATTATAATTCAACTATATTGATGTCAGAAACTTTAAAGAGACGGCGACGGGCTCACCACCCGTTGTCCCGAAAATATCTTCGGTGGAAAGTGGGTCGAAGGGTCTTAATTGTCTAGACTAGACCTCTGTCTGCCCCCGTATAGGCAATCGCATGAAGAAACTTTAAAGTACAATAGGAAATTGTTATTCTCAGAGAATAACAAGTTTATAGTGGTAAGAGAGTACGGTTTAGTATATGGCACCAAGTTTCGTTCGTTTCATTCAAATACAGGAGCTTTCACAGTTATATAAGGCTTGTACGATAAGGAAAATAGATAATGCATCAGAGATAGGTACATAGTGTAATTGGTAGAGGCTTTCGAACCTAGGGGTGTGGATTAGAATCCCTTAGACAAATATTTGTATGATGAATGTAAATGTTTATAGTCGATTAATGATATATTTATCTATGTAGATACATGTATATGTATCTTATCGTCGTTCAGTTTTTATTTATACGCTTAATTGCACATATTATAAGATAAATAAAAGTAACTTTTTCAATAACAACCTAACAAGGAATTCCCGAAAAGTAACCCCTGAGTCAATACTAGACGTTTTAGCGGTAAAGCCACGATGGCCGAGTGGTTGGGAGTTCGGATTATCGAGTCAAGAGACCCGAGTTCGATCCCCCGGTGGCAGGCTCGTATCAATGGGTTTTTCAAAAACTTTGAACGAAAAAACGAACTATATCGTTGGCTTGGACATAAAGACGGCGACGGACTCACCACCTGTCACGTTGTCCTGAAAATATCTTCGGTGGCAGGTAGGTCAAAGGGTCTTAATTGTCTAGACTAGATTTCTGCTACCCCTGTAACCTTAGAATATGTACACAGCATGGTTAAATCGCGCGATAAGATAGATTAACTATTTTTTATTCTATATTACATGTTATTAGAATTTAAAACTAAATAATAGGACTTTATATATTCACACTCAATAGTATATGTTCATAGACATATGCATAAACATTTTCATATTGCATTGGTATTATACAATTACCAATGGCGTAGTAGTGTTACTCCAATAATTTGATAGTCGACTTCATAAACTTTTCATAACGGGTATTGAAGATGTCCAGATCGGAGGCTAAATTATTATATAATCTACACATACGTACAAAGGGATTATAATGTGAGGTGTTATTACTATAACAGTTTAGTTGAAATGGTTTTGGGAAACGTGTTTTGGAACTAGTATTTACATCCAATTGCGCGAGAAGGGTAGACGACGGAAGGAAAGACGGCGACGGACTCACCACCTGTCACGTTGTCCTGAAAATATCTTCGGTGGAAGGTGGGTCAAAGGGACTTAATTGTCTAGACTAGATCTATGTCTACCCCTGTATTGGGAATTGCGTGAAGATATTTTTTTTTATTTTAGTGCAAATCCTAATTATTTTTCTAAAATAGCTTTAAAGTTAATACTTATAATTAAAAAAAAATTTATGACGTGTATCCGAATGTCAGTATAAATTAATGTGCACATGTGTGTAGCATTTATATTGGGTGCGTATGTGTCTGTGATCTATCCGAATGATACACACATGAGTGTACAAGTTGTGTGTGTAAGAACCTACAGTGCGCAAGCTCGATCGCACTTGGCTGTAAACGCACCTATAAATAAATAAAACTATCTCTGCCACTTCAATCTATTGTTAGGTCCTGGTTTTCCAGCTAGACGCAGAATGTACGCCGCCTAATGCCAGCTAGCCGACACAAATTTATAGGTAAAAGTTCGCGACCGCTCCAACCGGTCCGTAAGCTTTTGCTACGACAATCACGCCTCTAATCCTGTGCCATAAAATCCTTTTTGCCGTATCCCTTACAAAAGCTTATCAGATACTTTCTTAATTGTACTCCAAAGCTGTTTCTATAGAAATGTTGTCTTTAAATAGGTTGCTATAGGTTTCATATTTAATTGAAATGTTTTCCCGGCCTTGCCGATGGTGGATCGCTCTCACCTTAAGTTCACGTGTGAATCTGCATTAACCTGCTATATTGAGATGTTGTGTCAGGTAGACTGAGCAATTTCTTTGTTGATGATTTTTTTAATTGGCTGTGTTAATTTGTTGCGAAGTTATAGCGGTGTGGTATGTAATTCTCGAAAGTGAATTTATTACTGCTGATATAAAGTTATGCGCTATGGTCTTAGAAAACGCGAAACACATGGTAATAAGTCACGATAGCCGAGTGGTTGGGTGGTCGGAATTTCGAGTCGAGAGACCATAGTTCGATCCACAGGTGGCAGTACCAATGAGTTTTTCAAAAACTTATGTACGAATTTCATCGTTGGCTTGGACATAAAGGCAGCGACGGGCTCACCACCTGTCACGTTGTCCGGAAAATAACTTTGGCGGAAGGTGGGTCAAAGGGACTTAATTGTCTAGACTTGACCTCTGTCTATCCCTGTATTGGGAATTGCGTGAAGATATTTATATTTATTTACATGGTTCACAATGAATTTTTCACGATTACGACAACTTTGTTATTTCAGACACTGACTCATACCGTAAGTTTCATTCTAAATAATTTAGGTACAGATCTACCCTAGTAGAGACGTTTTTAATAATTTAGCGACCACTGAGGTCGAGTAGCGTATACACCTATTCTTTTATTATTGTTGCTAGCTCTAAGGCCTTGGGTTCGATTGTCGGACTGATCCGTGTGAAATACCACTTTTTCTATATTGTTCCGTGTATGGGTGTTTTTGGCAACATCGTTTTTTCTAATTTCATAACACAAGACTGACACTTACTTCGGTATCAGAGCAATTTATATATATATATATATATATATATATATATATATATATATATATATATATATATATATATATATATATATATATATATCCCGGACAGGTCTATATAGAAAAACAGTTTTTCTACATCAGCCCGTCCGGGATTATAACCCGAGAACCTAGACTTGCCTCACGTAAGCTTGTCGTCCACGAAGGTCGTTTAAGATGGGAAACATGAAAGTATAAACTTATCATTTCATTAAAAAAAAGTATCTAATTGTACACGTAAAAATTATGCGTGGAGAAGAATGAGGCAATAAATCTAGATGTCTCGAGACCTTGGTTGCGGTATGCGCATATGCGTATATGGTAGACGTTGATTTAATACTGGATCAGCGTGAATGGATCCTGCAGTGGTACATCTGTTAACACCATTGACAGGAGACGAGACTTGTTTACGTCTGCAGATATGGTGCGTGACATTTGATGAGATTAACCAAGAAAAGAGAACCAGAATGACAACTCGATAGCCTATTTAGTAGTGACGAAGCTATGGTATGGTAAGAGTTAAGGTCTAGACCAGCTGGGTCCAGGTCTGTGTGATGAATGTGTTTGTACACGAGAGATGAACGTTTATATGTTTGTAAAATATGTATCTTGAACATCAAGATGGCGGTGGACTTATCAAATTTTACGCTGTCTTAAATAAGCTGCGGTGAAAGGGAATCTTCTGCCTACTTCAGTATGGGAGATTGCGTGCAGATGTAAAAATATAATGTACATATTTATCCCAATATATACTATTTTATTCTGTTCGATATGACGAGCTCCGTGGATGACTAGTAAACATATAAGTTTCACGATGTCTGCAGTTCTCAGGTCCCGGGTTAGATTCCCGGACGGGTCTATAATGAAAACTACTTTTTTGTAGTATCCAAGGTCTGTGTGTTGGTGGTACCTTCGTTTTTTTCGATGCCGTAACACAATTGGTTTAGCTAACTTACTTTGGGATCGGAGCAATGTATGTGATGTTCTCCACGTCTATCTATTTATAAAATAAAACAAATAAATTCTTCACGCAATTCCCAATACAGGGGTTAGACAGAGGTCTAGTCTAGACAATTAAGTCCCTTTGACCCCCCTTTCACCGAAGATATTTTCGGGACTACGTTACAGGTGGTGAGCCCGTAGCCGTCTTTGTGTCCAAGCCAACGATATTATTTCGTACATAAGTGTTTGAAAAACTCTTGGGGATCGAACTCGGGTCTCTTGACTCGAAATTCCAACTACCCAATCACTCCGCTATCGTGGCAATTTATGTAATTGTAATTGTCTATCTAATGAAACAATAAGTCGATGAAACAACATTAAACCGTCTTTAGAATATAACTAAACAAAAAACTGGCATTATACGAAAGAATAAGGTACTTAAGCGCTATGACTGGACTAATTGCATAAGAGTTATGGAGGCAGGCGCTCGCAAGAGCATTCGGTTTCCAACACCTGTCAACGTCGTACAGACAGACGGACGTACGCGGCGTGTGGTTGTAGCGGTTCAAGTTTTACTCTATTGACAGTCCTTATCGGATATTATCTCTATGGTTGATGTACGGTAATGAAAGAGAACAGGTATGACCAAAACGTACAGAGTTATGTGTGTTTAGACTTTGTTTTATGTTTATCTCTACAAATATTCTTAGTTAATTTGTTGGGAAAGGATCTTACGTTATAAATACATATATAGATAGGGACAACATCATATACGTTGCTCCGATACCAATGTAAGATGCTAAAACACTTGTGGTATGGGAATCGTAAACAACGAAGGCATCACAGACCCGACAAAATGTAGAAAAAGTGGTTTTTCTACATTGACCCGACCGGGAATCGAACCCGGGACCACGCGACTCGGATGGCGACACCTTGAAAACCGGTGTTTACGCCACTAGCCCACGGAGGTCGTCACATCATTGATTGTACACCTTAAAATATTTGATGAAGCGTACAATTGAAAATCAATAATAATAAAAATCTTCACGCCATTCCCATTACTGGGGTAGACAGGGGCTTAAACAATAAAGTCCTATCGACTCACGTTTCATCGAAAACATTTTTTTGGGATGTCGTGACAGGTGAGCCTGTCATCCTTATATCCAAAGTCAGCGATGCAAATCGTATATAAATGTAGAAAAAAAAACCATTGGTACGAGTCTATCTGGTAATCAAACTCGGGTCACACAATCACTAGGGTGTCGTGGTTTATATACTGCACCAATTGAATTATATAACATTCATATACTTGTTAAAAAAAGAATACTAGCAAAGCTAAATAACATTGCTAGTATTTCTGTTAACCACTCTAACTATGTCTTATGTGTCAACTATGTCTCTTGTATGTATATTCGAATGGTGAGCCCGAACCTGCGCTGTTGACGCTTAAATTTTGATTTCATTTGCTTGCGCTGCTGACAGCTGTTTAAAAAACTTTGGTATCGGAAGAGTTTTATTGAATAAGCCATGACAGTTGTGAAAGTTTATTTGATAAATTTTTAATCATTTAAGCCAATCTGAGCGGAATAATTACAAAATTTAAATATTTAAAATATTTACATTTCTATAATATTCTGTCACAAATTTCTGTATAGAATTATTTTTTATTTAAAAGTGTAAACAAAATTTTAACTGTAAAAATATTCTATAAATATTCGAATTATTGAATATTACATCTCGAATTATAAAATACGTCACATGATTCTACATCACGATGTCAACATGACCGACTGACGAAAAATTTACTTAGTCGAACGAAGGTTCAGTTTAGTAAAAGTCACAACTGTAGCTGACTTCAAAAAAAGTAAGGTTATCAATTCAACTTCAATTGAAAATATTACTGAAAATCCGATGTACATATATTCTCCGAAACTATTTTTTATTTCATTGGCTTACGTTTGCTTAAACTTCGGAGTTACATTATGGTCCATATCTTGGGTTCATATG
This sequence comes from Sericinus montela, assembly GCA_029286605.1. NCBI lineage: Eukaryota > Metazoa > Arthropoda > Insecta > Lepidoptera > Papilionidae > Sericinus > Sericinus montela. The sequence goes on along the minus strand of JAGSMR010000054.1, from coordinate 1,903,939 downwards.
TTCTAGACCCAAATGCTCTACGAAGTCTGTTTATATTTATTAAATTTTTATTACATAGAATTGTTATTAAAATATAAAATTTGTTTACAGCTCCTATGATCAGAAAAATCTAAACAAGCTCTGCATTAACGACTCTAAAAACTCTGACACTTATAAATCAACGTTATAAAGCCGATGTAAGCGAAAAGAACATTTTGAGTAATTAGGAGCGAGTTATCTAACATTTTTGTTATTACACTTTGTTATTACATTATTTATTAAAGTTAAAGTCTTTTTTAATAATTTTTCAGTTTTAATATCGTAAGACTCATGATAGCCGAGGGGTTACGTGATCGGTGATACGAGGCTGTGGCCAAATTGTTGACCTGGACATACAGACGCCGACAGGCTCACCGTTGTCCCGAAAATATCTTCGGTGGAAGGGGATTCAAGGGACTTAATTGTCTAGACTATACCTCTGTCAACCCCTGTATTGGGAATTGCGTGAAGATAATTATTTATTTTACTTATAATACATTAAAGCTATTAAAAAAATTAAAAACATTTGCTTGATTCATTTTTGTTATTTTTTTAAATTAGGGTTAGCACTAAAATATAATAATGATGTTTTTGTTTTAGTACGTGCAATTAAGCGTATAAGCATCCCAAAAAATGTCTTTAGCGCAACGACTTAATTACCTAATCCTATGTGTACCCCAATATTGGGAATGGCGTGAAGATATTAGTTCAATATCATAAAGAATGAACGAGTTCATAAACGTAATTTTTTCCTCTCATATACTGAGGTCGATGACCTCCCGCATACCTCACTATTACATTTCAAATACCATTAGCTTGATCTAGTTAAATAAGCATTAGACATGACCGAGTTGTACACAAAGAAACTAATTTTCTAGACTGTTATTGGATTAAAACAATCCATTTGTAAAATATTATTTTGCTACATTGTACACGAGACAAGGACGGATAAAGAATTATGAAATAGACATCATCCTGACTTACTTGACGGCTTATAAGGAGGTGGGCTTTACAGCATCATATGTCTTACCAATATTTAAATTGGATGATGATTTTGTTTCAGTAGTTAGATTGGATATTGGATTGACGATCGCAGTATGCTAGATATCTCACTCCTTAGACACTGTTGTCAATAGTCCTTTTTAATTTTGGTCTGAAATGTTTTGGAGATTTTGATTACGAGGTGATGAAAGGAAAACGTTGTAAATTCGAATGTCGACACTACGCTATAAATACAATGATATGAAGACGTAAGGCATGCGAATGAATTTAAATACAATTTAAAAATTGAACCCCATAACTGAAATATTTAGAAATAAACATACTTAAAGCCTATTGTAATAAATTATAAAATCTTAACCATAGACATAATTATAGATTAAAGTATAGACGAATGGATGATATTTAAAAAAAATAAAAAAAATAGTTTTACAATAATACATCTCTTGTATCTATAAAACAAAACAATGATTTTAAAATGGGAATGCTGGTAAAGTTTTATTTGTAAAATATATAAAATGTTATATTTTCTTACGCTAGATAGTAATTACAAAGTAGTAAGTTATAGTAAACATTTTTTAATTCTGTAAATCTCAATATTAAATTTTAATATAAATAAGCCTTTAACACCGAAAATATAGAATACAAAGCGTTCCCCTTAACTAATCGAATGACTCGATTCATAAATCGTCTGAACTTAAACAATAGCTTGGTAACGTGTTATCGATTCCATATCTTCAAACAAAGCTAAAGATCTCGACCGCCTTTTGTATCTATCTCTACTAAACTATAGAAAAGCGATACGAAAGCCATGGCTGAAGTATGGTTCATATTCCATTTATTGTACTTACGAGTAGGCAGTGATATCGATAATTTTTGTATTTGGCATCTCTAATTCATCATTTTAACGACCTATACAAAACTGCAAGACCTCCCTTGTACGGGAAGGTTGGCCATGATCGACACACTTGGCGATTTGGCGATGGCTGTACCAAACACTTTGCACCTTAGCTGCTGCCCGGCGCCGATATAATTCGTGTGATGTATTCGAGATGGTTATCCTGCCATCTATCGGTTGTACATTGCTTTTTGAAAGCTTTCCCCTTACGATGCTTTTGGAAAAAAGGGGAGGTACATTTTTAAGTACACAAGTTTCAAGTACACAAGTTGACAAACTTCTATTTGTATGAATATAAAGATACAAGAGGTCCTTCTGTATCGATCTATAACAATTTTGATAAAATTGGGCATAGAACTTAAGATACTTCCACACTTATGCATAGGCTACTTGTTATTTATTTATGTTTCCTCTGAATTGTAAAATCTAAAAACAATGTAACTAATTATGGAGATATGGGGTTCTGTAACCATATTATTTTATTTTATACAGTAAACGATATTATTTTATTTTATATTATCACGAAGAAACAATTACGCGCGATACATGATTGCCGCAATGTCGAAGCAGCGGAAACAAAAAGTAATTTATTTAAAAAAAGCAGTAATTCATTTTAAGCACCATTGTTTTAAAGCTCAACAAATGTTAAAGGCACTTCTATTATCGTTGCATATTTATTCTTTGCAATCAGATAGGAACTTCATGATCTAATCAGTCGATTCTTATTTATCTAGTTATCGAGTTTAGATTACGAGCAGATACATCAGTTACCTACATAATGGCATGTTAAAGTCAAATGTAGGACATAGGCGTGTAGTGTAAGGGCGATTTGCAGTAATCGCCAACTTTGGCGAACTGAATCGTGATCAGAGTACCGCATAGTTCGCACTTTAGACGCTGTCCGTCACCGCCTTGATGACTAATATATCGGTATAGGGGTTTTTAGCGCTGTGATTTAAATTTTTTGATAAAAGCATTATTATAGCTTTCCCGATAAATATAGATAAATATAAGTAAAAGAGCAAATATTGTGGAAGACTCTTTGGTGTCGAAATTTATGCATGTTTTACAGCTATACATAATTTAAAAACATTATCTACATTTCAGATCAAATCGATAACAACTTTACACCATGAGGACATCGACATCGATGTAAAATGTCTTTATCCTTACATAAAGACATGTAAACACAGTTAAAAAACACCAACATTAATTTTATCTCTATCAAACAAACGAATATTTCTTCGCCTCTCGATACTGAAGGCTGTAATCTCAAGATGTATCTACAAATTCATGCGACAGTAATAGCACCGCCAGCACTGGAGTGGGGACATTAAAATTCATCCCGCACGTCACTAAGGGCCGGTTTAAATATTGCCTAACGCCGTGATCCCGCCGATAACCATTAGGATCCCTTAATTTGTTCACCAGGCCCTTCACCTATCCCTTCCGTATCCCTTTACAAATCGTTAAACAAGGAATCGACATAGCTGGATCTGCCTAATTACCTATCGCAATAAAGTAATCTTTGACATATTAAAGTATGGTGTTTTTTTATAAGAAATTTAGGTTTTAATATTTCACGGTTTTCTCATTTCCGCTCAATAAAAAACGCTACAGTATATTTGAGTGGTAAAAAAATTAATAAATTTAAATTATTTTTGACATAGTAAAGGAGTAGGATTTTTTAAAGAAATTTACATATTAATATTTTGTTACTACCGCCCAAAAAATTAAAAACAATTATGGTTTATCAAAAAAGTCAAAACACAAACATTTATTTCATGTCAAATATTTCTTTCAATTAATTTAAACAATTTCAGTTATCACTTCATATTTCTAATTGAAGTATGTTATGTATATTAAATATTTTTATTACTTTAATTCTCATCTTCTTGTGTCGCTTCCAGTGTATTTATTGACTAGTGAACTTTCAAGGGCGTAATGTCGCTAAGCCCTTTAGTTTGTGGCGTATCAGATGCGATATTCTAATGTTATTGTGGCCCTTACTGCAGAGATTGAATATCTCGCTTGATTTGTGTGTTTTCTTGTTGGCGAGACTGTTATATGTTGTTTACCAAAAACCTATCTCGGTGCATGGATCCGTATGAAATGAAAGTTGCTATATTAGATATACATTATAGTTCAATATACGTCATATGTTATGAATATTTGATTGTCTTTAGTCAACGCTAAGTCTTACCGTCATTAATAAAAACTATATATATTTATATGCATAACTATGGACTAAAAAAACTAAGAGTCTGCTCTCGCTCTGAAACTTCCATAATTGGCATTATAATAAATGAGAAATTTTATAGCTCTAATGTTTGCTATGTAATTTCATTAACATAAATTAATAGTTTGTCGACAAGTGCTTTGCCACAAATCCAAGGGTCAGCTAAACGGCGATCCTCGACCTGTGCAAACAGACCTGCGGCAAACAATAGTGCTGACTTGTGCAACAATCAATAAACAACTGGGATGTACAACAGATTCAGTTTATTTAAACAGTAATGAGCAAATTAATAATAATAAGCTGTGTCCGAAATATAGACAGAAATTATCAAAACAAACTAGATTTAAAAACTTTTTTATTTTTTAAATTGTTCCATAAAAAAAAGGTTTTCGCAATTTTTCCTTGGCTGGTTTTAATTAAAGCTTATCTTTAAGATAAGAAAAAAATCTAAAATCAAAATGTAAATTATGCTGCAACTAATATTTCGCACATACATCACAACTGTGTAATGTTCTCCTATAACTATGAACTTAGTTCCGAAGTTGATTAAAATAGAGTCAAATTTAGGGTCTTGTTAGTGGTCATTAACAGGACAAACCACATGATAATAATAATATCTGTGTTAATGTAAGCCGCCCCGGGGCGCCGTCAACACTTCTGTTATCCATTTAATTCGAGTGTCACTTAATATGCCCGGCTTGAACATTTTATTATAAAGAATCGAAACTAATAATGCACAGATTAGAAATCAAGGGATCGATATGGGTACCGTCATCGATAAACTTCTTTGATTTGTACCTCGCTTTATTTTTATGTCATTTCTCTGTAATGTCAAAGGTTTTATTTAAAAATTAAATATGAAATGAATATTGTATCTCACTTTTCAATCAAAATTACTGGCTATAATTCAAAGATAATTAAAAAAAAAATCATACAAGAAGCGGCCGTATGATATTTAGGTTTAAGCCTATTTATGTTTACGTAATTTTAAACGTTTCACGGAGTAGTTCCTTTCCTTCGTTACAAAACAATCACAGTGACGGACTTCTATAGCGTGGCAGACGTCACTGATTAAGCATGTCTTGCCATTCTCTTTCAGGCGAAGTTCTGACCAGATAAGGAGACAGGAGCACAAAGGATAGGTCCCAAGTTTGTTCACGGGGTTTGAATGCTACGTCAGTTAGGAGGGAATTGAATGGCACACCTATACAGCCTCATGTAGATTTTGTTTCGAACGATATCACAAAGTAGGCAACATTTTTGATTGAATCAGAATCTAGACATTTAAAGATAGACGTACACACAATAAACATATGAATTAAATTACCATATGAATGATACAAACATATGAATAATTATTAATTAACAATAAACAATATAAATCTTTAACACGAATCTATTATTAAATTTTGTTCACATGAATATCGAATATTGATAACACCGTTAACAAAAAAAGACCTTCTCGGAAAAGAACAGACAAGAAACTGAGTTTTTTTTTCTGTCTAGGTTATTTATAATACATTTAAACAATTTCAATATATAAAATGGACTTTGTTTTATATTATTAGATGTAATCTGTGGCACATTTTATAACCTACATGGAATGGTAGCTTATCATGGTGCAGATAACTTTGAGGTCCCGGCTTCGATTTCCGGAGGGGTCATATAAAAAAACACTGTCTCTACATTGCCACGTCTGGGTGTTTCGGATACCTTCATTGTTTCGGATTCCATAACACAAGTACTTTAACAACACACCCAAAGGTTAGATCGAAGCGTGTGAAGTTGGCCCTATCTATTTATTGATTAAAATGCTACCTTCTAAAACATAAAAAATAACTGTAAGTATTCGTATTTTGAAGTAACTTTAGAGACAAAATTTTAACCCTTTCCTACAAATATTATGCGAGCAACAGAACAAACTACGATCCGCCGCTGCCGTGTAATTGGGAGCGACACGTAATTGAATTAATGCATCCCCAATCCCCAAACCCCAGTCCCCAGTCCCCGGTCCCCAGCGGCGAAGTGATCTCGACAAACAGCATCCAAAAATTTATCACTACACCGATGCGGCTATTTGCATATCTCTCGACCGAGTGGGCATATGGAATCGAAAGAAAATGCGGTAACTGGAATTAGACGGTAATTATATATAAATTTCATTACATGAGTTTAAAAAATAGAAATGATTTTTGAATAAAATTATTAATTTATTGATTAAGTTAATATAATTGTTTAACAGAAAATAAAAATAATAAAAAAATAATTCTAATTTATTTGTACATGCACAGGATTGTTTCTAATAAATGTTTATGTGGTTAATGAGTGTATTATTTCGGCAACAAGTTGGTTAAAACTAAAATAAGTAAATCATGATGTAAGAAATAAGGATTAAATAAATAAAACAAAATACTAATATCTCTGTTGCTTACTCAAACTAAACTACAATACTTGTATCTAGGTTAGATCACGATAATTTTCAAATATCGGACACGAACCTGCAACGAGCGGTTCGCTGTCTTGTACAAATTTATAAACGTATGCGGTAATAGTATTAAATTTCATAGAAAAATAATATTTAGAATTTCAATTGTAACGAATAGCGTGCATAAAATAATTAAAGAGTCCTCATTAAAATATACATGTATATTGTATAATTTAATATTGTTATTACTTTAACAAAAAGATATTGATTATTAATTATTATTAATAAGATACTTCAGAAAAAGAGCACGTTCATTATAATTGTTAATGATAACGTGATTAAAAAAAATCTAAACAAAATTGCATGCAATTAAACAAAAAAATGCATTTTTTTGTAATAAAATAAGAATAAAATTCAGATTGGAATTTATTAAATTGCTCAGTGATATAGGGTGAGGGTTAAAGATTAGAAGGCGAGGTGGTACGCCGATAAACAACATCTGTGGCCGCAGACCCGATGCCATTGTCTCATCCCTCCCCGGCCGCTGCTTCTGCTTTAATTTAGACAACGCTTTGTAATGTTAGTATTGTGGTAACTAAATACCTTCACGCATTTCCCAATACAAGGGTAGACATAGGTCCAGATAATTGAGTCCTTTCGGCCCCACCTTCCACCGATGACATTTTTTGGGGCAATGTGACAGGTGCTGTCTCCGTCTTTTTGTCCAAGTCCGTAACGTCCGTAAGTACGTAAGTTTTTGCAAAAACTCATTGGTACGAGCTTACCACCTGTGGATCGAACTTGGGTCTCTTGACTCGGCTATCGTTACTATTAGTACGAGTATAGTGGTCATGCTGGCAAGAGGTCAACGTCCTTTTTCGTGCATTTTTAAATACTACATAGGCAGATGTCTAAACAATTTAGTCTTTTCTCCGGATCTTATATGGGTCAAAGTGACAGGTATTGAGCTAACGTACGAGGTTTCGAAAAAACTCATTGGTACGTGAATCGTACCTGAGGATCGAACTCGGATCTCTTTATTCGAATTTCGATTACCACTCGGCTACTTTGTCTCTACCTGAACTGATTTTTTTTGAATTGTGTATAGTTTTGCAGAAATGTAATGTTGTAGTTTAAAAGATCCGGCGTCATACATGCACCAAATTACATGAAGTAATTTTTGAATACAGTATTGGTATGTTATTATCGGTAAGTTGAGTCCTAAGACTGCTGAAAGTACTATAACTACTTTATATTGAAACCTCATTATTGCCAAAAATTACATATGATTTGACGACACAATGAGGCATCTATGTATCTAGAAAAAATAAAAATAAATTCAATTAAGCAAAAAAGATTTGGGCTATATACTATTACAAATATGCTCAAATTTGCCTTACTTCGAATATAATATCACTGAAGAATGCATTTTTGAATTTCAAAACAGCAATTATTCAAAAGTGGTTAGTTTGTAGGTAAAAACCTTTTAGCTAAACTACAATTAGGAAAAGAAATGCGACGAAGAATATAACTGTATACGCTAGAGTATAGACGCCTAGACAAAGAAGTAACTTACAAACTGTTAAAAATTTACACACCGGTATAAGTAATATTATTTTATAAATATTATGCTTGATAAAGTTACCAGTTTCAGAACAATGCTCAATAAAATATTCAATATATTTTACTTTACGCACGACGTACCGTGTCGGATTGAATTCAATTTATATATTGTCCATTTAAAAAAAAAATAAACGAAAATTCATCCAACTGTGTAATATAAAAACAAATTATTGGAATAACTTCACAACACTACGATCATAAAAATATTCAGAGTATGTAGAAGTGTTGCAGTATGAAATTGTAATCGTTATCGTGTATTGAGATTTTGTTTTGTTAAATTGTAACAAAATACTACGGTAGATGAGTGGTAAGAAGAAATACGTCGGCATCTTCTACTTGGAAAGTTCGTAATAGGATTCACTACCTGCCACATTGTTTCAAATGTAGGCACTGGCTATACGTTTTATTTTGAATAAACAAGTCCTAATTAAAATTGATTTTGTTTATAAATTTTATTATTTTAATTAAAGCTTTTATTTTTTTTTATTTCATTTTAAATAACGAATCAACTAAACATCCAATATCGAAAATAATGTGTAATACCGAAAAAATAGTGAAAGGTTATTATTTTTAGATAGGATATGCACAAAACTGTTATGTTATTTAGGTATTGCTCAAGTATTATGTGGGCTTCATCACATTTGTTTTCTTAATATATAAATAAAATAAATAAATATCTTCACGCAATTCCTAATACAGGGGTAGACAGAGGTCAAGTCTAGACAATTAAGTCCCTTTGACCCACCTTCCACCGAAGATATTTTCGGGACAACGTGACAGGTGGTGAGCCCGTCGCCGCCTTTATGTCCAAGCCAACGATGAAATTCGTACATAAGTTTTTTTTTTTTTTAAACTCATTGGTACTGCCACCTGGGGATCGAACTCGGGTCTCTCGACTCGAAATTCCGACCATCCAACAACTCGGCTATCGTGACTATATATAATATATAATATATTCTTAATATATAATATATGATACCGCACTAATTATTGTAAAAAGAAATTGGTACTAGGTCGTAGGTAGGTTGCGTTCCCATTTTCAAAATTATATAGAGTTAATATATTTACGTAAAGTCACGATAGCCGAGTTGTTGGGTGGTCGGAATTTCGAGTCGAGAGACCCGAGTTCGATCCACAGGTGGCAGTACCAATGAGTTTTTCAAAAAACTTATGTACGAATTTCATCGTTGGCTTGGACATAAAAGGCGGCGACGGGCTGACCACCTGTCACGTTGTCCCGAAAATATCTTCGGTGGAAAGTGGGTCAAAGGGACTTAATTGTCTAGACTTGACCTCTGTCTACCCCTGTATTGGGAATTGCGTGAAGATATTTATTTATTTATTTAATATATTTACGTCGTGTGATGCATTCCATTAGTTTCATAGAGTAATACAGGAAATCCGTCCTCAGAAGCGACGATGCAAACAAAATTCTTAAATTTTTATATAAAGGTATTACATATTTTTAATTCAATCTTTTAGATTAAATCTCGCTATTTTAATCAAAGCTATAGTACTACATATAGACGCGAAACTAACACTGTTTTTATGTCCCTTCGAGTTTTAGTTCAATGGTAGAATTAGCGATACAGTTATGAACTATAACCTCTTTAATTACAGAAAATATATAATCGGGAAATAATTCGTTTGCACAGAACACATAACGTAAATTTTCGAATAACAATAAAACTTGGAAACGGTACATCACGAACTATGCTGGATAGCATAGAGTACCGAGCGCTTGTGAATGTACACAGATAATCATCTGCTAATTAATATACTCTGTGGGACCAACGTTAGTTTATGACGAACATTAAAATTTCTTTGGCCCTCTGTTACAAAGGGAATGACGATTGTAAGGAAAGTTCTAAACATTAAATAGCACTAATAACAATGCCTAATAGATAAATACATGTTTATTAGTTGTTTTTACAACCTAAGAACATGCGTTTTAAAGTTTTATTGTTTTAAAGTCGTTATTTATAGATATAATGGATGGCAATTAGAAGACATTCGATATAAAATAGTTTTCGAAGCGAGTTTTATTTATGGACGTGAAAGTAAATACAAGTATATATAAACAGTTTGACTATTTTCGTTACTATATATACTATATAGTGTAGCTTCGACGGCAGGTCACTATCAATTACTCAATCCGGTCGTTTATATTTTGTATTAAAATTTATTATATCACCACTTATTTCTAAACAAGCAAATTTCGATCACTCTGGCATTCACATCTATATACGATTTGATAACTCAAGACAAGAAAGATATATAAACAAAGGACATATCGAAACGAAAAATAAGATACATTTTTCTTTATTGCGACCTTCGCAAGATGTTTTGAAATTTGTTCATTTGACACGCGTTGTTATGACAAGGGTTCCGCCGTTTCCAATCGACGGAATTTCAATTTTCGCCATATTTGTTTGGTTTTTTTTATTAACACAACGCTAACGGCGCGCGGGAGATTCGGCACGCATCTGTGATCTGTTTATTGCTGTTTTTGAGGTTTTGTCCCTTCTGCTTCTCAATATTTTGTATTGTCTTGTACGCTTTGCATTTTAGGTGTAATACATCACATGTTATATATGATTTTATTTATTGAACAGTTAATGTTACACTTGTGAACAAAATAACTGTGTACGGAAGAACAGTAAGTATATATACAAAAATTTTTTTTTGTATATGATGTTTATTTATTTCTGTTTATCTATTCAATCTGTCATTGCTCAGTGGAAAAGTGGGTCGTGAGGACTAATGTTGTCTAGACCTCTGACAACCCCAGTATTAAGAAATGCTGAAAATATAATAATATAATAAAAATATTTTATAGTGTCTTGTCACGCGGAAACTAAGTACTACACAACATTTTACGAACGGACGTTGTAATATTTTTAGGAATTTTATCAATTTAGAATACACCAAAATTTGAAAGTTTTTTTTACAAAATACTAAAATAGTTTAGAAATTTAATTGCCATATCATACAATACTCAGAAAATGCTGAATGAATACTTAAAATTATTGCAAGTAGCCATTTACGCAGTATTCATCGTATGTAATATATTCTGAACCTATTAAGAAAAATGGTTTCTACATATGACTCAAAGAAACAAATTACGTCCATATTTGTGGAATTCCGTAAATTAAAAACAAGTTGCAAAAAAGCTGCAAGCTGTAACTGACATTTCAATCAGTATAAACGCAAGTTCAAAGTCATACCATGACCATAAATCTTGACCGCATATTTTGGACACTTTATTTCATACTGTATTAAACACGCATCTTTCCTTATAATATACGTAACGAATTCAGTTTTGTAGATGCTATACATAGTGACAAAAGTGTAAAACTATTGTGGGTATTGATAATAAAATTTGCAAGTAATTTGTCACAATGGGTAGTTGATTTTGGTAGGTAAAGAAAGACTCAGAAAAATCTATAGTAGCTTTTGTAATTTTTAATGGTCTAGTACATTGAAAATATAGACAAATACCAATATAGCAAAGTAAATAAATATCTTCACGCAATTCCCAATACTGGGGTAAACAGAGGTCTAGTCTAGGCCATTAAGTCCCGATGATCCACCTTCCACCGAAGATATTTTCGGGACGTGACAGGTGGTGAGCCCGTCGTCGTCTTTATGACCAAGCCAACGATATGAATTGTACATAAGTTTTTGAAAAAACCCATTGGTACGAGCCTGTTACTTAGGGATCGAATTCTGGCCTCTCGATTCAAAATTCCGACCACCCTACCACTCGGCTATCGTGACTTTTGGTAAAAATACTTAATTTTAAAGTTATGCTAACCGCACAGCTGAGCGGTTATCGTAGAATTTAATAGAAATAAGGAATGAAGCTTAGAAAATGTCTACGTTACCGTGGAAGGGCGACATGAAATAAAATACACAGTGTAATAAATTGATATAGTGTATGCCTAATGCAAGTGATCCACGCAATCGGAAGGAGCAAGCGATTAATATATTAAATACATTATCAAAAATCTATAAAATTCACGATAGCCGAGTGGTTGGGTGGTCGGAATTTCGAGTCGAGAGAACCGAGTGCGATCCTCAAGTGGGAGCCTCGTACCAATGGGTTTATCAAAAAAAACTTATGGACGCATTACATCCTTGGCTTGGACATAAAGACGGCGATGGGCTCACTACTTGTCAAGTCGTCCCGAAAATATCTTCGGTGGTAGGTGGGTCGAAGGGACTTAATTGTCTAGACTAGACCTCTGTCTACCCCTGTATTGGGAATTGCGTTAACATATTTATTTATTTAAATAAAATATCATTGAATGAGTTGTTAGTGATAATTTTAGACTAGACGTTTATACCTAATTAAATTATGCTATTAGATAATACCATTTTGAAGTTTTTTTATTCGTTTCAAGTGTTAAAAAAATTATCTTTAAAGAGGTAATATTAATTCGTTTAGTACTTGTAGGCTGTCTATTGCATTATCTCTGATTAATGTTATATTACTCAGAGAGAATTTAGCTTCGTTTGAAATTTTTTTTAATTGGGTATAAATCATTATATTTGTTTCGATAGCTTTCAGCCTAGATAATTATATTAATGTTTGCGGACGTAAAGACCCGAATACATTTCAGAGGTAGTTGTAAAAGCCATAAGTCTGACAGAAGGTTAGTCTACTTTAAAAAGAAACATATGTTTGTATATATATGTAGATCTTGATGATTGTAGACTGTAAACCTACTTACTTATTACTTATATACTATCTTTAGATAGTAGTAGTAACAGGGCGACACTCTATAAAGAGAATTCGCGGTAATCGCCACGCTTGGCGAGCGGATTGGCGATGGCAGCACCAGAGCGATCAGTCCGCTCTATTTTAGTCCGGCATATTTCGAAGTGATTATCCCAACATCTGTGGTAAATGCTATTTTCTAAACTTTAGTGCCATAAAAAACAACAAAAGTGCTTTTTATGATATCCATGCAAGTCTATACAACTTGCGAGCATGTCCTGATACTTTTAAAATATGTCGCTATAATTATTTCCAACTGGATCTCCTAACTTGTACCACGAGCTAAACTCTCGGAACGCAAGGGCCCGTCCCGACCGTCCGACACTTTTTCAAAATCGTGACTCGCCCCGGAGTCTCACCGTCACGAACTCTGTACCGTTACAAACAGACTAACATACACACACACACATTCTGCTCTCTCCTTTGTGCTATATATTAAGTAGGAATGAGACAGGTGTGCTTTCACAGGACCGACTCATGAAGACCCTGAAGGTACAGCTTGCGGGTCCGTTCCTTTTTATTCCTGATGCATTATGATTTTGTACCTAGGTTATGGCACACACTAAATTAGTCTTATATTATGTTTATAGTTCAAACTCATAATTGTTATTTTACAGTTTCCTCTTATCAATATTGTTATACAGAATAGACTAGGTTTCATCTTTTTAAAATTAAAAATGCCTTTTCAGGTAAAAGCCTGATTTAGCAACGCAGTCATTTAAAACCATGAAACGAAAAAGAGTCAGTTATTTGTTATTAAAAGCCTAACATGCCTTTCATGCTTTGACTAAAATTTATATTGTAAAATCAACAATATCATTCATATAACAAAACTAGTGTCCTATTTAAATAACTAGGAATTGAATAGAGAGGACATTGAGCGTAAAAAAACGTAGATACATGACTCAGCATAAATTGTAAATGCGCTTAAATATTTTACATGTCCATAATACAATAGATGTCTATCGAATTAGCGATATTGATGCTCTTAGTTGTGATGTAATCGCCTTGAGGAATTTTATATGGGATATTGCGTTTAAGTTATGAACATGATCCATTATGCAACTATAGAAGAAGCAAAACCACTTTTCCAATTCGACAAGTTACCTTATCATGTTAGCAATATGATTTATTTTAACATTTCGCGGTCGCTTTTATTCATTTTACTAATTTATTGTCACTTGCATTCTACCATAATTAATGAAAACATTGAGTAGGCAATTATTTTTTTTTTTCATATAAATATTGTGTACCCTTTTCTTTGAATTCCGATCTATAATGCTCGACGTGAATCAGTTAACTACTGTTCTAGGTTGTGATGAATTTTGACCACCGAAATATACCTAAATAATGAATATGAGGAGTGATAATTTTAAAGAAGGAAGAGAATGTAGACTACGCGTGAGAAGGGTGGAAGAAAAGGTTCTAAGAAATATATCACAAAGAAATTTACTGATTGATTACGATCATTTAAATTTCAAAAGAGTGTAAGTCATGCAATCTCGAAATTTATAAATATTTTTTCTTAACTATACTAACTTCTATACTATCTTAACTATACTAATAATTAACTGTAACATTTTTAACTATTTTCTCAGATTAATTTTGTATTATTGATTTCTGAATTGATTTGAATTTAATGATATAAAAAAAATATCTTCACGCAATTCCCAATACAGGGGTAGACAGAGGTAAGTCTAGACAATTAAGTCCCTTTGACCCACCTTCCACCGAAGATATTTTCGGGACAATGTGACAGGTGGTAAGCCCGTCGCCGTCTTTATGTCCAAGCCAACGATGAAATTCGTACATAAGTTTTTGAAAAACTCTTTGGTACTGCCAACTGGGGATCGAACTCGGGTCTCTCGACTCGAAATTCCGACCACCCAACAACTCGGCTATCGTGACTTATTTTAATTATTATGATACTCGGCTAATTTTAATGATATGAATTTATTTATTACCTAAACTAGTATATTATAACCATATTAGCTATAAAATGTTGTAATAACTTAATACATAGAGCAACAGTAAAATTATACCATAAAAACTCTACAATGAAACTAATTATATCATTTATTCCAAGCTCGCCTTAAACATAAGGCATGAAAGAATACGTATTTGTATTTGTTTTGCTTGATAGTGCACAGATAATTAAATCTTTGTAGTCACATTTGCTATCCTATCTTTATATCCTATCTTTGAGGAGGCCTATGTTCAGCAGTGGACTTTTGATAGGCTGTAAAGAAGCTGTAAAGAAGAAGAAGAAGTCACATTTTACAACTTTATATTAATAATTTTTATTATTAATAATATTTTGAATATGGCTTGGTATTTACTGGCCAAAGAATTTACAAAACGTTTGAAATACGCAAAAACATTATGTAAGGTAAGTAAATTAGAATTCATTATAACTAGAATACAAATTATAGAAAGTAATTCCCGGGATCCAGTCACCGGTGCAGTCTCATCGTAAAATTGTAAAGTGTAGACCGTACTGTCCATTCTCATCATACATAAAACTTCAGGTTGTGATTATCTAGCGGTTCTAACGCAAACAGACGGACACTGTCACGGTTTCCGACACGCGACACTTTCGCCACACATTCTACGAACTACTCTTTTATGCATAGACCATAGACCTAGCGAAGGTTTTCCTATGGCATGGCACTGGTTACATTTTTTATAGCATTAATACTTTAAAAGAGCTAATCTTGTATATTTATAGATTTAAACAATTTTATATTTACTATAGCTACGATGTTTAGTGTTTGGGTGAACAGAATTCGATTCAGGAGACGTGAGTTCGATTTCGAGATGGAAGGAAATTGACCACGAATTGACCAATATCTTGTATTAAAATCCAATTTTATTAATATAGGTGAAATCTCTGACAATAGCGATTAATTATTTTTAAAAAAAGTCGTTAGCTTTTTCTCCACAAGCGAAGCCTGGACCTAGGTACTTATATGTATAATTTACTTATAAGTATAATACTTATTTTATTAAAAATATCCTGTCAATAAACACATTTATAATTATAATAACGCATTACGCTAGTCTGTCTATTCAAAAAAATAATACAAAACACCAATGGTGTATTTCCAATTGTCTCCTAAAAATGTACGTAAAGTAATAAAATTAGGCCTACATCGTGTATTTTAAAACATAATTTAAATAAAATAAATACCTTCACGCAATTCCACTCGGGTCTCTTGACTCGAAATTCCGACCATCCAACCACTCGACTATCGTGATTTTAAGACATAAAACATTTAAATAAATTTACACCCAGCCTATCATGGAAAACAATATAAATAGGTAGCTAAGTTATTCAAAACGTAAGCTATTCAATTCTTAAAAAGAAGAATAGAGAAAAGAAATATTTGAAATGTTAATGGACTGTAGTTTAAGTGGTTGTATTTAACATGACGTTAAACTAGAGGCGAAGGTAGTAAACAACTGAATGCGTAAAGTTCTAGACAGTCTGATTGGATACCGAGAGAGTTTGAGCGTTCCGGCGACGTACAGATCTATAAAACACGGATTATTGGTAAACATGAACGTAATAGTTGGCGACAGTATTGAAGATTTTGCACCTAAAAGTCACGTTTTTAATCTAATTTAAATCATTATAAGTAAAAAAATGTATCGCTTGTATTTTGATATTAATCATAAATTTAAATATTTTATAGATTACCAGTTTTTTTTCTATATTTTATTTTACGGACAAATGTGTCACAATGACTTGTGTTCACATGTATTGCTTTAAATTTAGAAAAAAATATTCGATCTATTTTTCACCGAAGCTTGTTTGGAATAACTTATTGAGCCTATCGCCGTCCCAATGGTACATTATAATTAATTACATACATAAATATATAGTTACGTAAATACTCACTCGTACAACATCTATATCTCGAGTGTTCACTACTATTTTATTCATAACTATCACACAAAATTCATTTAAAAATATAAAATATATTTTTAAATAATTTTTTTAAAAGAATAATAATAATAACTCGAAAACGAACAATAGCAATTGAGATAAGGTTTTGTCTATAATAAAAACTAGAACTAATAGTTGGTTTATTGATATTAAAAGCAGAAAATATTTAAAATCAGAATGTACCTAGTTCACATTTTACTTTGTCACCGAATACCTAACTCATAAAAGGAGTTACTAATGCATTCACTACTATATTAACGTCCACTATAATTTGGTCTCTCACGTACCGCAGATACGTTAAATTTAATCTAAAAGGGGTATTCAGATAAACTGGGCAGGTGACTACGCCCGAGGGTACCATGAATATGCAATGCCAATAAATGTAGTTTTATCCGCGCTAGTAACTTTCTCCAGTCCTGTTCTAACTCTAAAGCTGCTATATCTACAACTAAATTTATAATCTCTGAAGTTACATGTATTATCATACACGGATAACTTGGATTAAATATGCTAGGAGTTATTTATTATGTTTGTGTCAGTACATTGTTAAAAATTAAGTATGTTTTTATTTATTATGTGTATTTAATGAATAATTAGAAAATGTCCAAAGCTTGAAGTGTTCTTAAAATAGATCCATATAAAGCTAACAGACGTTCTTAATTTAGTTAACGTATGCTTAAGACTACAAACCTTAATAAACTGGGCAATGGGCGCGCCAAATAATAAACTACAGAGCTATAGTTACTCTCTCTCCGATACGGGAAGTTAATTGACTTCCTAGTATAAGAGTTTTAAGAGCGTACAGAAATGATAAACATTTGAAACAAAAAAGGAATGTTACAATACTAAAAAATAAAACAATTGTTTTTTTCTTCAATAAATTACTGCCGATGTATTAATAAATTAAATTGATAAATTAAAACTATTTACAGGACATAAATACAACTCAACGATTTTACGTTACGTAATTATTTACATTTAATGACACATAAAGTTTACTAAATTTACATGAACTATCACAAAGATTCTGACTCATCTAAGAGAACAATAAGTCGCGAACTCCCCGTATCCGTCAGTTTTACTGCTTTCCGAAGAGTGTGAGTTATTATCCCCATTTTACAACGCAACGGTTATATACGCGTGCTGACTGCGGAAACCGAACAAATGCCAAACGGCAAACGCAAACATCCAACACCCCGAAATTGGTCAAAAACCCTTCACGTGAGGCGTCAACTTCCCTGATCTGACTTTGCCTTCACGCTACCACCGTCCCAGATTTTAAACGACGAGCCTGGGTCAGGCATTCGCGGACTACTAGTATAGTTTGGCGGTAGACGAGACGGTGTTGACAGAAAGCTGCCGTAAGATAGGGAAGAATTGACGCCTAATGATGTATCAACAGTTGAATAGTACCCCGAAGAAGCAGCAGATGGCGGTGGTGGCGCTGGCGTTTGCTGCACCCGAGAAGCCTCTGCGTAGACGTCTAAATGCGTTCTCACCAAGCCCACCAGCTCCCCGTAATTGGTGACAGAACCGCCAGCGCCGGCCACCCTGTAAAGCAAGAGCCGCGCTTCCCCAAAAAGACTGTCCAAAATTTTACCTGTCGTGAAGAGTACGATGGCCTTCAGACAGGAGTACTCCGCTGAGTCGACGTGGAGCGCTTTCAGCTTCTCCACTTGCTCTTGGAAGATACGTATGTGGTCCATGAAAGCGACGACTCGATCCGCCGCCATCGGTGAGGCGTGCAGACCGGCGGCAGCTAGTAACGGAGCTACATGAAGGGGCATTGAACACTGGGATGCGTTTAGGACGAACAGTTCCGACCAGACGAGTCGGAGTAACGCGACCTGGTCGGTGACCTGCAGTTCGGGGAAGAAGGGGATGTTTCGCGCCCATTCGACCGCTGAGAAGAGTAACCTCGCTGCTAACTCGCAGATATTGTCGATGCCCATTACGTTGGTGGGCTGGACGCATTGTCCGTACCGCGAGGTTGGGTAGGGCTCGGCTCGGAGTAGGAGTGATATGTAGGAGGAGAGGTAGGGATGGCTGTTGAGGCCGGCGGCAGGGTCGCCGTTCGCGAGGGCGAACTGGCCAGGTAACGTTAGACCAGCGGGCTGCGTTGGTGGTACTCGGCCTCTCTGTACAGCTGGAACAAAAGAGAAAGATACGTCAGTCGTAGTTTTTATGAGTTAGCTAAGAACTTAACACTATTTACATTCGTTGTAAGAACTTTTTTTGATGAAATTTTCATTCATTGCTTACTTACTAAATGGCCTTTGAAAGTTCACTGCAGGACATTGACGTCTCCTACAGGGTTAGCCACAAGGTAGCCTTGGCAAGTGGATTTGCGATGGTAGTTTCAGACACCGTGCCCTTTAGACGCTGCCTGTCATGAGTCTGCTTAATTTTGGTCTTATATGTTTCGAAATAGGTATCTCGCCATCTGTCGGTTACCAATGAGATTTTCTAGACTTTTCCTTTAATCGCCTCTTACGACACCCACAAGGAAAGAAGGGAGAGGTAAATTATTTTGCTGATATACAATATTTTTTTATTTATTTTTAGTTTAAAATTAACTTTTACTTATTACAGTGGTTTTCCTATATTTTTTGTTCTTTCATAAAAGGGAAGCACCAAGTGTTAAAGGTCAAATTGCAATTCCAGTGCGTATCAAGGCTTGATTTTATCATACTTTCGATCAAGTTCTAGTCGAATACTCGTACTTGAAATAATAGCACAAATTCAACAAATTACTATAACATCCTATCGACATTAAAAACAGTAGTTGGCAATTAGCATGTGAGTAGGCACTGGCCAGTAGGCACTTTCGTCGTTATGGCACGAGCATAATAGCACAATTTATGATCTTCTAACAACTGTCAGGCGGGAAACGTAAATTAATATGGCTTCCTATTGTCAATTCTTGAGAAACTGTTTGTTTATAATTACTGGCTGTGTTATTTAATGGCGTATTTATTGGTTACTTTTGCTGTTGGCATGTAAATCATATTTGTAGTTAATTTATAATTAATTCCTACTTCGTTTTTGATCTTTGAAAATGTTATGTACGTACGGAAAAATCAACAAAAAATACTGTTATGTGTACAACGTGAAAAGTAAAATTCGTAGAATTCTTAAAAAATAAAACACATTGACAGTATTTTTACTGAAGATAAGCAAAAATGCCGTATGGTGTTGATGTAAGTATTACCATCACCTACATCTCGTGGATGCCGTAAGAGGCGACCTAAGAGGAAAATTTTAAAAACGACAATAGATCCCGACTGACGAATCGATAACCATCTGGAAAAATACTTCGTATTTCCCAATACAGGGGTAGCCAAAGATGTACACTATTTAGTCCTTTCTCACTCCTTACTCACATTTCACCGGAGCCCATTTTGGGACCATGTGAGCCTGTCGCTGTCCAAGACAACGATATAAATTTTATAAGTTTTGAAAAAAATTAATTGGTACTCTGGTACTGGTCCGCTATCGTGACTCGATACCGAAAATGGCAGTATATTGATCGCCAATTAATTTGCCAAGTTTGGCTATTATTCTTCTTATAGTAGAGGCCGATAAGTTAGTAAAAAAACAGTAAATTATGCTATAAATATTGTACACATACTAGCTTAATAACCGTATTATAATATTTAGAAATGCACCTACATGTATAAACATAAACAAGTATATTGCAGCCATTAAACATCGAGCAAGGATAAATGATAACGAGTATTGTTTTGATTGGTAAATGCTTTAGACACAATAGTCGTCGATATAAACAATGTTGGATCATATTTATGGAAAGAGAATGCAATATACGCAGTAAAGTACATAGGTCACGAACATGCATTAATGTGAAGTTTATATAACACATATAAATAAGTAAAAATGCACTTGCTCGTCTATAGTTACGATAAAAATGTTAGTCACATTTTTTATGTTTGTATCTATCTCCAGATTTTGTCCTCTAAAATGTAACAAAAGATTTTCTTATTTTTGAGTATTTTGACATTGAGTATTTTATAAATTGGCACACAATTTTCTACATTTGGAAACTTACTATTTCTATAATTCATCTATACAGATTCCAGAATAGCTAGATTATATGTATTATCATAATTCACATGTGTCCAGAACAGTAACAGCTAAGCATAAACATGCGAATAGTCAGAAAGCTAATAGCAACAAGATCATTCTTATAACCGTTAAGCATAGATAAGAGAATGTACAAAGTTAATACCGAGAAAAGCATATGGACAAAATAAGTTGTATAACAAACTTATTTAAACTTGGCAGGCCCTGTCTCTGCATAGGAACTGTCGAAACGTTATTCATATCGATTGTGATCGTTGGAAAATACTCCATCTATTAGATCTAAATATATAAAAAAACCTCAACACAATACAAGAAGGAGACTTAATATAAATAAATAATAAATGTCTTCACACACTTCCCAATACAGGGGTAGACAGAGGTCTAGTCTAGACAACGTGACAGGTGGTGAGCACGTAGCCGTCCTAATATCCAAGCCAACGATAAATTCAAAAAAGTCACGATAGCCGAGTGGATGGGTGGTCGGAATTTCGAGTCAAGAGACCCGAGTTCGATCCCCAGGTGGCGGGCTCGTATCAATGGGTTTTTCTAAAACCTATGTACGAATTAATTCATTGGCATGGACATAAAAGACGGCGACGGGTTCACCACCTTTCACGTTGTCCCGAAAATATCATCGGTGGAAGGTGGGTCGAAGGGACTTAATTGTCTAGACTAGACCTCTGTCTACCCCTGTATTGGGAATTCCATGAAGATATTTATTTATTACAACGATGTATTCGTACATAAGTTTTTAAAATATTTTTATCTACTAAGTTATTCTAGTTAGCTGACCTAGGGCTTTTTATTATTGCTTATTCTATTTTAACTATTTCTGTGAAGGTGTCATAGGTGCCATCAACGTTTACTTTAAAGTGTTATAAAAATACATCGGCTAGTGTGTTTCATGATCAACTGTATCTGGTTTATCTGTGTAATAATTTTGCATTACTAATAACAATTCTGCTTCATCTTCGTAATACCGTAATGTTAACGATTCCGATTGCGGTTGTCTCGACGCGTTCCGTTGTTGCAACGTTTTAACATAGTTCGGCCGGGTGTAATTTCTATTAATGCGATTTAAATTGGCGACCGCCTAGAATTTGACCTCTATTATCCGCTATAAGGTTGTCTCTTGCTGTTGTACTTTACGTTTTTACCGACAGCCCATTCCTATTTTGTAACTTTTCTGATTGTCTATGGAAATTATGGCGGGTTAAAACATATTTGATATTGTGTCATGAGTACTTACGTTGTTTTTTTTTGTGTTATTCATAACAGATGTTGTAATACTTTACGCCATTGTTTGCTTTAGGATACTTTAGCATAATAAGCATAACAGGTTTATTTGAAATGGGTCTTTAAATATTATGTCATTTGTTCATCTTTTTTTATTTTTCATAATATTGATAAGGCAAATCAAGTAAACAAGTCTGTAGACATTATTTGCATACTGATATTAAATCTATACGCTGCTCAATGTTATTATTGACGTTTTTGCGTTTGTTTTGAAGGATGGATGTGAATAGTGAAAGGCAAATCAAATTATGTGCATGCAAGCAACATTGTGAAATAGTTACAAACTGCATAATTGCAAGTACAATATGTACATAAATTTAGGAAAAGAAATTATTAAAACAAAATGTTTACGACTGTAAAACTTTAAACTGCACCATATTAATACATAACAATAATACATCAGAGGGTCAACATCACACATACATTCCTCTGATCCCAAAGTGACTACAGCTAGAAACAACAAAGGTACCACAAACATCCAAACCCGAAAAATGTTGAATGAGTGTTTTCTATATTGATTCGACCATGAATCGAATACGGGATATCAGAGTTGTCGATTAAACAGTCACGATAGCCGTGTGGTTGGGCGGTCGCAATTTCAAGTCGAGAGACCCGAGTTCGATCCCAGGCTCGTACCAATAGGTTTTTCAAAAACCTATGTACGAATAATATCGTTGGACATAAAGACGGCGACGGGCTCACCACCTGTCACGTTGTCCCGAAAATATCATCGGTGGAAGGTGGGTCGAAGGGACTTAATTGTCTAGACTAGACCTCTGTCTACCCCTGTATTGGGAATTCCATGAAGATATTTATTTATTACAACGATGTATTCGTACATAAGTTTTAAAATATTTTATCTACTAAGTTATTCTAGTTAGCTGACCTAGGGCTTTTTATTATTGCTTATTCTATTTTAACTATTTCTGTGAAGGTGTCATAGGCGCCATCAACGTTTACTTTAAAGTGTTATAAAATACATCGGCTAGTGTGTTTCATGATCAACTGTATCTGGTTTATCTGTGTAATAATTTTGCATTACTAATAACAATTCTGCTTCATCTTCGTAATACCGTAATGTTAACGATTCCGATTGCGGTTGTCTCGACGCGTTCCGTTGTTGCAACGTTTTAACATAGTTCGGCCGGGTGTAATTTCTATTAATGCGATTTAAATTGGCGACCGCCTAGAATTTGACCTCTATTATCCGCTATAAGGTTGTCTCTTGCTGTTGTACTTTACGTTTTTACCGACAGCCCATTCCTATTTTGTAACTTTTCTGATTGTCTATGGAAATTATGTCGGGTTAAAACATATTTGATATTGTGTCATGAGTACTTACGTTGTTTTTTTTTTGTGTTATTCATAACAGATGTTGTAATACTTTACGCCATTGTTTGCTTTAGGATACTTTAGCATAATAAGCACAGGTTTATTTGAAATGGGTCTTTAAATATTATGTCATTTGTTCATCTTTTTTTATTTTTCATAATATTGATAAGGCAAATCAAGTAAACAAGTCTGTAGACATTATTTGCATACTGATATTAAATCTATACGCTGCTCAATGTTATTATTGACGTTTTTGCGTTTGTTTTGAAGGATGGATGTGAATAGTGAAAGGCAAATCAAATTATGTGCATGCAAGCAACATTGTGAAATAGTTACAAACTGCATAATTGCAAGTACAATATGTACATAAATTTAGGAAAAGAAATTATTAAAACAAAATGTTTACGACTGTAAAACTTTAAACTACACCATATCAATACATAACAATAATACATCAGAGGGTCAACATCACACATACATTCCTCTGATCCCAAAGTGACTACAGCCAGAAACAACAAAGGTACCACAAACATCCAAACCCGAAAAATGTTGAATGAGTGTTTTCTATATTGATTCGACCATGAATCGAATACGGGATATCAGAGTTGGCGATTAAACAGTCACGATAGCCGTGTGGTTGGGCGGTCGCAATTTCAAGTCGAGAGACCCGAGTTCGATCCCAGGCTCGTACCAATAGGTTTTTCAAAAACCTATGTACGAATAATATCGTTGGACATAAAGACGGCGACGGGCTCACCACCTGTCACGTTGTCCCGAAAATGTCTTCGGTGGAAGGTGTGTCAAAGGGACTTAATCGTCTAGACTAGACCTCTGTCTACCCCTGTATTGGAATTGCGTGAAGATATTTATTTATTTATTATTTAGAGTTGGCGATACCATGAAAACCGGTGTGCACGCCATTCATTCACGGAGGTTTTCAATGCGCGTAATAATGCGTGCAGTAAGTTTCTCTTAGGAATTTTCGTTGTTTCTTTGGTTGGTTTTTTAACGTGGTACCGCTTGTAGCGTCATGTTTAAGATCAAGTTAAATCGTCACAGATCGAATTTCTCCGTCACGAAGATGTCACGACTTCGTTTCATCGAACAGGTGAAAACGGCGAATTTGGTTTTAGTAACACAGTAATATTATTTTTGTTATAATATATTAAATCCCGTCTCAACAAGATCAATATGTATCACTGGATTTACTTACTACTATTATATTATGTACTATACTATCTATACTATTATATTTATACATTTATATAGTATTTAGATACTGTATTTTAGTATCTATACAACTAGAAAATCAGTCGACGGATTTTGAAGTTTTTTTTAAAAAGCATTAAATATTTATGCGTCATGTTTTCTCAACAAATTTATGTGCATTACTTATATCAACGTAAGTGGCGCGTCTAAGGTTTCGGAACAGAGTAGACAAAAAAGGGCACTACTTACTGCAAATTATCTATGATCGAGATAGTCTTTGTTACTCCAATGATGAAATTAACGCAAATGATAGAACCGTACTATATTATGACCCCAACTATAGATATTTCTCCCCTGAACTATTAAGATAAACAAGAGTATTGTTTTGTTGCTTAAATATTTATGTCAAATCATATCTTTGACGTTCTTATACAAACCGCCTATATAATATCTGGGGACTGTTTAATGGATCTTTTCATCTTTGTAGTTATAGATATTGTAATCTGGTCTTTATTGTTAAGATTAAGATAGCTTATGAGTAAAAATACTTCACAGTAAAACTATAAAGATAAAAGTTCAGAAACCAATCTCAATATACTGAACATAAACGGAACGCAACAAAATGTCTGGCGCGCGTGGTATTTAAAGCGTACACGTTTTTGGCGGGAACGTCGGAGTGAGTATTCCGACGCGAATGCCCGGGCACGCGCCTCCATGTTTTTCTTAAAACTCGAAGGAACAAAAACTAAACGCGTTAATCGGTTGCTTTTGAGTTATTTCTAAATGCTAGTAAAAACCATTTGAATTGTACAGAATGATTTTATTTATTATTATTATTTATTATTTAGAGTTGGCGATACCATGAAACTGGTGTGCACGCCATTCATTCACGGAGGTTTTCAATGCGCGTAATAATGCGTGCAGTAAGTTTCTCTTAGGAATTTTCGTTGTTTCTTTGGTTGGTTTTTTAACGAGGTACCGCTTGTAGCGTCATGTTTAAGATCAAGTTAAATCGTCACAGATCGAATTTCTCCGTCACGAAGATGTCACGACTTCGTTTCATCGAACAGGTGAAAACGGCGAATTTGGTTTTAGTAACACAGTAATATTATTTTTGTTATAATATATTAAATCCCGTCTCAACAAGATCAATATGTATCACTGGATTTACTTACTACTATTATATTATGTACTATACTATCTATACTATTATATTTATACATTTATATAGTATTTAGGTACTGTATTTTAGTATCTATACAACTAGAAAATCAGTCGACGGATTTTGAAGTTTTTTTTAAAAAGCATTAAATATTTATGCGTCATGTTTTCTCAACAAATTTATGTGCATTACTTATATCAACGTAAGTGGCGCGTCTAAGGTTTCGGAACAGAGTAGACAAAAAAGGGCACTACTTTCTGCAAATTATCTATGATCGAGATAGTCTTTGTTACTCCAATGATGAAATTAACGCAAATGATAGAACCGTACTATATTATGACCCCAACTATAGATATTTCTTCCCTGAACTATTAAGATAAACAAGAGAATTGTTTTGTTGCTTAAATATTTATGTCAAATCATATCTTTGACGTTCTTATACAAACCGCCTATATAATATCTGAAGACTGTTTAATGGATCTTTTCATCTTTGTAGTTATAGATATTGTAATCTGGTCTTTATTGTTAAGATTAAGATAGCTTATGAGTAAAAATACTTCACAGTAAAACTATAAAGATAAAAGTTCAGAAACCAATCTCAATATACTGAACATAAACGGAACGCAACAAAATGTCTGGCGCGCGTGGTATTTAAAGCGTACACGTTTTTTGGCGGGAACGTCGGAGTGAGTATTCCGACGCGAATGCCCGGGCACGCGCCTCCATGTTTTTTCTTAAAACTCGAAGGAACAAAAAACTAAACGCGTTAATCGGTTGCTTTTGAGTTATTTCTAAAATGCTAGTAAAAACCATTTGAATTGTACAGAATGATTTTATTTATTTATTATTTATAGTGATTATTAAAAGTAATAGTTGGCGAATTTATTGCCATATGACAACCACCAGCTGGATTATAAAATAAGTAAAGTATAATTTGCAAATGAAGGCACTATGGCTTATTAAGGCATTATGTATATAAATTAGGCAGTGATAATTATATAGTTCGTCCAATTCCATAGTTCGATGAATTACAACATAAGTAATTCATCGAACTATGGCTTCATTTAAAACTTACGTTAAACAATTCAATTAAAGTGTTACCAAGCTACAAAATAATTCCGTTTGAATTAGAGTAATTACGCTTATGATTAGACTATAGTTATGTGAAGAGCCGGTCCGGATTAAGAATTAAACAACAGTAAGAACAAGTTAACAGACTGGTTAAAGTGAATAGAGAAAGTGTAAAAATGGCTAAATTTGGAACAAACATTAGTAATTTTTTGATAAGAATTAGAATTTAGGCTTAGTAATGCTCTTGAAAACATCAAAAACTACACAAGTTAGCAAAAAGAATCGTTAATAGCCCATTGGTTTAGGGTGTCGTTTGCGAAACATAACATCTCAGGTTCAGGCCCGACATTCGATTATTGTCATAAACCACCCCAGGCATAAAGGCCTTGCAGCAGTTACTAGTACGCTATTTAGTATTGCCAGTATTTAAGTAAAAGACCTTTTAAGAAGAAAAGAACGGCCTGTTACACGGGAGCTTTTTTATTTGTTTACTATAAATGATAATATAATTCATATTATTGCTTCAAAATATATTATCTAATTAAAAACTTGAAGTTGGCAGTGATTAATTAATGTTGTCTGTCCGTTTTTAGCATCGCATTAAAAAAAGTATATAAAAACAACTCAATCTAACAAATCAACTACGTCGGAAAGTAAAACAGTTAACTTAATTCGATAAATTTGTTCAGTATTGTGTTTTTATATTTTTGGATGTGATGGTTTAGGTTTTATGATAATATGGATCATTTCTGTGCATAGGGAGACCATAGACAAATTTTTAATGTTGATCGAAGCTCATCACTGTCGGTCGCTTTAACGAATGTAGGCCGCGGTCTCTCCCACGCTGCGTCGACACCTCGCCTAATAGCGCGTCATTACGCTATCTTTCGATACATCTTCGGCACGTCCCGACATCGGAACAACACTATCTACAATCGATGGGCGCAAGCTCGGACAAAGCGATTCTTTAATCTCTTAGAAACTAATTATGATTTAAGTTTTTCAACGCTTTTGAAATCTAATAATATTGCTAATAATATAAAGTTGTCAGAGAAATGAATTGTTTAAGTATTGTGTAAGTAATTTATTTATATATTGTTTTCATGAGCTCGATTTATAGAAGCTTGTCTGATTATTTGACGCAAAAGCAGCCGAAGAAGTCAAAATAACTTTCAGTTCGTAATGTCGTGGCGTTTTTTTAATATTCTTTTTAATATGATAAATCTTCAAAAAATGCTTGCTTGTACAAATTAATACCATGATCTTTCTTATAAAATTACGGAGTGTCTTTAGAACTTTTTTTTTTTTACAAAACGGCAAATTAAAAACTTTACTTTCTACTGTTATATTTTGAAGTTGTTTTTAAAGGAAATGTTGCCTTATCAGTAACGCGTCTATTAAAGTTTGTTTCTATTTCTGCTACAAATAAGTGCACGAAATATTTGAGGTCTTTTTTGTTAACTGAAGTTACAAAGTGTTCCTTTTTTATTGTTTTATTAATTTCGAATCCTTATTATGTCTATGACTTGTGTACAGCTACTTTGTAGTCCAAGTAGAAGTTGGTCGGCAGTGAGCTAAAGAATGGGTTGGTAAAATCTTGCGTAAAAACACACAGTAGTATCCGTACCTAATGAAAAGAAAAACAAGTTCCTGAACCTATTTCTATATAGTAACCTAATCGCAAAATAGTAACCATTTTGTAAGACATAGGCCCGTCTTTTAACGTTAGCCCGTGTGGTAACGGCGTATGAATATTGCCACTCCATTTCTTCTTGTGGATGTCGTAAGAGGCCACTAAGGCAAACAGCTCAATGCTGTTTGCCTTAGTGGTCTCTTACGATATCGTTATGACAACCGAAAGATGGCGGGATAACCGTCTCTTAAAATATCACGCCAAAATTATCAGATCGAAAACGGGCAGCAGCGGCTGAGGTGCGAGTGGTACTGCGATCGCCAATCGGCTTGCCAAGCGTGGCGATTATGACAAATCGTCCCTATGGGAGAGGCCTATGTTCTGCAGTAGACTTTAACAGTATATGTATGTATATGCATATGTATGTATGCATGTAGGCCCGTCAGGTGTTATTTACTAAAAAACATGCAAACATAGCTTCAAGTGAAGTGAAGTAAGAGTATGACTGACACAGACATCTCCTATGTAGAGAGTCGTCTAGCGACAATATTTGATACAATTAAAGTTATTATCTAAATCTGGAGAAACATTACGTCATAAATTGGCATTTTTTTATGAAATCAAGGCAACTTTGTTTTTGCAACAAAGTAACTCTACCTAATGCCACAGAGACTCTGCATAAATGCATTTACGTATTTTAAATAATGAACGACTTTTTGTGCGAAGTTAGGTATAATAATATTTAATTGTACGATAAAACTGCAACCTTATAGTTTTTATTATGAACGCGAGTCATTTAAAGTGCACAATCAATTGATACAAAATAAATGTACATAAATAAATATCTTCACACATATTTCCAATACTGGGGTAAACAAATGTCTAGTCCTTTCGACCCACCTTTCACCATGCCTATTTGCTGTAGTGTTTTTTGAGTTGATTGTCCTGTCATCTGTCGGTAGCATATGATGGATTTTTCAAGGATTCTCCCTTATTCGCCTCGTTGAAACAGAAGGGAAGAAAAGCGGTAAGAATATGCGATTGGACCTTGACTTCGAAGGACAGTTGATTGGAATTCAGCTAAGGGAAAGCATTTGTATGATGAATATGAAGATTTGTACTCGAGTTACGGATTATGAATGTACGGATATGAATTATGAATGTACTGTATAAATAAATATTTATACAAATATATATACATATAAATATATATATATATATATATATATATATATATATATATATATATATATATATATATATATATATATATATATATATATATATATATATATATATATATATATATATATATATATATATATATATATATATATATATAT
Source organism: Sericinus montela (assembly GCA_029286605.1). Taxonomy (NCBI): domain Eukaryota; kingdom Metazoa; phylum Arthropoda; class Insecta; order Lepidoptera; family Papilionidae; genus Sericinus; species Sericinus montela. The sequence continues at coordinate 1,873,858 of JAGSMR010000054.1, read as the reverse complement.
ATATATATATATATATATATATATATATATATATATATATATATATATATATATAAGTATATATAAAGTCACCATAGCCGAGTGGTTGGGTGGTCGAAATTTCGAATCGAGACCCGAGTTCGATCCCCAGGTTGTTCAAAAACTTATGTACGAATTATATATATAGGCTTGGACATAAAGACGACAACGGGCTCACCACCTGTCACGTTGTCCCGAAAATATCTTCGGTGGAAGGTGGGTCGAAAGGTCGTAATTAGAATAGACCTCTGTCTACCCCTGTATTAGGAATTGCGTGAAGATATTTATTTATTTATATATGTGTATTTAAGTATATTGTGCTTTGAGCTTATACACTAAGGTGGCAATAGGCTCACTCCTTTCACTTTGTCCTTAATAAGCTTCGTTGCTAGTCAGGTCGAAATTACTTAATTGTCTAGACCACTATAAAATAAACATAAATATATTACAGACGTCCGACCACTTCTTTATTAATGCGGTAAGAAAATCTAGTAATTTAAATTGGCCAAAAGTCTTCTTTTCTTGCTAAAATGACAAGAAAAAATATATATTTTTTGTACAATCAGATCACGCTTGACCCATTTACGTGTAACAGTTACTAAAGCACCAGTTTACGGCACAGATTGTTTCAATTCGAATCACGTACGCAATCGAGAACTATTTATTTATCTCGCTCTGTTAATGGAATAACCGCTTTTTTATACGGGGTAAGGTTTATTAAAATGATGTGGTTTGGCAGGTTGATTGTTAGGGTTCCGTATACAAATTCAGAAATGTAATCTGTGTCTCGAGAAATTGACTTTAACGGCTTCCGTGACTGAGTGGCATACGCGCCGGCTTTTGTGTTCTTCCCAGCTCTGAGATCCTGGGTTCGATTGCCAGACGGATCAATGTAGAAAATCTCATTTTCTACATTGTCTGGAGTTTGGGTGTTTGTGGTACTATTGTTATTTTGTGTTATAACTACAACGGACAACGTTTAACTACTTACTTTGGGACCAGAGCTATGAATGTGATATTGTCCCTATGTATACATGTACGTATGTCTGTTTACATCCGAATACCTTAGTTTCCCCGTATTTATTTGATCACAAAAATTTTAATTCATTCAGTTTCAATACGTAAATTTAGTAAATGAAAATGAATATGGGTGAATATTATAAAACAAAGTAATAATAGGTATAAGTTTAAGGCGCCACAAAGACTTTTCACATAGATAAAATAAATAAATTTAAAACACTACATAAATTATACAAAAATCAAGCAACCCCTGTGGTACGCAACCCTCGGCCAGCGACTGCAACTCGCGCTTGACCGGTTTTATATTACTTCACACTTGACACAGATCGCGTGGAGGAAACAATCTTCAGAGTAGTTTCTGTGATGACGATGTGCGGCCGCAAGCGAATAATGCCACCGTTTGACAGTAACTGGCCATTTATAAAGAGACACATTTTAACTTACACAGACTTATTTGTACTATACTAGGGTAGACAGATGTCAAAATAATCCTCTCCACTGCTGAGCATAGGCCTCCCCTAAAACTTTCCACAGTGAACGGTCCTCAGCCACCTGCTACCGTCGACCTCGCAATATTTTGAAAGTCGTCACTCCATCTCGTGAGGGTTAGTCTAACACTGCGTTTGCCTGTACGAGGTTACCACTCGAGAACCTTTCTTTCCCAACGGTTGTCAGTTCTACGAGCTATGTGGTGATCGTAAGAGGTCATTGACTATAGAGGGATAACCATCTCGTAACAACGTAACATTCAAAGCATATTCACCAAAAATCAGCAGTTGTAGGTTATAGGCTGTAGTGTTAAAAGTGTAAAGTGACTGGTACTGCGTTCTCCAATCCGCTTGACAAGCGGAGATATTATACCTAACCTCTCTCTTACGGAGCGGCCTATCCCCTAGAGCCGTTAAGTAAGTAAAACAGATGGTGAATCTGACACCGTCTTAGTGCCCAAGCCAATGATAAAAATCGAAAGTACATAAAAGAATGTCTTCACGCCTTTCCTAACGTCAACAGAAGTCTAGACAATTAAGTCTTTTCGATCCACCTTTCACCGAAGACATTTTTTGGGACAATGAATGGTGGTGAGCTCGTCGCCGTCTTTATATCTAAGCCAACGTAATTCGTAAATAAGTTTTGTTTTAACCTGAGGATCTAAATCGGGTCTCTTGATTCAAATTCAGATCACCCAACCACTCGGCTATCGTGACTAATGCGCAGGGACATAACTTTCAAAAAACTCATTGGGCTCGTCCCAATTCCCGTTCCCTCTAAATACCGAACTCTGAGCTGCCATGGTACGACAGTGCAGTAAGTGACGCAGATATCGCTATATGCTGTACGATTTACTTTACTTTGCTCCACATAATTGCTGATTGCAGACGCGGGTAATTATTGGGAAGGACAGGCGCGAGGATAAGAAACTGGTTATAGATACACATAAATCTATACGTATAAATAAAATTATTGTGTTTGTTTGTAATTACAAATTAATTAACCATTTTAACCAAATTAACCAAACTAATAGCGTTACACTAAATATGAAATATGCATATGAAAGGATATATGGTACTTACATACAAATTTTTGTCTGTCTGTTTATTACGATTAATCTCTGAAAGGGCTGGACCGTTTTTAACGGGACTTTCACTGGGAGATAGCTGATTTTATAGGGAGTTACTTAGGCTACTTTTATTTTAGAAAAATAATTAGGGATCCACGTTAAATGATAAACCGCTGTCAAAGCCACGGGAGACAGCTAGTAGTGTAATAAAATTGTTGCCGCAATTAACCTGCTGTGCCTATTACGACCCTGTACTGATTTGTCACGAACAGACATCGACAGTCGCTTTATTAATAATATTGGTCTAGATGTAGATAGCTGCAGATGCTAAACTTAAAGAGTAGTGTAGTTATGAATGTAGTTATGACTAGCTGCCCCCCGCAGCTTTGCCCGCAGTTTAACGCGGAACCCAAATTATGTTTCTAAAATAAAAGTAGCCTATGTTACTCCTTATAACATTAGCTATCTGTCAGTTAAAGTCTTGTTAAAATCGGTCCAGTCGTTTCAGAGATTAGCCGAAACCAATAGACAGACAGATAAAAATTGTAAATTTTTTTTATATATTCATAGACGTGTAGTAAAATGGTATAGATGTTAACTAAACCCAAAACGTTAAGATAGTTATGATATTAATGTAGTTATGAAGTAGTAGGAATAAAACGATGCAAGACATTAAAATTTAAATTACGATCCGATCACTCAACAACTCTATAGCACACGATAACCGAATAAATGTGTCTGTTTGTAATATTGAAATAACAGTTTTTTAATTTACTTTATTTTAGAAACATAATTAGGGTTAGAAACATAGAACATAGGCGTTAAACTGCGGGCATAGCTGTGGGGGTCTACCCAGTCTAAAATAAAATAAAACAATGGGAGTATTTTACTTTAATTGAACAAAATGCATATAATTCACTCCAGTTTTCTTAATTGTTTGATGTACTTTCCTAGTAGAGCCAACACATTTCTTTGACTAAGGGAATACCATCCTTGATTACCGTAACGACAATAGAAAAATAGCTGGATAACCATCTCAAAAATACCAGACCAAAATACAGACCAGAGACAGGCAGCAGTGTCAGCAGCAGTATCTGGTACTGTGTTCGCCAATCCACTCGCTAAGTACAGCAAATCCTCCTTATAGGAGACGGGGAAGGCCCAGCTGTGGACATTGCCTCTCTAACAAAGACAATTGTTTTACTGAGCAATATTGTGTCTAAGGAACTAAATTTCTAAGAACTTAGACATTGTTCTTAGGTATAAAATAATTGTAAAAATAAGTACATACGTAACGTACGAGTTCGATCCCCAGGTGGCAGGCTCGTACCAATGGATTTTTCAAAAACTTATGTACGAATTATATCGTTGGTTGGACATAAAGGCGGCGACGGGCTCACCACCTGTCAAGTTGTCCCGAAAATATCTTGTGGAAGTTGGGTCGAAGGGACTTAATTGTCTAGACTAGACCTCTGTCTACCCCTATATTGGGAATTACGTGAAGTAACAATGTAAATTCTGTAATTTATAATGAATATGTTCTACAAATTGCTAATAGTCACAAAATAAATATGTTACATTTAATTAGGTATTTTAAATGTAAATTTATTGATAAAAATAAGCAGGGATAAATGCATCCATTAAGAGCAACATTAGAAGAGTTTCGAACTATTAGACGTTACTTCTATTACAAGATTTGTAAGATGCATGTGTATTCATATATCACGGTACGTGTGCGTTGCGAGTGTTACTCGGTAGCGGGTGAGATAGCGAGTGAATTTCTTTTAAAATATCATTTAACAGAAAATATTTAAAATATTCTAAAAAGACAGTCAAAAAAAGACAGTCAGTTGTAACAAATACAGAAAATTGTATCTTAAATTGTAAACAATTGTTTAATATTTTAAGCAACTTAAAATAGCATTCACAAATTCCTAAAAAGAAGGAAAATATTTCAATGACTATTAGACATTAAAACTATGCGTAGGATTTAAAGTATTAATATTGTAGGAGTATTGTAAGTAGGTCCTATTATAAATAAAAAAAAATGCACAGTAAAAATATTAAGGTAGACTTAAGATTTAAAAAAAGATTGAGGTGATGACATACCTATGTATAGGTCTAAATCTCACATTTAAAGATATATTCGCGATTTATTCCAAATCGCAAATATATCTTTAAATGTTAGACTTTTGCTTCATATTTTGCTTCGACACTGCTAACAAACAATGTTCTTACTTTATCCAGAATGAACAATTCAAGGAAACCGTTCAAAGTTCATAGCTAGCTGAACATAGATTTCTCAAGGATTTTATTGAAATTCATAGTCTTGAGGAATCTAATATCAAACATCGGCAATTCTCTTACAGCCTTATGTATTAATAAAAAACATTCGAATTTTAAATACATCAAAACGCTACAAATCGCGCCACTCAAAACTCCGCTCTCGTACAATACGAATGTTTTAAAAGTAAGTGCGCTACAGCTTCATTTACCGTTCGCCTATTTATATTTGTTGTTAACTGCTATCTCGTTATGTCCCGATACAACTTGATAATCCGTTATTTATGTCGGTTATTTTTCAAACGGCCCAGCACGCGACTAGGTGTCGCCCAATAACGAAGCAACGCCGACAAATCGTGGACCCGTCCACCTTTTGTTACTCTAACGGTGCGTTTTGATATCATTAAGAATTTCTCGTGTATTACGGACAGGGAGAAATATCGTTACTAATACACAGATTAGAGATTCGTCCGTTATCGTATGTAGAAAGCGTCGTTTCGAAATTCAAACGCGTGGCATAGACGAATGACGTGTTTGATTCGAGTGCCTCACTCGTAGTTTTTAAATAGATATAGCCTGATGAGGATAAACCGACCAATACCAATGTGTTGTTTGTTAGCGAAACTCGATGCTAATGACGAACGAATTGGAAATATAGAAAGTAGGTGTGAACAGCAATTCCGTGAACCGCCCACTTCGATCTTATCTATATCGTCATTAAGTGATGAAACCGGACACGGAAGATATCAAATTAGTACAAGATTTTGTAATTAAATCTATTATAATGATGGAATCCAATGAGGATATGCTAAAGATCGTATAATAAAACCATTAAAAGGCGCGTGCTATGAATTTAATGCACTTCTCGCTATAGACATATAAACTTACATATAAAGAATCGTCCACTTTACCCAAATATAGCATAATGATATTGATATTATTTTAAGAAAACCACAATAGTGGAATGGTTGGGTGATCAGACTTTCGATTAGGATATCCGAATTCGATCCCTTGGAGGAAGGTTCATACGAATTTTAACGACCTTCGTGGACGAGTGGCGTAAACAGCGGTTTTCAAGGTATCGCCATCTTGAGGTCCCGGGTTCGATTTAGAAAAACCACTTTTTCTACATTTTCTCGGGTCTGGGTGTTTGTGGTGCCTTCGTTGTTTCCGATTCCCGTACTACAAGTGCTTTAGCTTTACATTGGGATCGGAGCAATGTATGTGACATTGTCCCGATCTATAAATGTATTCATTTATTAATACGAATGTGTTCTATCGAACCTTATGTACGATTTGTATCGTTGGCTTGAACACGAAGTCCGCGACAGACCTTGTAACTTCCTGACCTTGTAAGCTCCGGTGAAATGTGAGCGGACAGGACTAAATTATCTGTCTATCCCAGTACTGGTAAAAGGCGTAATGTCGGAATACAGTCGAGTTTGTAAATAATCACATGTAAAATAATCTATTCTAACCAAGTAACTTCTTAACTTGCTCTCCTATGGAGTTTAATACTTCCATAGTGTAGTTGTGGCGTAAGAATCTACCAGAAAGTTTCTTGACTTGACAATGTTCAAATATTTTAGGTATTATGATTCCAAATGTGCAGAGAGTATGTATAATAATATTTATTGAGTTAGTCTTTCAATATGGTTTGTAAATAAATAAAAGACTAAATTTATTATCAGGTAGTTTATCAGTAAGATTTAAAAAAAAATCTCATAAAAAATCATTGAAAAACTTTCACTTTATTGAATTTACTATAGCAGAGTGGTCGGTCGTGGTAGGGTGGTCGGAATTTCGCGTCGAGAGACCCGAGTTCGATCCCCAGGTGGTAGGGACTTGCCAATGGTTATTTTCAAAAACTTCACCACCTGTAACGTTATCCCAAAATATCTTCTGTGGAAGGTGAGTAGAAACGACTTAATTGCCTAGACCTCTGTCTTCCGTATTGGGAATGGTGTGAATATATTTATTTTATTTTTCTCTGAATTGAAAGAAAGGTACTTGAGCTGTCCGTGGATGATGACATTTATATCAAATCAAGCTGTATGGGTTTGCAGATGATTTAATTTCTATAATAACGGTAATTATATTAATACTATTCAATTACATCGTCTTGACAGTAAGAGAAAAATTTGACAGATTCAATTTAAAAAAATAACATGTATGTAACGTGCACAAATTCAATTACATCTAAAATAATGTCTACGCAACGAACGAGTCACTGACCACAACAACGTATAAGAAATGAAGCCTTGCGATAATCATAATACGCTTGCAGATATGTGATTAGATGCGGGGTCACGGAACGGTCGGTGCTAGACCGAGATGATGCTCCAACCAACTTGCACAACAGCGATCTCTTATAATTCCATCTCTTTCGTGCGGACGACCGCAGGGCGCCGAAACCGCTATACTAAACTGTGACCTCACGAAATTCTCTAAGCACGATAGCGTGGATGATTCACGTGAAATGATGGACGCTACGGACAGCCTGACATACGGAGATGCGAACGCTAGATGAATTCGAAACGACAGCTATGCAGAAAAAATAGACAAAAAATATTTCTCATGACTAGATACTGGAATAACGAAGTATTCCAGCATCTTTTACGAGTAGGATGAGGTATGATATGCGAGTAAAGATTTTAGCCCTCTCAAAACACTTTTAAAGAGGTTCTTTAAGACAACGTGACATGTTTAAATCTCAAGATATTGAACATGTCATTGCTGCTCGATTCGATCGACTTTTCCTGAATTTGAGTTAGTCCTCAAAACGTAAACCTGCCGAATATCGTGTCCTCACCTGTTATCTAATCTGGAAAAAGCTCGCTTCTACTTGTACGAGGTTAACATCAATGTAGACTGTCGTGTGGATATTAATGCACGTTATATTGAGCTTTTACATAATTCGCATTCGAAATTAGTCTTCGGCTTTGGGTGTTCCGTCGGCGTCGTTTCACTTTACACATTATGCGTTAATAAATATTTATTTTTATTAGCTTTAACGCGATACTGATCTGTATTTGATCTAGAAATGTCTTTAATGGATATTTAAAAAGGCAGTCACTACAATAAATGCCTCGTAAATTTGTGAAATTCCCGTTAAGGTTTAACCATCGCGTGTTCTGTCGTTCGAGTTTCCGATTGAAATTATACGCTCGAAATGCTAAGTGAAACTACGGTCGAATGTAGATACAATATAGGAAGGTACAGAGGGCAGGACTAACCGAACAGGTTTCTTGAGACTACTAACGTAGTAACCAATATATACACAAAACGTGCATTACTGTCTCGGGTATGCGAGATTATAGTCTGCGGCCAGACTGTGAGAAAATTTCACTAGCGAGGAATTCTCTTAAAATGTTGCTACGTTAAACTACTGCTTGTACTCATAACAGCATTTCTGAAACATTTTAATTAACAATTATAAGGCCAGCAAAATATAAACCAATACGCCTTTCTAACATCGAATACGAATTTTCGTTTTGCAACCTAATTCGATAATGATATTGTTAGGCATGCAAATAATTATTTAAATTTGTTACCATTTACTCGTTTACGCATTTTATATTTTATTATAGAAACTACTAGAATAAATTGACTTCTAAATGATTCTTTGAAGTAGGTGATGAAAACCAATTGAGAAATGTGTGTATATTGAGTTGAAATATTTGTTAGAATTATACGATAACGATCAAATAGTTCTAAACTAACAAAGACATTATTTAGAGATAAGCCGACGCGACATACTTTAAGAAATAATCGATTTTGTAAAACGAACAAAATCACCAATGAACCAATGTCGCTAATTTACATCTAGCACAAGAATTATGCATCATTTTGAATCTGATAAGTGCTTTCATATATTAATTCCATATTAGATAGAGGAAATATAGAAAATAATTTAGTTTCTCTACACAAATTGCTGATTAATTCTAAGGAAACAACGATGATAGAAATTGACACATTGATTAATATTTTGATTTAGTACTATAACAAACAGATTTTGCTCATTTTTTGAATTTAAAAAAGACTTGGAAGGAACCAGCACTTCTTTTACTTTATAATAGAAATCAAGTAATTTGCGTTTTATCCTTGAAATGGAGTACAAATACAGTTAATAACAGATATAATCATAGATTGAATTTCTCTCGTACTTTGCCATGAGGTTACGATGTAAAACAATCCTCGTGCCATTCCCAACACTAGGGTAAACAGAGGTCTGTAGACAATTAAATCCTTTCGAACCACCTCTCATCGCAGACATTCATTTACGCCCAAGCCAACGATATGATTCATATCATAAGTTAAAAAAACCATTGCCACAAGCTTATCACATGTGGATCGAACACGGGTCTGATTCTGACTCGAATTTCGTACACCCAGCCACTCGGCTATCGTGACGTAAGAATAAAATAACCTATTTCTTCCCGAAGGTTTCGTGAAATGCCACTAAGGGAAAAGCCTTAAAAATCCCAGTGGCTTCCGATGTACCGCAAGATCGCGGAATACCAATCTCGTAAAAATAAGATAAAAATAAATCAGACCAGTGACAGCAGCGTCTAAGACGCGAGGTGTCTGTTACGTACTTCAAATCCGCTCGTATCCGCTTGTCGAGCGTGTTGGTTATGACAAACCCTTTGGTCCTAAAATGTACAATCGTGGTCCCTATGTATCAGCAATAAAATATTTTATAAGCTACAAAATGAACAAAGAGCTGAACAGAATAAAAATAAATTAATAAAAAAATGAATAAAACTTGTTATTAGAAAAATGTTATCATAATTTGAAGGAATAATTTGATAATTTAAGTAATAAAATAAAATATAAACAAATATCTTCACGCAATTCCCAATACAGGGGTAGACAGAGGTCTAGTCTAGACAATTAAGCTTCGACCCACCTTCCACCGGAGATATTTTTGTACAGGTCACGTTGTCCCAAAACCGTCACCGTCTTTATGTCCAAGCCAATATGAATCGTACATAGGAATTTTTTTTTGAAAAAACCCATTGGTACGAGCCTGCCTCGGGATCGAACTCGGTCCCTCGATTCGAATTCCGATCACCCTCTCGTCTATCGTGACTTTATGTTTACTCAGGTTTACTCATGAATGCAATAAAAGCTTTAACTTTGACTCTATTAATGGACTTTTACCGACTGTAGTATACATATATATTTGTGTTTGTATAAACGTATTTTATAAGTCACGATAGCCGAGTTGTTGGGTGGTCGGAATTTCGAGTCGAGAGACCCGAGTTCGATCCCCAGGTGGCAGTACCAATGAGTTTTTCAAAAAAAACTTATTTACGAATTTCATCGTTGGCTTGGACATAAAGACGGCGACGGGCTCACCACCTGTCAAGTTGTCCCGAAAATATCTTCGGTGGAAGGTGGGTCAAAGGGACTTAATTGTCTAGACTTGACCTCTGTCTACCCCTGTATTGGGAATTCCGTGAAGATATATTTTTTACATAAACGTATTTATTTAAAATCTGGTAATTCAAAAACATGATAAAATTCAACATCATCCTCGCTGATTAGATAATAACACGATGATTAGTGGTTACGTAATAAATTCGAAATAAGTACTTTACATAATATTTAATACGGTAATATTTCTCGGAGCACCATCACGCGTCATGAACGAATTAGAATCGGTGAGGTAAATGCAGCGCGCGCCTATAAATCACGCGCACAGTTCGTTAGGCGCGCTGACCGCACCGCGGGGGTCCACCTTCGATTCCCCGCCTTCGCGAGAATGCCGATTGAACTAACCCCCTGTAGGTGAATATTTTGACGTGCTATGTGTACCATGGCGCGTCACATGAATGATGAATCCTTTTGTGGAATCCATCTCGAGTTGCCATAATAACACTAATGTTGCTATTTGTTTCTTTTTTTGTGTAAATATTAATGACATAAATTTCTAATCTGTGAATCTTTTAACACAACTTTCAATTTATTAGTCCGGATTCCGTGACGAGAGTGCTTTCAGCGATGCTAATATGAAATAATTTTATTTATGATTATGATAATATCAACAAATAATATGCAAACACTTTAATTTAATAAGCATACGGATGAAAATGTTCTGTACGATTGTATAATAAACTAATTTATTGATTATTCCACATAGCGAGGTGTGAAATTCTTTAAGAACGGGTTTCTTCGTATATTTGTCATAAGAATTTTAGCGAATTTAACATTTTAATGAGTGTATTTAACAAGCCGTGTCGTTAAGCGATAGAATGTACAATCCCTTTCTTCCTATAAGTTTTGTAAGAGGCCACTAGAGTCTTAAGTATGCTATAAGCTATACATATGCAGATAGATACAGCGGGATATCTGTCGCGGCAAAAACCACACCAAAATTCAGCAGACTCGTGATAGGCACCAAGGGCTTAAGCGCAAGCGTCTCTATAGCCTAATGGTTTCTTCTTCATTTTTAAAGTATGTCAAGAGTCCACTGCTAAACATAGGCCTCCCCTAGAATTCGCAGCAACGAACAATCATCAGCCACCTGCATCCATCGACTCCCCGCAACATTTTGCAGGTATCACACCCTTCTAATTATTTAAAATGTAGATTTTTTACAAAGTTTTTAAAGGTTATTTATAGAGATTCTGTGTAATTTGGCCATAATATTATGTTACGTAAGACGGGTGTTTTTTGATCATCAAAACCAAGGCAAATCTAAGAAAGCGAATCCGCGAGAGGAAACTTGTATGATATAAAATATTCTAGTTAAACTTTTGCTAATTAAAAAGCATTCGATTATTCGATAGTAATTTTTGGGTTAATTCCTTCGCCGCAATGGAGGCGTCTGTCAAAATTTTAAAAAAGTTAATTAAGGAATATTTTCAGGCGGTAGACAGGTCCGAGTCCCGGGCGATACATCATCCAACAGAATATAAATCACGGCTTGATTGATAGTAGAGTATATCTCACGCTTGTTCGCTACCTCCTTTTTTTAAATCTGATACAAACGATTTACTCTTTGGTTCGTTTTGTAACGCTTTTCATTCACAGCAAAGAAAGGACTAGACATACATGTCTAGTCCAGTATATAGATAGACTTACCAATATAATATATAGAATTTAATATAATATGCTTAAGAATTGAGATATTAGGTTGAGCAAGAGATTTAGATTGTGATGATGTATTTAGAAATAAGCCACAAAATGTATTGATTGTTTCTAAATGCACAATTTTTTTTTGTTTCAGTGAATTGTGAATTGTAAAGTGTTCAGATTTTTTTCTTTGTTATTTTTGAAATTTTTAAAAATTAATAATATATTATCGTTCTACAATATTATTGCACGTAGAATTAATCCTCCATATAAAGTACAAAAAAATACAAAAAAATTTCAAACGACGAATTCGCTTTTTTGCGACAAATTATTAACATAAAACATTACTTAGCCGGTAAACGTAAAGTCTTTCATTACTTTAGGAAATCCGATACAGTTTATTGTGTTGAAATATCTAATGGTTGTTGTGGAAAACTATCAAGTTTCTAACAGGCATTGACCCGTCGTACGACCGTGTTTGAACATTACCTGCACTCAAAGAGTCTTTGTAGATTGTTACCATCTTCTATTATAGTTGTCCCCCCAATTCACATGCAAATGTTTCGGACAAAACGTGTGGAAAGATAATTAGCTAACGTCACCCGTATTGGCAAAATCCATGGGTCAGTTCGGACGGGTAGGGAACCGGTCAGTTTGTTGTCTAAGCTTTTTAATTAATGTTTTCACTAAGCACCAACTCTTGACCGATGTCCGGCAAGGGGTAACTTGAGGTGATTCAGTTTTGGGGGGATTTTTTCGCGACACGAATCGTGGGAACGCGCTGGCACGTTTAACGTACGATGGTATCTTTAGTGGACGCGGCTGGTCGTTGACGGTTTTTCTCAGAAAATGTACCATTAAGCTCGGCTACGGTCTCGTATGAAACATGTCACAGTTATTATGCTCGCTAGAAACGATAATATCTTTCGGCAGCGACGTTGGAGACAAACTGGGTATATCGTACGTACACCGAGCTATTCCGGTAACTGTGAGTCGAACGATGTTGATTGTGGACTCGATTACATTACGTAATTGATCCATTATCGTTTACGTGGAGGCGTTTATTGGACGTCGAAAGCCGTCATTGGTGAGTGTTGGTGTTTAATTTTTTTCGTAAATTTCGAAAGTAATATTGGATACGAAATTGTTATTGAGGTATTTACGCCCTAATAGCTTAATTTGTTTTAAATATACATTCGAGAGGTTACAAGTTCGACCAAGCTAGGGATATACATTTGTACGAGGAATATGAATGTACTCTATTTAATATTTATATGTTTTTTTAAGTGAAATATACATGAATATTCTATATAATATTCTATTTCTGTACTTTTTTTTTAATTTTAGTCGCTCCTCAGTTTCTACCACTATGTTTCTTGCTCTTCAGGCTTCACTTCCAACGTATGAACCGAACATACTCTTATGATTTTATATTTAACGACCTCAGTGGAAGGTTTTCAAGGTGTCGCCATCTGTTTGTCATCGGTTTGATTCCCAGACAGGTTAATGGAGAAAAACACCACACACAAATTTTTTTTGGGATCTGGTGTTTGTGGTACTTTTGTTGGTTCCGACTCTATAATACAACTACTTATTTTTGGGATCTGAGAAATGTATATGATGGTGTCCCTATCTACGCATCAAAAAGAAATAAAATAAAACTGTATATCTCCACGTCATTCCCAATAAAGGAATAGACAGAGGTCTAGACAATTAAGTCCTTTCGACCCACCTTCCACCGAAGACATTTATTGGGACAACGTGACAGGTGGTGGTGAGCCCGTCGCCGTCGTTATGTCCAAGCCTACGACATAAATCGTACATAAGTTAATAAAACCCATTGGCACGAGCCTGCCACCAGGAATCGAACTCGGGTCTCTTGCCTCGAATTCCGATCACCCAACCGCTCGGCTTTTGTAACTCGCATGAATTTATCATTATTATTGTATAATTTTACGTTAAATTTCTCACGCCGTTCGAACGAACCCGCGACTGACCCGTACGGACCCCGCGCACGGTCAGCTGATCAACAATGACTGCACCTGGCTCAAGACGCAAACTAACACCCTCCTCAAAACGCAACAACGATTCCATTGACGCTTCCATTGTCGGACATGGGCGTGCGATGGGCATTTCGCCATTGTGAAGAAATAATTCCGGACGCAAACATTGCCGTAATTTGCGCCCTTGGGAACCGTACGGTAAGAATGACATGCCTTTGACAGGTCTTACGGTATTTACACGGGATACGCGCATTGTACCCGGCTTGGGTTATAAGGAAGAGTTTATAGCTAAAGAGAGTTTTAGTTTTTCTATTTTATTCTAAATTTAAATTAGTATTACTCTGTTATACGTATAGAGTTTGAAATTAGGCGATCGTAAATCAAATAAAGATACGATGTTTTTCATTTTTATTCTTCACGTATTTCACGTAAGATTAGTATTGGAATATCACCGTATGGAACATGGCTTGTTATTAATATTTAATATTTTAATTAGTCAAGGCCGTGCTTACCAGATTATTAATGAAAATACCCCGTCAGGGATTGTGCGTGAAGATAAATAAATTAATAAAAAAAAGTCGCGATAGGCGAGTGGTTGGGTGATCGGAATTTCGAGCCAAGAGACCCGAGTTCGATCCTCAGGTGGCAGGCTCGTTCGCAGACCAATAGGTTTTTCAAAAACTTACGTACGAATGAAATCGTTGATTTGGACATAAAGACGGCGACGGGCTCATCACCTGTCACTTTGTCCCGCATATATCTGCGGTGGAAGTTGGGTCGAAGGGACTTAATTGTCAATACTAGACATCTATCTACTCCTGTATTGGGAATTGCGTGAAGATATTTTTATTTACTCTCTCTCTTCTCTCTTTCTTGACTCGAAATTCCGACTACACAACCACTCGGCTATCGCGACTTATTACATTATTTAACGAGGATTTAAATATAAATATACCAGAAATCTTCCTAAATGACCAGTCCGTTATAAAAACTTATTAAGATATACCAAACAAAGAGTGGTGTGATTGATGCGCGCTAGACAAAAGCGAAGCTTCCATTGTTCGGTGTTCGAATGACGGGCGAACCCGGGCCCTTTTGTTTAGTCACATTTTTATGCACTTATTTAGTAAACCGGTTCCGATAATGTGGTTAATTTATAAATAGGTATGCGTAATTTTCATGGGTACGGTATGTGATGTAATTTTTTTTATTATATGTATTTTATAGGAGACCCGATAGCCTAGGTTATGGTGTACCCGCCTTCAAAGTTAAAGGTTTGTGGGTTCGAATCCCGCTATGGACATATTTTTGTGTCACGACTATGAATGTTTAAGTCACGCTATCGACACGAATCGTGGATGTATATAAATATTTATCTATCTAAATGTATATGTAAGTAAGGATATTGAACTTTTGATTTTGGCGCTAAGGCTGCGGTAGGCCTGTCACCCTGTCAAAAATAGACTTCCCTGTAAGGTGGGTGAAAAGGACTTGATTGTTGAGACCTTAGCATCTACATTTAAACCTAGACTACTGTCTACCCCATTATTGGGGAAAATGCGTTAAGATAAAAATAAAAATTATATTTGTATTTTATTCATGTCGTACGTATATAGCTGAAAGTTAGCACAAATTTATTTTATTGGGAAATCATGTTATAAATATTTTGTAATTTACTACAAAGCTGAAAATTACGTTTTTAGAAGGCTTTCCCATCTTTACCACCAATAAGCGAGTGAACTAATAAAGTGTGATTTTAGTAAGTTTAGTGACAATTGGTTTTCAATTTATTATTGTAAGTTTAATGGAAAGATAATGTTGATGTAGAAAAAAAATTAACGTACCAATATGTATTAACAAAATCAATTGAGTACAATCGCACCAAATCTCTTATAAAAACTCGAAGTGACCATCGGTTTGTACGTAGTGGTATGATCAACATCTAACAAAAGACCATATCCGTATCAGATCATGTTGTATCACGATCAAAAGCATTAGGTGGCAGTCACCTATATGGACCCTTTGAACTGCTAAAACGTTTAACCCCAAACGCTTCCAAACAATATATCAATGGAGAAGATGAAAAAAAAGCAACTCAAACTTGAACTGCAACTCGGATATAAGACGATTAACAACAAAAGGATCGACAATTTTTTTTTTTTTCTATTAACAGTTAATCTCAAAGTGTAAGGAGTCTGACGTTTACACCTTTCTTTTGTTTGTTGACAGCAAACAAATCGTTTGTTGGACAATTTTGTGTGCGGGGTCGGTGTAAATGGGGTTATCGAGGGACGGATCGAGAGCAACGGGTTACGGGGTCCTATCCGGTATGGCGTCGCTTGTTTTATCTCGTTTCGGGACGTTGTTAATGACTCGCGATGATAGTCGTCCAGCTTAAGTTGTAATTGTCGTATTTGGAGAATGGTTTGTTTCGGATTTTATAAAATTGCTGTTAGTTTCTGGCATTTATTATTTGTTTTTGTAATTTGAGTTGTGAATATTTTGATTATTTATGTTTCATTCGCAAAATTGTTAAAGTTTCTTTTATAAAGAAACAGTATGTGACATAAATTTTAAATTTCTAAGGCTCCATGGACGATCACATTTATAAGGTGACTAATTACACATACTTAATTTTGTATATTAATTAATCAAATTGTAGTTTTTCACGCAATTCCCAATACAGGGGTAGACAGAGGTCGAGTCTAGACAATTAAGTCCCTTCGACCCACCTTTCACCGAAGATATTTTCGGGACAACGTGACAGGTGGTGAGCCCGTCGCCGCCTTTATATCCAAGCCAACGATATTCGTACATAAGTTTTTGAAAAACCCATTGGTACGAGCCTACCAACTGGGGATCGAACTCGGGTCTATTGACTCGAAATTCCGACCACCCAACCACTCGGCTATCGTGACACTTAGTTAATATTAAAATTAAATTTGAATTTTAATGTTGTATTTTCCTATGTGGCGAAAGCAAATAAAAAATATGGTGATTCCCCTTTTTATAGGATTTAACGATGCAAACAATGATCTTTTAAGTTTTAAAAGTTATTCCATCGACAACAACAACAAACAACAATAACTACGACATCCAACAACACTTTTCGTGTTTTGCGGCCACAAACATATCTTTATAGATTTATGTGTCCAAAGATGGATGACACAATTCACTTTCCAAAATGTTACATTATCATTTTACCCCTTTTAGTGTTGAATACCAGATATAAAACATTAAAACTTTCATACTAACAACGTCAGTACAAATTTAAAGCGAAGATCCTTTAGCAAGTGTACAAAACCCGAGGCAGCATAATGGACCTCAGCCGGTATCCAATCGGGCTATGAACCTTCAACCTTTGCGCCCTTACCCAAGATCGTTTCCTTAATGTCATTAGGAAATTACATCGGTCGCGTGTTATCTTAATAATTTCACACCTGAAGCTAAATTCGTATTTTAGATTGTCTGTGTTTACTAAGTAGTGTTGTTCTTTTTAATTTTTTTTTTAATTCCGACGCAAAAAGTGTGCCGTTAAAAGTGTAACGTTTGCCTCTGCGTCTGTGTGTCTATATATTTGTGTATCTGTGGCATTAAAGTTTTTTCGTAAATTTTATTCGATTTTTGAATTCATTTTTTATACACAAATCTGATTCTTAAATTAAATAAGGTAATTCTGATGTTGCGGTTCTTTCTTGACCGTAGTGGTATCTATGGACCGTAGTGGCTGAAGCCCTTTCTTCTTGAGGATTTTGACAATGACTACAGACAGATGGCGAGATAACCATCTCGAAAAAGAAAACAAAATTACATCGACTGGTCTGGACTGAGATTATGGCAAGCAGTGTCTAAACTGCTAGATGGTACTGAACACCAATCGTCCCTACGGCAGAGTCATGTTTCACAGTACACTAACAAGACACATCAAATTTTTAAAGACATTATCATCGTTTTAAATTACTGAACCGGTTGCGTCTAAAACATTCCATTCGTGTTTTATCGAATGTAATAAAATCAACGTCATCAAGATCGTAAAAGAGTCTTAAAAATTACCTACTAGCTTTACAGCGGTCATATAATGTTAATAAAATGCACAATAAATGTGTAGGCATATTGACATTTCGTATAGACTGCTTAAAGTTATTTGAGACTGAGCAACACTTGTTATTCATAGGCATCTCTTGCTTCAGCCTTGGCACCATTTAATTAGATACATTAGTCGACCGCTTGTGCCTTTTAAAATGGTCAAATTTTATAAGACGTGCACAGCATCCATCATTATTACATGACGGGATTGTTACTGTGGTCGATTCGGTCACCTGTCATCATCATCATATCAGCATAACGGCCTGTTGAAATTCACTGCTGAGTCTATACTCAGGGGTCTATACCCCTAGGGGGTTATTCCATAATTCCATGCTTGGCAAGCGGTTTGGCGATCGCAGTATTAGACACCTCGAACCTGAGACGCTGCTGCCCATCAATGGTCTGTTGAATTTGGTCTAGTGTGTTTGGAGATTAGTTATTCTGCCATCTATCGGTTGCCAATTGCATTGTCAAGACCTTTCTCTGTTTAGTTACCTCTTACGACATCCACAGGAAGAAAAGAGCTTTAAACTTTACTTCTTACGCTTTAAGAAGTAAAGTTGAATCACAAACCATGAGGCATTCTATTGTGGTCATCGACTAGTAGTAGCATAAGTGAGTACTTTTAAACTACATTTTATGATATTGTCACGATAGTGGAGTAGTTGTGTTATCCGAATTCAGAGTCAAGAGACCTGAGTTCAACAATGAGTTTTTTCAAAATTTATGTACTATTTATATCGTAGGCTTAGACATAAAGACGGCGACAGGCTCACTAACTGTTACGTTGCCCAAAAAATGTCTTTATTGAAAGGTCGAAAGATTTTGTCCGGACCTCTGCCTGTCTCAGTATCAGGAACAGCATATTCTTTTGCTATTTTTGTACATTTTGCGATGATAAGTATTTCAAAAATGTTTACGTGAGTTCAATTTAAACCTATCGCAGTTAATATCATTAATCAAATCTGTCTTTAAAACAATAACCATCTATATTAATTCCCCGGTAATAATAACCTATTATGGGCACATAACATTGTATTAACCGAACGTCAAACAGTTATTTAGAGTAGTGCCCTTGGGCGGTTGTCCAACTAATGACTCCGCAAGATTAATGAATTAACTAATTACGTTCGCGACAATCTATGTGTCTTTAAATTGTACTTTTTGTTCGATACATCGCTAATAGAATATAATGGTAATCCATGCTTATAATAAGTATGTATAATGCAGGTACATTATACCTACCCCACTTATTTCGACACGAACCAATGAATATGAAAACATATTAGATAGAAATTAGACTGCTTTTTGTATTAGAGCTTGACTAGAGGTGACATGTGAGTTGAACTATCGAAGTTCATGAAATATGGGGTATATATACATAGAACGACCGTGGACGAGTGGCGTACACACCGGTATTCAAGGTGTCGCCAGCAATTAATTCCCGGGTTAGATTCGCGGACTGATCATTGTAGGAAACCATTTTTTCTACATTGTCTGGGGTCTGAGTCTTTTTAGTGGCTTTCGTTGTTTCCGATTACATAACACAGTTGCTTCAGCTACTTATTTTGGAATCAGAGAAATATATGTGATATTCTTCCTATGTATGTGTTTATTTATTTACTATAAAATAATAAATATGTAAAGAAAGTTAGTGCTGATGCCGTATTTTAAATAATTGATTTATTAATTAATGTTGTTATTGTTAAAATTTTAAAACTACCAGGTACCTATTGCATCAAACAATGGGAATAATAATAATAATAAACTTATATTACATAGTACTTACAGAGTAGATTAAAGTACCGGTGAACAAAAAAGAAAACTTTAATAACATAGGATACAAATGTCTCAATATAGGTATATACGGCACTATTAGTACAGATTCAAAAAAACACTACGTCATAAATAATATCTATGGTTAGTAAAATTTTCTTCCTTTAACAATAAGTGACATTATTCTAACATTGAAATCGACTCACCTTCTCTCCTCATGCCCATTTTGAGACATTTCCTCAGTCTGCAGTACTGGCATTGATTTCTATGGTGCTGATCGATAGGACAGTTCCTATTTCCCCGACAGGAGTACGTCAAGTTTCTTCTTACGGACCTCTTGAAGAATGATTTGCAGCCTGCGGAAAAAATATCGTGTTTAATGTTTAGCATTGCAAAACAAATTGTTCAAGACAATCAAATCCGCATGATAAGATTGGTTATGGGTGGAACTCATAAAAAAAAAATTTTTTCAATAAAATCTTTTACTCATCTCATCTTTGCCTAAAGTAAATAACAAAAAAATTGTTGACACGCGAATAAATAAATGAATGAATATCTTCGCGCAATTCCCAATATAGGTATAGACTGAGGCCTAGTCTAGACAATTTGGTCCCGTTGACCCACCTTCCACCGAAGATATTTTTGGGACAACGTGACAGGTGATGAGTCCGTAGCCTTCTTAATGTCCAAGCCAACGATAAATTCGTACATAAGGTTTTGAAAAAAAAAAAACCGTTGGTACGCGCCTGCTATCTGGCGATCGAACTCGGGTCTTTTAACTCGAAATTCCGACCACCCAACCAATCGGCTATCGTGACTCGTTTTGAATGTAATAGGTATATGGGAGTTAGTACGAGCTCTCCACGTATGGTATATTTAATTAATGACGTGTCACATATTTTTTGCATTTTCGCCCTCGGAAACTAACATAGAATATCTGTTAGGTAGGGTATAAATTTCATGTGTATTACATGTGCCATTGGCCATTTTCTAGGGTTTTCTCTTCGTAGTCTCTTACTTATTTATTTATCTCTTTATTCTTTTTTGCAAAATATGCTTTACAAGGGGCGGACATAATGCCTCTTTGCATTCTCTGTCAGTCAACCTTGGGTGATGGTGAAAAGCATGTTGGCGGGTTACGACATCCAAGAGATGAAATTTGTTGTTAAATTCTTACACTGACACCACCCAATTTTGTAAATGACTCAGTCTCTTATGACATTATTATTTTCAAAACAATTTTCAGATTCGAACGATATAAAATATATTAACAAACATGGCTCTGTCTATTATAACCTTTAACTAAGTTAAACAATTTACAATAAATTAAAAAAAACAACGTAACGTGAGCACTATGGTAAGCTGTAACTTTTTAAAACCAGTAACTATTTAAAGCCAGTAGGAACTGTTGTTAGTTTAACTTGTTATTAGTCTAATACCATTTAATTGTATTACCATAATCTAATATATCATAGACTATTCGATGATAATTCGACCATTTATATGGAAGAATCGAAACGACACGAATTTATAAAACAGTTAAAATACCAACTTAAAGATTTAAATATAGTTATGTCTGCGCTCATGAATATGTTATGCTTAAACACAAGACATAAGTGACAATTTTCGTTAGTAGACGCCAGCTAGAGTATTATAAGCAAAACTGTATTTAATAAATACTACAAGTTATAAGTCAATAAGGGTCAAAATTGGTCAATAAGGTTTTAAATTTGTTTGTTTTGTTCAGAGCCATAAATTGTAGATGAAATGGTAAAAGTATAGTCGAGATCTATGTTAATTGTTGTAGGAAGTTCTATTTGTAAACATGTCTTCTATATTTAATGGTTATGAAATAGCTTTATCATCAGTATTTCACTTTTTTATTATCTTATGAATGTCTTTTGCAGTACTCGTTACTTCCTGAAAAGTTTTAATATCGTTAAGTCAAAAAAAAGTAACAGTAAAATAAAACAAAATGTATTGATACCGATGACGTGATTGCAGCGTTTGAGGAGCGAGTTGTCTAATACTGCGATCGCAAACCCGCTTGCCGTGCTTGGCGATGGTGGCAAATCCTCCTGGAGGAGATCTATATCCTGCAGTGAATTTTTATAGGTCGTTACGTTGATGATGACCAACGAAAACGATTGCAGATGCTTATCAATTCTCAAATTTCAAACATCAAAACATACGAATAAACCTAATTTATTATGACTGGTTCTTCATTATAATTTAAAGAAAATTAAATGTCCAAACATTGGCCGCGCGTCCATAAACACACAAATGTCAACAACTATTCATAAGGATTATAATTATAATATTTAAATATTATTAGAAAGTGCTCGGACTGTAAATTTACGAGTAAAGTGTCGTTCACACTTGCGTGATCTTACAACATTAGATCGTTGTATTAATGTATTGTAATGACTTGGTTTAATATAAATCATTTTATATGAAATACAGAGCGGGTTGTCTTATTTTAAGTAATTATGATGAACGTTCAATTTAGACGATATAGCTTCGTTAGCTAGGGATTGCGGCTCCGAATTCCGTTGTGAATATGAATATTGTTGTTTGTATTCGTTTTAATGATGTTTAAATGGATATGTGGCGTGGTCTTTCACTGCAAGCTGTATGCGGAAGCTCAAAGTTGCTCAGCGTGCTATGGAAAGGGCTATGCTCGGTGTTTCTCTGCGTAATAGAATCCGTAATGAAGACATCCGCAGCAGAACCAGAGTAACCGACGTAGCCGTAAGGATCAGCACGTTGAAGTGGCAATGGGCCTAGCTCGTAGAACTGACAACCGTTGAGGAAGAAAGGTTCTCGAGTGGCAACCGCGTTCAGGGAAACGCAGTGTTGGACGACCCCCCACGAGATGGAGCGACGACTTGCAAAATATTGCGGGAAGTCGATGGTAGCAGGTGGCTGAGGACCTTTCACTGTGGAAAGTTTTAGGGGAGGCCTATGTTCAACAGTGGACTCTTGATAGGCTGTAAAGAAGAAGAAGAAATGGATATGTTGTATTTTTATTTTTGTGGTTATATGAAAACGTAGATTATCTCCAGCCGTTTGTATTTATTCATCAAACAATCGTCCCTTGCGAGATTTAATTATATCCGCAACACTTAGATTCCGCAATACAATACAAAAAAAATCTAGGATAATTTAAATTTTAATCTAGTTAGTCGTTTAGAAACATGCTTAAAGCACCGACAATGTAAAATATTCTAATAACATATAAAAAAATTAAGTTGAAACTGGAACTACGTAGATGGAATTTAGCATTAACATTACAATTGAAACTGCAAGAAATAAAATGGTGAAAGACCCAAATAAGTCCACAGTAAAGACGCGTTTGTTTTGTTTAGATTATAAAAAATATCTTCACGCAATTCCCAACACAGGGGTAGACAGAGGTCTAGTCTAGACAATTAAGTCCTTTCGACCCACCTTCCACCGAAGATATTTTGGGGACAACGTGACCGGTGGTGAGCCCGTCGCCGTTTTTATGTCCAAGCCAATGATATAATTCGTACATAAGTTTTTGAAAAACTCATTGGTACGAGACTGCCACCAGGGGATCGAACTCGGGTCTCTTGACTCGACATTCCGACCACCCAACCACTCGGGTTTCGTGACTCTTGATTTTAAACTTATGCTACTCCTATATTGCGAAAGGCGTGAAGATACAGTACTTTTAAAACATTATATCATAGAAATAAATAAATAAAGCATAATTCACGCTTAAGAACCTACCTCTAACGTAATAAATTTAAATAGCTTATCGTAAAATTCTAAGACAGGAGGACCCTCTAAACACGCTTTCGGTATAAATCTCGGTATAAATTTTCTACCGAGATATCCGCAATCGGCACGAAACTGAAAATGCATCGGCCCGCCTTCCCGCCAACAATGCCGGCACATTCCCCCGCTACGGTGCATCTTTCGAGACCGTTAGCAGAAGCTCTCCACGTCCTCACAGATAAGCTCGCCGCGTAAGCTGCAGACACAACTAGCGGTTTGTGTTAACATTTAACAAAAGTTGTTTTAATCCATATATTTTTTTTCTAAAGAAATGTTTGGATATTTATCTGAGTTCATATTTAACAAAAGTTTTTAATTCATGTATTAAAAAAACAGTTTGATTTTATATTTCGACAATTATATATTTGTCGTGTGTCGTGTTATGATGTGATGCGATCGTCAATCCGTTTGCCGAGCAAGGCGGCTATGGAAAACTCTCCCATGGGACAGGCCTATTCTCAGCAGTGGACTATAACAGACTGTTATATAATTTATGTTTGTATGTGTGCTTAATACAAACGCAAAACTAAGCCGTTTAAAGCTAGATGAGCCGAAACTATATCAAAATCATTTATATAAATTGCTAAACGATTTGTCTGATCTTTTTGTAGTGTTCGGTATTACCAGGACGAGGTATATATGTCAATCTTTTTTCCTAAGTCCATAGATAAACTTGGCAATTACGAAAATACGATAACGAAACGATAGTCTACTTGTTAGTGACTCAGCTTCAAATCTAAGGTTAGTGAGTTCGAATCCCGCCAGGGACAAATATTTAAATGGTTAAGTTGCATGTTAGTACTCGATTCATGGACGTTTATATGTATATGAGATTATTTATCTACGTAAGTAAACATAGACATACACGAACTTTATTGGATACCCACAATACAGAGAAGTTAAGAGTCTAATAAAAAGGTTTTTCGTGACGCCGTGTTACGTATATATCAATGTAAATATATTTTACTGTTGGAAAGTACACTAAGACGGCTATAGGCTCGCCACCTGTTACAGTGTCCCAAATAGGCCTCGGTGGAAGGTGGATCGAAACTTCGCTTGGACCTCTCTCTACTCTAGTATTGGAAAAATGCGTGAATATATAAATAAAAAATAATCATCGCGTATTAATTTTATACACAATATACGACTACATCCCTGGACGATTCCCTCGATTCCCAGTCGCGTCAATGTTAGAAAACAATTTTTGTACATTTTCTCCAGTGTACATTTCGTGGGTGTTCGTAGTAACTTCATTGTTTCCGTTTCCCTGACGCGAATACTTTAGCAACTTTCTTTGGTATCAAAGCATGTGTTTTTTCTTATCTATGTATGAATTTATTTATTAAAATAAAATAAATACCTTCACGCAATTCCCAATAGGGGTAGACAGAGGTATAGTCTAGACAATTAAGTCCCTTTGACCCACATTCCACCGAAGATATTTTCGGGACAACGTGACAGGTGGTGAGCTCGTCGCCGTCTTTAGGTCCAAGCCAACGATATGAATCGTACATAGGTTTTAAAGAAACCCATTGGTACGTGCCTGCCACTTGGGAATCGAACTCGGGTCTTTCGACTCAAAATTCCGACCACCCATCCACTCGGCTATCGTGAATTTATTTATTATTTTATTTATTATGTTTGTGTTACCTACGTTTTATCTGATTCCATAATATAAGTGCTCAAGCTGCTTTGTGATTAGAGCAATATATGAATGAAGTTGTCCCTATCTATTTTAAAAAAAAATATCCTTTCTATAGAGTGCAAAAGAAAACAGCACATTTAAACTTGTCTCTCCTTCTGTCAGTATGTAGCGAGAACCGTCGCATCCCAATTAAAGCTATCGCTGGGAATATCAACTCTTGCAAATTGTATTCCGCGCGAGATGATAACGGGTGCATTGACATCGCCACAGAGATTTGAGACGAAACACGGAACAATGGTTAGGGATTAAAAAGATTATGCCGGAAACGCTAAAGCCGTAGACGACTCTCTGAATAGACATGAACCTGCTGTGTAGAGACTCTTTCTTTTATATAAATGCCATACTGGGCGTTTACATTCGGAAATTTATTCAAGCCAATCTCAATACTGGGATAGGTAGAGGTCTAGACAATTAAGTCCTTTCGACACACCTTCCATCGAAGACATTTTCGGGACAACGTGACAGGTGGTGAGCTCGTCGCCGTCTTTAGGTCCAAGCCAACGATATGAATCGTACATAGGTTTTAAAGAAACCCATTGGTACGAGCCTGCCACCTGGGGAGTAAGAGCGGAAGGCTAATTTCTCAATGAAGAGAGTAGCAGGTGCAAAAAAGCGACAAAGTTTAAAGGATTATGTTTATATAAGATTTTATTTGGTAATACTGGGGCAGAGTTGTAGAAATTTATAAATATGCATATATACGTATGAATATCTATGACTCGATTACAAACATTCATATTCATCACACAAATGTGAACTCGGGTCTCATGACTCGAATTACGATCACCTAACCACTCGGCTATGACTTTACTATAACTTTTTTTTTGTCTTTTTTATAAACGTTTTTATAAACTTTTTAATAAACTTATGTACGATATTGTGTACGATAAATAGTAAAGACTTCAAAAAGACAGCGACTGACTCACCACCTTTCACGTTGTCCAAAAAATATTTATGGTGAACGGTGGGTCGGAAGGACTTGACTTAAACCTGTTTATCCCAGTATTGGAAATAGCGATAAAATGAACATTTATTTTCAATATATTAAAATCAATATATTTATAAATGTTTTAACGTCAGTTTGCTAAGTGTTGTATCTAGGCCGGAATGAATTGGCAAACTATGATGAGTGATCTAATATCTGTTAGTAAGCCGCAGAGCAATAGTAATTGATACTTTTACTATACATTTTTTCTGGGTAAGGACACGCTCTGTACTACTTATAGCTTTTGAATTGTTACTTATATGTTCAAGCATAGAGTAAAGAATTATTTAAGTGAAAGTTTTGTCATGAGTCTTAAGTGAAAACGATTAGACAGATTATATTTATTGATATTTGGGGTACAGATAGGTTTACTACCCGGATTTTCATATTTAATATTAATATACGTATTATATTAACATTAAACATAAAAGTATCTTCATGCCATTCCCAATACTGGGGTAGATAGAGATTTAGACATTTGTGTCCCATCGACCCACCTTCCAACGAAGACATTTTTGGGATAACTTGACTGGTAGTGAGCCCGTCGCCGTTTTTATTGGATATAAAGACGGCGACGGGCCACGAGCCAACGATATATATTATACGAAAAAAACCCATTGGTACGAATTGCTATCACCTAACCACTCGGCTATCGTGAAGTTTAATTCTCGAAGTAATATTTAAGTCATTAAAAATTAGGCGAACACAGCTCGTTTTCAACCTACTCCAATAATAAGGAGTTACCGAAACATAGATAATAAATTGCCTTTCAGCTCTTCATTGTGCTGGACGTACCATCAAGTTAGTGTCTGTAATATTAATTTCGTAAGCCGCACATCACAAATAATAACTACACAATTATTTACGGTCTATATTCATGCAAGTTACGTCAAAATTTTAGCCAATAAAGCAATAAATACGAGTAGGTTCATGTTCCCATTTGATGCGCTTATTTAAGTACTATTCATAACTCTAGTGTGAGTTACAAAATATAGTTTGCAATGCATTTCCCGATACTCTCGTATGATAGATACTCTAGATGATTTAGTTCGACGACGTGACAAGCGGTAAGCCTGTCGCTGGATCAATGTCCAAACCATCGACCTAATTTGTACATAAATTTGGTGAAAGTCATTAGTACGAGCCTTTCGGATCGAACTAAGTCTCCGCATTTGAATTCTAATCACCCAAATACAGGTTACAGTAGCTTCTATAAGGTTACGAACACAAAGCAAAAAAAGGCATTTATATTTGCTGTTCAGCAAGTATAACACGGCTAAGTAGAAACAACAAGGTCACTATAAGCAACAAATTGAGTATAAAATATTCATCCTTCATATTTTTTGAGTGTGAAATCTTCTTAAGCACCATTGTAACGCGAGACTGTGAAACGTTATAGCAACAATAAAAAGAAACAAAATTATTTAAGCCATACATAAAGAGACTTTTGAAAAGAGACAATAACTAAAATGATATATGTGTCATAAGGTGTTTTACAAATTTCCCCTTATGATGTACAACTTGATAAAATTTGTCTGGGTGAACTATTTAAAATAAAGTAGTTATCACAAAATATCTTTTATTTATGAATTTTAGGCAAAAGTAATCAAACATAAAGCCAAATGAATGTAAACTTGCAAACGCGGGAAATATAAAAACAAAGATCAACGAAGGTTATAATCACCTTTGTAATACAAGGCGGATTAACCACAGATTAAGCAGCGCTAGAGATTAGTTTTTGAAATTGAATTAGAATCGAATCAATCGAGTGAGAACGTTATTGATGGTTATGTAATCAATCACCGACGGCTTTTAAGATTGAAGTTCATTAGTAACTCGCCTCAGGTCGATGAGGAATTTGAACTTAGCTCTAAATCCATAATTAAACCCTAAAACTGAATTGGAAGGCGTTAAACAAAGTCATTTTTTTCAGAAATAATTTTTTTATTTTTTTTATACCGGAGGACAGAGATTTTGGTTCGGTATGCAGGTAATGTGGTAGTCGCCAAAATTTCATGCTTCCCATAGCCAAAAACATATAGACGTCAATAGTCAAATCATTGCTACCCGTGGTTGTAAGGAGAGGTGACGAAGTGTAGGCACCTTTGAAAATATCACAGACGTTACGAGGCGTCTTCTACCTCCAGGACCAAACCGAACTAAACATCTTTTTTTATTTTTTGGTCTATTTGTCTCATTTAACACAGTTAAAGCGGTTTTATGTATAAAAGTTACCACTAAATGTAAAATACTACTAAGTAAATAATAATGAATAACCGTATTTTATCTAATTCGTGGTTGGTAAATATTTGACGACAATTATGTTCAAAACTATTCATGTTCTGGCGAAATTAATTTCAAAACTGCGTTATTTTAAACAATAGGGTTGACCCTAGGTTAAGTTATTTCAGTATAAACAGAAATATTTTATACCAGTTTAAAAAGCAAAGAGCTCATCACGGCTCAAGTGATGATGTCACAACTGACATTCTTAAAAGCAGTTTCCACCGTCACATTGCTCTGTAGTAAAGACAGAATAATAGAACATGAAATAAAGTAATCAGGATGGTGCACAGTTTGAAAGAGTCTACGGTTAAAGCCAATTATCATTCAATAGTAATTAGGATGGCAATGGCAGATAGAAATTTATTTGATAACAATGTATTTTGCATCGGCATAAGAATTTATCGCCCTTTTTCTTTCCGTGGTTGTCATGACGCGACAAAGCGATAGACTTTAAAATGACAAAAGAAAATGGCTATATTTTATTGGCGATCTAACGAAGCTAATATACACTTGCAATACCGTAAAGTGCGTTGCCCATCTTTAAGAAAGGAATAATGAAAGAGGATGATAAAGAGGGAAAAGAAGACGGGGGCTTCACGTTACTACATGATAAAGCAAAAGCTGCCTCTAATGCACGATATTCTGCAAAACAGTGACCGCAGTGTAGCCGTCCTATTCATGCAGCAATAGAAACTGTCATTTGGTTGTAACACGTCCTATAAATGATGATATTGCATAGATACGACGAGTGTTACGTGCCTGATACTGCGATCGCTGGCCGAAAAAAAAATCAGTGTAAATGTCATAGAGAAAAGAGTAAGGGTTATGAAGATGCTGGCGCTAATAGATTAGATAGCTTAGTAATGTTTTTAAGGAGCCCGTTATCGTTGGTGCTTCGTTGCTGTTACCCATTGAAGTTGCAACTTATAGATGGAATTGTATATGTATCATTGTACTACAGAGACGGTGGTCGAAATGTGGTGGTACAGGTAGAGCTATGAGGTGTGTTAAAGTCCCGATACCGAGCGATATCGTAAAAGAGACTTTCATGTGTAAACATATGGAATAAGCAGTATGCTTATTTATTTAATGTAGAAATTCATGCTGGAGTTAATTTATTCGCAGATATGGTTAATGCAATATGCGAGTTTTATCAAGCCATCAATGAGCAAGAGTACCGTTTGCGGCAAATTCTCCTGCAATGGAAAGTCCATCCAAAGTCAAGCTAGACTTTTACTATTTTATTAACATAAGCAAGCTCCGAATATAAGCAGAAGTATGTAAGAGAAGTATTTATAAGAAGTTTATTTTGTTATTAAGAGTCACGATAGCCGAGTGATTGGGTGGTCAAAATTTTGAGTCAAGAGACCCGAATTCGATCCCCAAGTGGCAGGTTCGTACCAATCGGATTTTCAAGAACTTATGTTCGAATTATATCGTTGACTTGGACATAAAAACGGCGACGGGCTCACCACCTGTCAGATTGTCTAGAAATTACCTTCGGTGGAAGGTGGATTATAGGGACTAGACCTCTATCTATCCCTGTATTGGGGATTGCATGAAATATTTTTTTATAATTTATATTTATATTGTGTAATCAAATATTTATTTTCGATAAGCGACAGCCCTGAATATCAATAACTTCCCTTAATCATTTCATTAAAACAGGCCTGTACAAAAGAAGGAGTTTAATGACAAATTACCCGCTTTAATGACTCGAACGGATCGGGCCTTAATGATCTAGGTCCTGCTCCTCGGAATTTGTTCCACACACACACACACATACACACGCACAAATATACTTTTCACTCGAACATTAATTTAGTTATAAATTAATTGGATATAATTATTAACGTATTTCATAAAAAATAAGAAGGTGTATCTTCTAATTCTTCGTAGTAGTGTGCAATGTTTGCACAGTTAGCAATACAAAAATATAATGAATAATTCATGAGTATATTAATATAGCCACAATGGCCGAGTGTTTGGGTGGTCGGAATTTTGAGACAAGAGACCCGAGTTAGATCCCCGGGAGGCAGGCTCGTACCAATGGGTTTTTCAAAAAACTTATGTACGAATTACATTGAATTGTCTAGACTACACCTCCGTCTATCCCTGTATAGGAAATTGCGTGAAGATATTTTTTTATTAGTATATTAGAATATATAAAAGGTATTGTATAGCACATTCCATATTGTGTTATTTCCGTGTTTATTCGTTTGTATTTGAATCATATTCAATTCAGTTAAAGTTCGAGTATTGTAATTATATTTTATTTGAAGCTAGCTTAGCCAACCACGCTTGGGTGTGGCATAGTATAGTAAAAATAGTTATCTTTAAGACTGTTCCCGTACTAACTCGGAAGTAAGAAATACAAATTATATATGAACATTCTTAGGTTAAAATGCAACGACTGTTAAAATTTCAAACCAATTCGACGACCAAATTTCGAGTTCAGCGACCGCAAACCTACCAACACTCAATTTTCAAATAAAGATAATCTATGTAAAATATATTTATATTTTTTTTAATAAAAATCTATAGGTTCCACTCGCACATACTCACTCTCCCACTGTACGAAATGTGTAATGTGTAAATCATTTCAGTTATTCAGATGTTTTAATTGGGAATAATCATATGTCTTTAGGATTTGTTACATTTTAATCATGTACCCTAAGCTCTAACATCTACGCTTAATCAGACTTCACACTGGCAATAAGAAAAAAAAACAACACATAACTCAGAAAACGAACATAAAAAATAAATAGCTTCCATAGACAGTGGATTTACGACGTGACAATCATAGGGCTGTTACAATATGTCAGGTGTTAAATTTCAAATATGGCCGTTAACCTGTCACAAACTTATGTTTACCTTATTGAGGCGTAGGGCTGGCACTTATTTAATTCTCATAAATAATATATTAAGAGGAATCTAATTTTCATTAAAGAGCCGCATGTTCCGAGCCTCTAGAGCATTTTATTGACAGTTTTAGTGGCGGACGAGTGCGCCACACACGCGCCGATGGTGAATTCAATTTAAAAAGTGGAATGAGATAAAAATAAATAAATTCAGAGAGACACTTATGTTTAGAGTCGGTCGTAAAGATAGGGTTAACTGCGACCGTATCGCCGGACAAAACATACCATAAACTGACCGGCCGTGGTGGCTGATAGTGAGGGCGGCCGCATCGGCACGATAACGATAACGGAAGTTAATTCGAATTCATTCTAATTTTTATCGACGTATTCTGATACCTGTGAAATTATAATATTAAATCTTAAATTGTAGGGAATGAAGCCTATTTAAATGATAAGTCAATTAATTTGGATATGTGTACGATATATTGTGAAAATTTAATACTTGTTAGTTTAGATATAGTGCGTAATTCTATAAATATTATAATGCATTTTCTTATATTTATGCTTGTAAGGCATGATAGATTTTTGTTATCTAGCGACATCATAAAAACCGGTGAAAACGCTACTCTCCTCCGGATTTTGTCAATTATTAAATTAATTACAAATAAACAATTATAAAAAGAAATTTATTAAATTTAAAAATCAACTAAAGTGGACAGGGTACGAATCCGCGACTTCTGGCGTATCGTGGCAATGCTCCCATATCTTACCTCCGAGTATCGAGCGACCTCTGCTGTATAGGGGTCAGACTCTGAACAGCAGAGGTCGCGGGTTCGAATATCGCCCGTGTCATTTGAGTTTCTATACCTATTGATCAGATTTTAAAAACGCTCTGAGCTCTGAAGTAACTAAAACTAGTGAGTGAAAAGTATCTTATACCGTATCGTAATATACTATCTGAAACCTAATTATGTGGTTGTAGTTTAAGCGTTGTCTTCGTGATGTATTTCATCATCATCTAAAATTTACAAATAATAAATAACTCATTTAACTGCAATATACTCGGCCGTTGATTGCAAAGAACATGGGACTTTTTTGGGAACAATCCATAAAATAACATACTTAGTATTATAAATTAATACTCTATCCATTTGGGGATGTATTATCGACAAAATACAGATATCATATTAATGAAAAAATAAATAAAAAAATCACGATAAAATAGTCGTTTGTTGTTCAAATCACTGGAAATCGTAAATGAAAATTTTGTAATAATAATAATAATAAATATCTTCACGCAATTCCCAATACAGGGGTAGACAGAGGTCAAGTCTAGACAATTAAGTCCCTTTAACCCACCTTCCACCGAAGGTATTTTCGGGACAACGTGACAGGTGGTGAGCCCGTCGCCGCCTTTTATGTCCAAGCCAACGATGAAATTCGTACATAAGTTTTTGAAAAACTCATTGGTACTGCCACCTGGGGATCGAACTCGGGTCTCTCGACTCGAAATTCCGACCACCCAACAACTCGGCTATCGTGACTTTTTGTAATGATTTCTTGTATTTACGCGAATGCTACACATCTTAAATAAAATGATTTTGACCCGTGACCACGGATGCTGTCAAGCATCCGAAACGGCGCTAAGTAAAAATAGTTTGTTAAAAACTAATTAGAAAACGCGATAAAATCCGAAAATCGTTTTATTTAAGATGAAACTTTTATATTCATCTCGATAACAATCAGCTACATCACTGGCTACAGGTGTCAAATGCGATCCGTATTGTTGCTAACAAATGCGAGCATTTAAGTCTAAAGGAGCATTTCATCGGGGAACCTTGTCGATTTAACACCCGTACACGTTTCACTGTGATTCACTTGTATCCACCGGACTTATCGTAATGCGACATGGTTGCATCAAGATCAGCGGGAGGTCACACTCTTAGTGAAGTGGATTTGTCGACATCAAAATAACAGTTTATGTTTACGACATAAATGCGGTTAATCTGTATCGCTTTTTTGAAAAGTGGCTTTGAGGGAAGAATTAACTTAGATTCATAACTTTGCTTTTCATTTCATGTATATTAACGTATGATGAAGGCAAACATTTTGTGAAAAAATTTCCAAATTACAAGCTAGGTATATGCAAAATTTCAGTAAAAAGTTACTAAAAATAAGTCACGATAGCCGAATGGTTGGGTGGTCGGAATTCGAGTCGAGAGACCCGAGTTCGATCCCCAGGTGGCAGGCTCGT
Organism: Sericinus montela; assembly: GCA_029286605.1. Taxonomy (NCBI): domain Eukaryota; kingdom Metazoa; phylum Arthropoda; class Insecta; order Lepidoptera; family Papilionidae; genus Sericinus; species Sericinus montela. The sequence goes on along the minus strand of JAGSMR010000054.1, from coordinate 1,840,136 downwards.
ACCAATGGGTTTTTAAAAATTTATGTACGAATTACATCGTTGGCTTGGACATAAAGGCGGCGACGGCCTCATCGCCCGTCACGTTGTCCCGAAAATATCTTCGGTGGAAAGTGGGTCGAAGGGACTTAATTGTCTAGACTAGACCTCTGTCTACCCCAGTAAAGATATTTATTTATTTATTTTATTTAAGTTACTAAAAACAACACAATATCATGTTTTTGTTGACTTTCAGTTAATGATTATAGAAAAAGTATAAGAAAATACATTTGTCTTATAAATAGTAAAAAAAAAATGTATATATATGGTGAATACCTATCCAATATGCTACACACCAATAAATTTTAATACGAACTGCTCACAATTATTACTGAAAATAAATTCTCAATGCGATAATACCAAAGCATAGGTATGTTATATCCACCTATTAGTAACTGTATTCATTTTCATATTATCATACGAATGTATCGATTACCGGACATCGACATCGATTAATTTCGACAAATATGGGATCCGTTAATTTCCTTAATGAGACATCGATAGCACATAACCGTGTCGATACGTCCATATTTACGGATGCTATTCGAATATAAAATCTCTGTCAAAATGTTTATGAGATTATTTCAAATTAAATAATTTCAAAAAAGTCATTTTCCAATAATTTAAGAATACGATTTTTAATGTGTTCTAATTTAATTTAAAAAATATAACAACGGTGTTGCTGGCAAGCTTTGTTTTGTAATTATTTTTTTAAATATTGTTTCAAGTATCAATTACAGTAAATACTTAAGAGATTTTGTTAGAGATTTTGTAGAAATAGCTTATTACATATAAATACATACGCAAATACGTTTAAACATAGTAATAATAATAATAATGAAGGAAACCAGGTGTGAACAATCAACTTGATAAAATGGCAGAGCAGCACGAGCCGTCTCGTTGTAGACGTCTTAAATAATTTAGTGAAATAAACGTATTGTAATATAACTTTTTGTAATTAAAATATTTTACGAAAGATAGGAAGGAGGGTCGCGACCTATTTGGCGCCACTGCCCATTATTCTTGCACATTGATAAGCCGGCAAGTTGCCGGAATTATTAGTTCCAAATTTCATTATAATCATTCTAATTTGATGCGGTTTTGGTTTGATATTTTGCGACATTTGTGCTAAATTTATAGCTACGGAAGTTGATAGTAGTTAAAGCAGACTGAATTAAAAAAAAATTGAAATTGTTGTGTTTCCCCTTCCTTCCTTACGCATTGCATTTTAAGAGTAAAAAAAAACGCAAGCGTAGCATAGAATGATCTGTACGTTCTGAATTTAAAGTTGACAGTTTTAAATTTAGAACTTACTTTTTTTTAATTATATACAGAAATTTTCAGTTTTTTTTTTTGTTTAAACGTCATCACGAAATCGCTCACGATAAAAAATGTAGCCCATATAAACTTCGAACTGTAGAACGACCTTAAGGTGGCGCTCACCTTAAAAAGGCTAAACTGCCATTATCAAATTAGACCCGACGGAGGTCAAGGAAGTCTTTGGGTTCAATGACCGAAGTAATAGATGCAGTAAGTATTTTATACCATAAATAGATCTTTAAAATTATTTTAACGCGGTTAATTCAATCGAAATTAATTATATTAATAATAATTAAATCGACTCGACTCTATACCCTAATTTGTATCGATCCTGCCTAAGAAGCTTTGAAAAAGGGTTTCGGGGTCAACTCCCGCTAGTGGCGAAATTTTGTGTGATGACTATAAATGTTTGTACTGGAGTTAAGGACTTTGTTCGTATATATGAATATTATATAATCTATTATCATCAGTCTTTTCTTATATAATGAGGGACAAACGAGCAGGAGGCTCACGTGATGGTAAGTGATCACCGCCGTCCATGAGCACCTTCTATACCAGAGGAATAGCAGATGTGCTGCCAGATTTTGAGAAAGGAACCCTCTTGGGTACGTACGTATATACCGTACCGTTTTTTTTTTTTGGTGACGTTGTCTGAAATAAGCTACGGTGAAAGGTAGGACCTCTGTCTAGCCCTGTATTGAGAAAATGCTTAAAGATAATATACAGTTAAGTTATTCGCCCAGTCGTAGATCTCTTACGTTTCATTACCAATCGTGCACTTTAAATATATTAACGAAGTTGAAGTGCAAAGTTCAGATTCTACGTGGAAATGAAGGCAGCGTTCTTGGTATCGTGCCAAGAGGAATATGACTTCTTTATTTTCATGCACTCCCCAATACGAGGTTAGTAAAAGGAATAGACAATTTAATCCTTTCTTCGCACATTTCACCGGAGCTTATTTGGGACAGCGCGACAGGTGGCGAACCTGTCGCCGTCTTAGTAGCCAAGCCGACAATACAAATGTCACATTAGTTTTGAAAGAAAAAAAAAAACTCTTTGGATAATTCCTCGTGGGGATCGAACTCGGGCCTCCTGATTCGAATTCAGATCACCCGACCACTAGGCTATCTTATACCAATTACGAGCCTAATATAAGTATTTTAAATTTATAACGATTCCAAAAAATTAAATTAAAAAATTGTAACAGTACAAAAACAATAACGATTTTTTTTTGTTTTATCCAATAACAATCGTAGAAACATCCTTACCGACTTAATTGTGATTTTATTCAAACTTTTTCATCCGGAACAAAACCTATCCTATGTCCTTAACATAACAAATTTCAACACAATTACATAATAAGTGATGATCGGAATTCAAATCAAGAGACCCGAGTTCAACCAGTGGGTTCTTTCCAAAAACATGTACGATTTGTATCATTGGCTAAGACATAAAACGGCGACGAGCTCACCGACTATCACGTTGTCCAAAAATATCTTCGGTGGAAGGTGGTTCGAAAGTACATAATTGTCTAGACCAATGTCTACCCCTGTATTTGGAATGGCGTGAAGATGTAACTATTCGTAACTGGTAGAGAAATATTCACATGCATAACATACGTGTATAAGCACAGAGTATGTATTGTGGAGTGTAGATTTCTGAATGCAGTATGTGGCGTGTTAAGTGATTATATTAATTGACTAGACCGTTCCAAGAGAAAGAGGTTATTTAGTTCCCAAGCCGTCGCATCCAGCTCTTATCGCTCGGCCATCTCGTCGCGGAGACGTGAAATTAATGATTTATCTGATGGAACCCATCTAATACTTTCCTGTCGATTGTTTTCAATGTACACATGGGTATAGTTTTAGCGTTAATACATGTAATTATAATGTATTGTGGTACCCCATGTGAACATTTTCAGGTTATTAAATTAAATAGATATTTAAAAAAATCAACTGATACAGTAAGTCAAGATATCCGAGTGGTTTAAATTTCGAGTCAAGAGACCTGAGTTCGATTCTTAGGTGGCAGGCTCGTACCAATGAGTTTAAAAAAAAACTTATGTACGAATTATATAGTTGGCTTGGACGTAACGACGGTAACGGGCTCACCACCTGTCACGTTGTCCCGAAAATATCTTCGGTGGAAGGTGGGTCGAGGGACTTAATTGTCTAGACTAGTACTCTGTCTACCTCTGTATTGGGAATTGCGTGAAGATAATTATATTTATTTATTTATATCACTGATACGGGCGATGGTGGTGGTGACTAGAACTGTCGGACAGATGGTGATTAGAACCAGCTACCTCCACGGAGCCACGGAGCCTCCTGCCGCGGAGCCACCGTGTCCTCTATGCATCAGTCGAAATTTTTAATCTTTGTCTTTATTTATGCCTGGTTTGACAGTGGTGACATCCACCGGAAGATTTTCCAAATTCCGAGTTCTACCTCGGGAGTCTCTTGCATAAAATTACATCTATATAAACTATGAACGTGAAACACTATTTAAATACAAATTACTCACCATATCCTTAGAGTCCAAGAAATAACCGTATAAATTATATGCTGTAAGTATACATACAAGATTAGTTTTTGTAATAATAAGATATTGTGCTAACTAAAGTACATTTTTAACTGCGATTCGCCCACCACCATTCACATTGACCCAAACAGTCTTCGTTGAAAGGTGGGTTGAAAAGTCCTTTCAATTGTCTAGACCTCTGTCTACCCCAGTATTGCGAATATGCGTGAAGATAAATTAATTTTTTATTTTTATTGTTATTGTGTACAAGATAAAATGTTAAATGCCTTACAATTAAATAGTTTATTCATAGATTTCGCATCTCAACTGGATGGTTGAGGGTTTAAAACAGAACCTACTTTTATAACTACTGCCTAACTATTAACCACTACTGCTACTTAACTTAGCGGACTTTACTCTGCTAACCAGTATGCGAATATGCGTCTATGGTTCCTGTATTCCACCTTACCCGAGGTCAATATATGAACCTAACTTCATATAAATGTATATTTAGGTCGCTAATGTCTTAGAATTTACCAAATTTGTTTTTATTTAACTGTTGTTTATGTGACAATAAAGTTATTTAGAGGTTAATTAATGTAAGGTTATGTTAGGTTTAGGTTAATAGTTTGAGAGTAAGAGTTATTGTGTTTCATATCATATTATATCTAGAATCTACTAGACGAAATAAGTATTGAAATCAAACAGTATCGGTTTTTCTAAATAAACATACAAATATTCATAAATACATAGGGGCAACATCATATACGTTGCTCTGATCCCAAAGCAACTTGTGTTATAGAAACGAAAACAACGAGCTATCACAAACACAGACCCGAGACCACTTAGAAAAGTGGTTTTCGGCATTGATCCGTTCGATAATCGAACCCGGGACCTCAGAGATGGCGACACCAAGAACCGTCGATTACGGCACTTGTCCAGTGTGGTAGTTTCAAAAGCTAAGTTTTAAAAAGAATAAACGTTGATCAATTGATATTTTCTCACAGGACAGAATTTCAAACGAAAAAGTTTATATAGCATCTGTTTTCATCGCAAAGGACTTTTATGTAATATCAGATTGTCCATAATTAGTGTTAAAAACTTATCAGCCCCCCAATTAAGGTAAATGAATTTACCTTAATTCGAATACTTTAAAAAATCAGTGATTAAACTCGAAACCAACAAAATTTTATTTTAATTATACACGTATTATATTTTTTTATTATATTTTTTGAAAAAATGTGAACGTAATCAAATTAATTATTCTTTAATTATTTTGGTGCGCGAAAATAAACGGCCCTATCGCGGAAACGCAACATTATTTCTGCAATTGCCTTATTAGCATAAGAGAGACGTCCCTTATCTATGGAGGCAGGCAGTTTATGAAAACTTTGTCTTATTGCATTCTGATTAAAGAAGCAATAAAGCGGCGAAACGTAACTAATTGCTATTTTAAGGTCAAAAGGGGAGTTAGAATTAATTTACAATGTTCTTGTTTTGAAGACAGATTACAAAATTTGTAAGTTTTTAAACGAATGAGTGAAAATGAAATGATGAAAAAATATAAAGCGCAAAATTTAACAATATAAGGTGTAGTAGGTACTACTAGGTAGACTAACTTTAAAAGACCATGTGAGCAAATTATTCGAAGAGGGAAGGGTCAAGAATACTTGGATATATGGGTATGAAGAAAATGATAAATTTAAAAAAGCTGTGTTCTCCCTGGCTACCCCATATGGGATATTACGTGAAAATATAATAACAATGACAAATGATAAAATATGCAACAGTAAGATTTTATGATGATAATTCGAACGAAGTTGTTATGAGGGAATTAAGTTACCTTAAGATTCATTTTTTCATGAAAAAAGTTTGCTTCTTCTAAATGAAGTAATATCTAATTTATTTTAACTAAATAACATCAAAATGAAGACATTAAAAAAAAGGTTAAAATGTTATATAATTGCAATAAGAAATAAATGTTTATGTTAGTTTTTGGAAATTAAATATTTAAGCGATTTTACAAAATTCGGAAAAAATACTACCGCAGTTACATCATGCATTATTTCTTTCTTATTTTATCTATCTTTTATTTATATTGTAAAAGTTTCCAAAACGCGTTAAGTTTGATGAACTTAAAAAGTTAAATAAAATCATAATAAATAGTTAAATAAAGTCCAAAACTTTTGAAATGAAAGAGTTCTAACGAGCACTTACGTAATATGCGAGACTAAATAAACAAAATGGCTATCCTACGCATCTTCACGACACCCGCACCGGAAGCATCAGACCTGAGCACCAGTAACCTACATTCTTCCGCCGGCGCGCACTGTGACTTGCACTGCAAACAACTTAACCTTTGACACGGCACTTTCACTTCACGTACTACGTACCCTCGCAAGTGAACTGGCCGTAGTGCTTGCCCGAAGACTTATCGCCGCAGACGACGCACTCCACATTCTGCCCCTTATCGGTCGCTGATGATCCGCTTTGGGTTGAAGCGGCCTGGCTGGCTGGTGTCGATGGCAGGAGTTCGTCGTCGCGCCAGCTGCCGCGGAAGCCGAGCTCGAGAGGCGGGAGGTCGGGGCCCCTCGGAGGGCAAAGCCCCGGGCCGCCGACCCCGCCGTAAACTAGCGCTCCGTGCGTGATGGTGCCGGTTGCGGTCGCTGGGCGAGAGACGCGCGGCGCGCTTGTGTGTCAAGGGTCGCGGCTCAGTCGCGACTGAGCTCAGGTCGGGCCAGGCCTCGGCGCACCGCCATTGGCCCGGTGGCCCGGGGGCAGGGAGCGAAGGCCCCGCCACCTCGACCGCGAGACCCCCTCCCCTCCCCCCCCGCTCCCCCACACCCACCGCCCTCCCCTCGTCCGGGGAGAAAATCTTTCAGTTGCGTACCGTCGGTAAGAAAATCCATTGGGCGGACTTATGTTAGTCTTTGTTTTCGTTGGGCATTTTATATCGTAATTTATTGTATAGTATGCTTGTTATATTCAACACATGTACTTGTCGTTCTGATTTTATGTTGTTTTGTATGTCGATTCCGCAAATTGTTTTGAATAAGTATTTAATTAATTATGTGACTTTATTGTTTAAATTATGATTTTTGTTCTAGTGTGTTTTATTTATTCACTAATTTATGATTATTCATGGAGCAGGTCAGACTAAGAAATAAATTTTTCTAAAATTATGAAACACGTTTCCACCAACTGTACCTGAAAATCCTTCGTATCAAGTTTCCGCTGCCTCCATATTTCTGCTAGCTGCCAGCTACTTGCTATACTTAACCAACGACAGCCGTATTTTCCCTGTTCTATAGTTAGCAAATACGTTCCTACAGATAGCTAATTCTATCATTAATAATATTCGTATGAAAATATACAAATATTATTACAATAAAAGATAATTGTCTATCATAAAATGAATTGCTATTAAAAAGTGTTTAAAAAAAATATGATCGAAATTCGAAATTTAAATTAAGAATGAAATTTCGTTTGACAATCATTCAAAGGCGAAGTAAGCAGAATTAAAAAAAATAACGTCAGCTGTAACATCTAGATGGATCTAGATCGTGAAAGGGGGCGGCGCGCGGGGCGTGGCCGGCCGATCCACTCCTGCGCATGTCAATGTCGCCTCAACTGCCGCGTCCAATTGGGATGTTTTGACACTTCTTGTTGCTTTATATTTGCGTTACGAATGACAGCTTTGTTTTTTTTATTTCAACGTTCTTTTCTAAACTTCATAACGGCAGTTTTATAGACCAGTAGTCAGGTTAGCCGAGTGGTTGGGTGATCGGAGTTCGATCCCCAGGTGGCAGGTTCGTAGCAATAAGAATTATCAAAAAACTTAATTACGAATTATATCGAAGTCACGATAGCCGAGTGGTTGGGTGGTCGGAATTTGGAGTCATGAGACCCGAGTTCGATCCCCAGGTGGCGGGCTCGTACCCATACCGTACGAAAAACCCATGTTTTTCTAAAACCTATGTACGAATTACATCGTTGGCTTGGACATAAAGGCGGCGACGGGTTCACCACCTGTCACGTTGTCCCGAAAATATCTTCGGTGGAAGGTGGGTCAAAATCACAATCTGGCACGTATCCCCAAAAATGCCTTAGGTAGAAGATGGGTCGAATGGACTTCATTGTCTAGACCTCTATCTACCCCGATGTTGGGAATGGCGTGAAATATTTTGAATTTTTATGGTATGTCTGTACCAAATTATGATTTATAGTATCTACACAAAATATAAAACATAAAAGTCAATCACAGTACCAGACAACTACCTAATTAGGGGAATACTAATTATAAAGTAGGTGAGGAACTGAGTAATGTCAGAGAATTATTCTACCAACGACTTTCTTTCTGTTGGAGAAGGCCAACAGTAAATCTATGATTAGCCTTAAATAAGCTACGTTGAAGAAACGCTTTATCGTTGGCTTGTACACTAAGACGGCGGCAACCTTACCATCAGTTACGTAGTTGTAAACTGAGCTGTCGCGAAAGGACTAAATTCTCTAAACACTCTAAACAGTATTGGGAACAGCGTGAAGATATAAAATTGGCGCTCTTCAAATTCAGTTTCGGTTTACAAACTAAGGAGACTCTGGTTACTTGGCGTCTATGGAGAACCTAATACGATGAACAGATTTGAAATTAGAAAAAAATAATACAACAAGATGACGACAAAATTTTTCCACTAATATGATGGTCAAAGGTTCAGACAGCTTAGTCGTGTCAGCCCACATTTCATCAGAGTTCTTAGAACAATGTGACAGGTGGTGAGCCTGTCTCCATCTTAGTTTATGTATACAAATCACACGTAACTTTCGAAAAAAAATCATTGCTACATCCAAGGAATCGAACTCGTTGTCCCTGTGTCAAACCCAGACCATCCAAACACTCACTTAACTAATACAGCCTACTGAAATAATAATAAATAATACAAAAAAAAAAATGGTGGAGAAATATACACACAAATCGTCGTATATAGTCAAAAATTTAAAAAAAAACTTTTTAAATTAGGCTAGAAGATTTAATGAAAAACACGATATTAAAAAGTCACGATAGCCGAAAGGTTGGGTGGTCGGAATTTCGAGTCAAGAGGCCCGAGTTCGATCCCCAGACGGCAGACCAATGGGTTTTTCAAAAACTTATATACGAACTATGTGGTTGGTTTGGACTTAAAAACGGCGACGGCACCTGTCACGTTGTACTGAAAATATCTTCGGTGGAAGGTGGTTCGAAGGGACTTAATTGTCTAGACTAGACCTCTGTCTACCCCTGTACTGGGAATTGCGTTAAGATATTTAATTTAGTTTAATGTAAGATTTAAAAAAATATATCTTTTTTATGAAATCAAAGCTGGATAGATCGTACACTGTAATTTTTTTCTTGTGAAGCGATAGTTATCTGAATGGAGAGAATATTAAGTATATTTTGCGTGTTGCATTGCAAGGTCTCATTTACATACAACACGGTTAATCTAACAATGATTAACATTAATGATGTTTTATTAATTTATTATATTAACTGAGTAATGATGTGACGTTATTAAATCTAGGTACTGGTTCGCCTCGTAGGTAGCGTTGGGAGGAAATACCAGCTAAGAAATATAAACACGAAGACATCCGTTTGACGTGGGAAAGCCCAGAAAATGCCAATAGCTAGCAAGAGATTACGGGAAAACCATGCGGACTAATGAAAGGCAGTAGCGTTTACGGTTCAAAGTTGCTGCGATCCGCTTGATCAGCGTGCGATTGTCACATATCTTCCAAGAAGCAAGTGGCCAAGTAAATTTTTGTAAAATCAGTACTGAAGCTTATGCTTTAGGCAAGAAATCTGATATGTCAGTCTTGTGGGATGAGTTCTAACTAAATATCATAGATGTATCTAAGGTATTGCAGATATATCTTATGGATATAAGTTTTTATTTTTATAATAATAATAAAATAAATAAATAAATATAAATATCTTCACGCAATTCCCAATACAGGGGTAGACAGAGGTCAAGTCTAGACAATTAAGTCCCTTTGACCCACCTTCCACCGAAGATATTTTTCGGGACAACGTGACAGGTGAGCCCGTCGCCGCCTTTATGTCCAAGCCAACGATGAAATTCGTACATAAGTTTTTGAAAAACTCATTGGTACTGCCACTTGGGGATCGAACTCGGGTCTCTCGACTCGAAATTCCGACCACCCAACAACTCGGCTATCGTGACTTTTTATTTTTATAAGCGAGATAATCGTGAGTTTATTGACCTGTTCATTTTCTGCTTTCTCAATTGTTTCCCTTCCCCATTCCTCTCTTAACGATTTAAGTCGTTAATGTTTGTAAAAGATACTGCTCCAACGTTGTATTAGAGCTTCTTACTTTCTTCCTTCTCTCTAACTGACTTCGTTCCTCACCCACCAAAGATAATTCCTCCATGGGAATTAGATATGTTTTTGCGAGGTTCCTGTCACTAATGCCCTAGATCACGTAATGATAAGTCCTCCTTATAAGTAAGCCTTTCGTACGCCATTTTTTTTTAAATAGTTTTAAAGCATATATGTAACGTATTTCAAGGTTATTCATATTAAAAAAAGGCAGAGACGATTTTTTGCAACTTTTTAGTATATTGTTTTTAAGAATTGAGTTCTTATAGAATAAAGGAGGACTTAAAGTCTATACTTATGTAGAGCTGCTGCGACATCCTTTTTGTCTATTTTTATTTAAATTAAACCATCTCAACATTTTTTCCGAATCTATTCTATTCGTTAATACAAAATAAAGGAAACTTCGTTATGGTGTTTGGAATAGAAGACTGAGAATATCTTTAAAAATCAAATATTTTGGCTATCTTTTTAAATATCGACCCGAAAGCCCAGTGGCTTGGTGCTCGGGATTTTGAGACAACAAACCGAGTGGAGTTCGATCCCCAGGTGGCAGGCTTTTTCCTATTATTTTTTTCAAAAACTTATATACGAATTATATCGTTGGCTTAGACATTAAGACGACGCTGGGCTCACCACCTGTCACATTGTCTGGAAAAATTGTCTTCGGCGGAAAGTGGGACGAAAATCTTATTGTATCATTGTCTAGATAAAGTCTTATTGTCTAGATCCCAGTCTACTCTGTATTGAGATAGCGTGAAGATGTTTTAAATATTTTAAGTGAATATATAAACTATTTTCTATTCCTATTTTGAAACGGTAACTTTACATCTTATGAAGAAGTTGCTCCATCCAGTGACACTGGCTCCCATTCACCCCGAGAGGTGAAAGTGCGGGGGTGAAGCGTCGGTAAGAGGTGAAAGGGGGATGAGATAGGGCGGGTCAAAGGTCGCGCCGCCCCGCCCCGCCCAGACTAACACCTACACAGTATATAAATAAATTAGCTCTGAAATCTTCAGTATGTTACACGATTTCACAAAACGCCATTTTGAGGAAAAAGTTCGTGAATACGTCACACATTCGTGACAAGTTTCTGACAGGGAAAAAATATAATCTATTTTTAAAAATATCAAAATCTATTTATTCAACCATACTAAAGAGTCAGGACAGCCGAGTGGTTGGGTGGTCGGAATTTCGAGTCAAGAGACCCGAGTTCGATCCCCATACGACGAGGGTTTTTCAAAACCTATGTACGAATTATATCGTTGGCTTAGACATTAAGACGACGCTGGGCTCACCACCTGTCACATTGTCTGGAAAAATTGTCTTCGGCGGAAAGTGGGACGAAAATCTTATTGTATCATTGTCTAGATAAAGTCTTATTGTCTAGATCCCAGTCTACTCTGTATTGAGATAGCGTGAAGATGTTTTAAATATTTTAAGTGAATATATAAACTATTTTCTATTCCTATTTTGAAACGGTAACTTTACATCTTATGAAGAAGTTGCTCCATCCAGTGACACTGGCTCCCATTCACCCCGAGAGGTGAAAGTGCGGGGGTGAAGCGTCGGTAAGAGGTGAAAGGGGGATGAGATAGGGCGGGTCAAAGGTCGCGCCGCCCCGCCCCGCCCAGACTAACACCTACACAGTATATAAATAAATTAGCTCTGAAATCTTCAGTATGTTACACGATTTCACAAAACGCCATTTTGAGGAAAAAGTTCGTGAATACGTCACACATTCGTGACAAGTTTCTGACAGGGAAAAAATATAATCTATTTTTAAAAATATCAAAATCTATTTATTCAACCATACTAAAGAGTCAGGACAGCCGAGTGGTTGGGTGGTCGGAATTTCGAGTCAAGAGACCCGAGTTCGATCCCCATACGACGAGGGTTTTTCAAAAACCTATGTACGAATTATATCGTTGGCTTGGACATAAAGACGGCGTCGGGCTCACCACCTGTCACGTTGCCTTCAAATATCTTCAGTGGAAGGTGGGTATTGGGAATTGAGTGAATATTTTATTTTATTTTATTTTATTTCAAGGACACAGTTCGTTACTACGTCACACGTTAGTGACACGTTTCTGTCAGGAAACAAAAAAATAAAGGCTTTTTTAAAAATATCATAATCTATTTCCTATTCTATCTATTTTTATATTTTCTCGGTTTCCCAGTAGTGCAGTAATTAGAGGTATAAACAAAGTACGAGTATAGTACTTTCGACCCATTTATTTCTGAGATCTTTTTAGGTACAATATGACTGGTAGTGTGTCGATGGCTGCCATAGGTTTCCAGTCAACGATACAATACATAGATAATTTTCGAAAAATCTCATTGGATAGTGCCTTGCCAGGGATCGAACTCGAGTCACCTGCTTCGAATTCCAATCATACAACCACACGGCTGCAATGTCAGTTGCGTTAGCTTACATTTATTAAATAAAAGTACTATATTTTTTATTTACTAAAGGAGAGACTAAATGAGAGAGATGTCGGGATGATCATCACAAAAATAGTAGAATAAAATTCAACTTATGGGTGACATGAGAGTTGACAGGTGCTGCGATCGCCAATGCGTTTGAGAAGCGTGGCGATTATAACCAATCCTCCTTGACGAGAGAGGTCTTAATCCTGCAGTGGATATACATAAGCTGTTATGCATGTACAAATTTATGATACCGGAACTATCACCGATTTTATACAAAAAACGTTGATAACCTAGTGTATTAAAGTTGTTAAGCTTAACGTTAAATCAAAAGCTCTTCGTTCTCTCACGCCTAAAATGACTGAAAATCTATGGCTTTTGAAATATTTCTGGCTGTGGAAGTCGTATCAAAAACTCAATTTAAATATAGCAAGACTGATTCGCTGAACAAAGTATGATACACCTCTTGGGTCACCAGAAATGATAAACGGAGCTTTTATCAATGTATGACACTCTCACGCCCGGTCTCCGAGGCCTGATTGTCTCCACTCCAAAATCAGAAATGTTTATTTTAATCATTTCTAAATACTGTCCCGAAAAATGTTTTCTTTGTAAGGTGGGTCGAAGGGACTTAATCGTCTAGACTAGACCTCTGTCTACCCTTGCATTGGAAATGGCGTGAATATATTTATTTATTTTATTCAAAATTTTGATTTCCTCAAAAAAAAACCTTAATGGAAATCAGCTTAATCCATTTTTTTGTATATGTTTTGTACTAGATTACTTGTAAAAGTACTTCATCTTAAAGCTAACCATTGATCGGTACAACGGTGTCTGTATGTCGCCGGCTCGTTACACACCCCCACCTCCACCCTCGGACCCCCCCATTTGGGTCGAGCCTGACTGAGTAATTGGGTGCAGGTACTTTGTGGATGTTTTTCAAGAAACCTTTTCAGTCCGAGTCCGTGAGGACGGAAAGATCTTTTTTTTTTAATATCCATTGTACGATTTTTAGTTAAGGGGTTTTATGCGATTTTTTTATACGGGCGTACTTGTGAGCGATGGGGGTTGTTTGTTATGGTTAATTGATAAATTATACGATTTAGGATCGCCAATCCGCTTGTCATGTGTGGCGATAATGGTGATTCTTACTAGAGAAGCTTGGGTCTTGCAGAGGATTTTACTAGACTGTTTCGAAGATTTTTAGAGAGCAATAAGTTTTCTTTGTTACGTATAATAAGTACAGAGTAAATGTAATCACACGTCCAGTTCTATATAAAAATATCTCCTCGCCACTCAGACCCACTTGCTTCTGTATTAAACACAAATAATCAACAAAAACAACTGAAACGATTAAAAAATTATAAGCACGACAACCCAAAAATGTTAACTGCTGAAAAAATACCAAAATCTCCACACATTCCACACATACACATTGGAGCAAAATTCGCATACACACATTCACAACCTCACTTATAGAGTGCGACGGTTCGAATATAGAATCGACTTCACTGAAGAATAAACTGTTAAAGAATCGAATAAATCAATCAGTTCAGATCACAATTTAAAACAAGATTGATCTTCTAATAAAAGCAATACGTGTGCTATGGAAACGTCAACCCTAAATCACGCGCATCTTTTTGTTTGTTCGCGCGCGCTTGTCTCTGTACGTGTAGGACATCACGCACGGATAATTTAGGAACGTCTGGCGATGTTGATTATTCTTGTTAAGGCCATCGATACTGTATCGAGTTGGTGATTACAATGATGTGTAATTGAAGTCTTAATTATACATTACATTTTCGATGGAAATTTTATCAAAAACTGTTAAGAAATTTAATTGGATTTTGTGCGATTTTATAGTATCTGATATTATAGAAATATTTATAACTTTACGGAATTTAGCATATAGCATTAGATACATATCGGGACAATGAAATAATACGACTTCATTCACCGAGGCTTATTTAGGATAACGTGACAGCTGGTGAGCCTATCGCCGCGTTAGTGTCCATGCTAACGATCTAATTTAAATAAATAGTTACATAAATTGATATTTAATATGTACTCGTACATATAAACATCCATGACTCGAGTACAATTCTCCATATTAATTACACAAATATTTTCCCTAGCGGGAGTTGAACACGCAACCCTCAGACTAAACTTACGCTACATACCAGGCAACATACACCACTACGGATTAAAAAGCTAGCTATACTATATAACTAAAATAATTAATTAGGTATAATTGTAGTCACGATAGCCGAGTGGTAGGGTGATCGGAATTCGACTCAACAGGCCCAAGTTCGATCCCCAGGCTCGTACCAATAGTTTTTTTTAATACTTATGTACGATTTATGTCTTTGGCTTGAATATAAAGACGGCAACGAGCTCACCACCTGTCACGTTGCCCTAAAATATCTTCCGTGGAAAGTGGGTCGAAAGGACTTAATTGTTCTGACGTCTGTCTATCCCTGTATCGGGAACGGCGTAAAGATATTTATATGTAGATATGATTTTTTTATCTTTACGCAAAATTTCTATGTCGAGATAGACAGTGGTCCAGAGAACAAAGTTGCATATTTGGAACTACGTGACCGATGGAGAGCCTAACGCCAAATCTCTATAATAATTAATGAAATTTAAATATTAGTCACGATAGCCGAGTTTAGGTAGGTTTTAGTCAAGATAGGTAGTTTATAAGTCACGATAGCCGAGTTGTTGGGTGGTCGGAATTTCGAGTCGAGAGACCCGAGTTCGATTCCCAGGTGGCAGTACCAATGAGTTTTTCAAAAAACTTATGCACGAATTTCATCGTTGGCTTGGACATAAAGGCGGCGACGGGCTCACCACCTGTCACGTTGTCCCGAAAATATCTTCGGTGGAAGGTGGGTCAAAGGGACTTAATTATCTAGACTTGACCTCTGTCTACCCCTGTATTGGGAATTGCGTGAAGATATTTATTTATTATTATTTTTTATTAAATATTAGTCGTAGAATACTTCGAGAGTGTAAGATATCATAGTTAATCTTTAGTAATGTAAATCTTTAAAATTAAGCTACATAAAGTTGTTCGTTGCTTTGGGACTTTTATCCCTTTGTATTGCAACAAGCCTGCCAACTGGGGATCCAAGTCGGATCTTTTGACTCGAAATTCCGACCACCCAACCACTCGGCTATCGTGTGACTCTTAATGGTAAAATAATAACATATATAACATAATCTTGTGCCGTGTGGTAACGGCGTAAGAATATTGCCACTCCGTTTCTTCCCGTGGATGTCGTAAGAGGCGACTAAGGGAAACAGCCTTAAATATCGTTATTGCAACCGATAAATGGTAGGATAACCGTCTCTTGAAATATCAGACCAAAATAATCAGACCGAAAATGAGCAGTAGCGTCTGAGGTGTGAGTGGTCTGGTACTGCGATCGCCAATCCGCTTGCCAAGCATGGCGATTATGACAAATCCTCCCTATGGGACAGCCCTATGTCCTGCAGTGGACCTTAACAGGCTGGAGAGGAAAGGATGATAGCATTATTTTTTAAAACCTAACGTAAAATTATTTCTATCTTAAATAAAAAGACAACACATAAGTGTCTCAAAAGTACCCGCTAAAGAAATGAAACTTCAAAAGTGATTAAATCGAAGTCGTTTTAATGATTATAGGTATAAAAATAAATAAATAAAAAACAATATCTTCACGCCATTGCCAATATTGGGGTAGACAGAGGTACAGTCTAGTGCGTCCATTCGACCCACAATTTACCGTAGACATTTTTTTAGGGAAAACGCGGCTGGTGGTGAGCTTATCGCCGTCTTTATGTCTCGTCTATTAACACGTACAAGCCCATCACTTTGAGATTGAAGTCGGATCTCTCGAATTGTATTCCTATCACCCAACCACTCGGCTATCGTGATTATACATAAAGAAATGTCAACCCAAAACCTACATATTTCAATGTTATTAAAACATAATCGAGTTATATTCGTCTGTGTATCCATTTATAACCTATTTTTCTGAGCGATAAGAGGAAGTGCGGGGTGGGGGGGATAAGTCAGAGGTTATCAACCGTTCCCCGGCTCCCGTGTCCCAGAGTCATGTTTGTGTGCGTGACTGTTATCTCAACATGTCTTTCCGATGTCATCATGTCTTCTTATTTGATAATTAAATGCATCGCATAATTATTATTTTATTTTATTTACATTTAAATAAAATAAAATAAACAGTAGAATGGTTGGAGCGTTTATTTTATTTTATTGTACGTTGTACTAGTCAGAACATTCAATAGTTAATTGGTAATTTACAAGTTATTACAGCTGTTTCAGAGGTCAAAAATTAACCGCGGAATACCGTCAAGATATCTCGATGGTGAAAATATCTTGACAAAAATGTTCAAAAGTCACGATAGCCGTGATTGGGTGATCGGTATTCGAGTCAAGAGACCCGAGTTCGATCCCCAGGTGGCAGACTTGTACCAATGTGTTTTGCTCAAACTATCATACGATACGAATATCATTGGCTTGGACACAACGTAGGGTCCTAACCACGGTCATAAAGACGGCGACGGGCTCACCACCTGTGCGTTGTCCCGAAAATGTCTTCGGTGAAAGGTGGATCGAAAGGACTTGATTATCTACTCTATCTAACCCTGTATTGGGAATGGCGTGAAGATATTTTTTTTTAACAAATATTTGAAATTTTTAATTAAATACGTTTAGAGATATTATTCAAATAAAATTAAGAGATTTAACTTATACTACTTATTTAAAATTACAACTATCTAAAATTTTAGCAACATATAGAAGATATTTCGTTGAATGACTGTTATGCAAAATAAAAAATCGCGTTTAAAAAAAATGTACAATAATCCGTGATCGGTCAGAGGCGCGCAACCGTCGGTCGCGGTCCAGTAATCGCTGATGCGATTTCACGCACGGTTTCACTCCACGATGCGTCGATTTTAACGCCTCTCCATGAAAATATATGAAAAATGTTGTAAAGGATAAATTTAAGCATATCAATTTTTTGGATCGTTATTTGTTCTATTTTGTACCTACTAATGTAAAGGATTGTTTGTTATCATTTTAATTCTTTATAAATACTTTCAAAAAATTTACTAAGACTTAAATTCATACATACATAACGGCCTGTAGAAATCCACTGCAGGACATGGGCCTCTCCTATAAGAAGGATTCGCCTTAATCGCAATGCCTGGCAAGCAGTGTGACGATCTCAGTACCAGATACTACGCACATTCTAAGCTGCTGCCCGTCATCAGTCTGTTAAATTTTTGTCTGAGTCTTAATACGTAAGATTTAATACAAAATAATGTGTAAAACCCATAACTATTGGTACGAGCCTGCCACCTGCGCATCGAACTCGGGTCTCTTGACTCGAAATTCCGACCACCCAACCACTCGGCTATCGTGACTTAATAACTTTTTATTGACAAATACACAAATAATGTAAAACATAAATAAATATCTTCACGCAATTCCCAATACAGGGGTAGACAGAGGTCAAGTCTAGACAATTAAGTCCCTTTGACCCACCTTCCACCGAAGATATTTTTGGGACAACGTGACAGGTGGTGAGCCCGTCGCCGCCTTTATGTCCAAGCCAACGATGAAATTCGTACATATGTTTTTGAAAAACTCATTGGTACTGCCACCTGGGGATCGAACTCGGGTCTCTCGACTCGAAATTCCGACCGCCCAACAACTCGGCTATCGTGACTTGACAATGTAAAACATGATACTATAATATTGTTTATCAGTTTCACTCACACCTTTAAACCCTCTGACAATACAAATTCTCAACGCGATCCTCTCAATTACAAATCCCTCTACAAAACGTCACCCTAATCAGTCTAATAAAACCTCGCCCGATGATTCACTATGTCGCCGCGGCGCCACCGTCGCATTGTGCGGAGGCGACCAATTGTGCAGAACCCCTGGCTGATCACTTAATTGACTACAAAGCGAGAGCTTTACGCTACATCCCTATTCACGACGTACAATCCGCAGTTTTTCTATCCATCGAAATTTTTCTAGAGTCGCTTGTAAAGTTCTACGTAGTAGCAACGCAATGTATGCGATGTGATAGTGATGTTTAGCGATCGTGCGTAATAAAGGTGAGCCGATGATATCGGATTATAGTGCAGTGAAAATCAGATTTGTTGGGAAGCGATAGGATTGCGTGGGAGCGTTTAATGCCACTTAATCTGGACGATTAACTAGGGGAGGCCCCGAGGTTGACGGCGTAAGCCCAAAAAGGCGCGTTCGCGTGCATTAGGCTGTGTAAAGTGGCGTAAATTATTGGATCTGCCGTCGTTGTTACTGGTTAAGTTGTAAGATTCGATTCGTAATATGCGATAGGTCTGTTTTGAGACGTTAAAAAATCGATTGAGAGTTTGTTAATTTATGACTGATTTATATATAGATACATACATAGGTAGGGACAACATCGCATACATTGCTCCGAACCAAATGTAAGATGCTAAAGTACTTGAAGTTATGGAATCGGAAACAACAAAGGCACCATAAACACACAGACCAGAGAAAATGTAGAAAAGGTGGTTTTTCTACATTGTACCGACCGGGAATCGAACCCGGAACCACGAGCGACGCCTTGAAATCCGGTGTTTATGCCACTCGTCCACGGAGGTCGTCAAGTATGGTTATGATATGGTTATATTAATATGGTTATGATTAATTTATTATTTTGCTTTTGGTCTAACTTCTGTTTCTTTTGTCGAACGATGACTATGGCGACAAAGGCAAAAACCTTGAATATAAAAATTGACCATCTATAGATGGCGGGATAAACATCTTCAAAAATACCAGATCCAAATTTAGCAATCCAGAGTCGGACAGCTGCATCTAAGATGCAAGTCTGGTACTGCGATCGCCAATCCGCTTGTCAGGCATGGCGATTATACCGAATCGTCTCATGTGAGACGTCCACGTCTAAGAATAGACTTATAGAAAACATGATGAATGTATGTATAGTAAGTTGTATTCAGAATCTAAAATTATATTAATTTTTTTATGTATTTTAATACTGTTTTTATAGTATGTGTGTATCGAATTTAATTTAAATCCGTTCAGGCTTGTTTTCATGATAGAATAATAAACACCCAAACATCTAACACACAAACTTTAACATTTGTGTTTAGTGCGTGTAACTTGGACGGGCATACCTACAATTTACCACAGTAAACTGTGCGATGTAAAAATTAAATAAAACATCTTCACGCTATTCCCAACACTGGTGTAGACAGAAATCTAGACAATAAGCCCTTTTGGTCCACCATTTACAAAACATTATTTGGCTTATCATGACAAGCTACAACATAATCGTACATAAGTTCTGAAAAATTCAACCTATTTAGAGATCAAACTCGGATCTCATGACTCGAATTTCGATTACCCAATCACTCGGATATCCGTAACCCAATTATTATTATATATTAAGTGTGCTAATAATATTATTAAGTGTGCTAATAGATACACAATGCAGTAGTTAGCGCAAGTAGTAAGTACGTCATAAATATAGGAACGTAGTATATCTTCTCACTACATAGAAGATTTAAAAAAAAATAATTAAATATCTCCACGCAATTCCCAATACAGAGGTAGACAGTCTAGTCTAGACAATTTAGTCCCTTCGACCCACCTTCCACCGAAGATATTTTCGGGACAACGTGACAGGTGGTGAGCCCGTCGCCTTCTTTATGTCCAAGCCAACGATATAGTTCGTACATAATTTTTCGAAAAAACTCATTGGTTGGAGCCACCTGGGGATCGAACTCGTATCTCTTGACTCAAAATTCCGACCACCCAACCACTCGGCTATCGTGACTTTCATGGAGTGGACATGGAAGATAAAATCAATATGTAATTTTCTTTGGCGCTGCATTTCCCAAGGGGCAGCAATGAGCTTCGGTTAAACCTGCATTGGTCAATCAAACATCCTGCTACTATCTATAGAGCGTACTTATACTTTGTTGAGATTAATTACAAAAAACTTGGTTGAGTAGCAGTTCGAATTTAGCTCTATGAATACCGACGACAACTTAGATCGAAAGTTAAGTCTGAGTAAAGTCCAAGCGCTCTCAGTAGATCCCTAAGTTGCTTAGTTTTAGCTGCACCTTAGCTTAGTTAGAATTTGTTAGTTTGTTATTCCAATAATAATAATGTATTCTATGTACGTACATTGATATGGACCACCTCACATACATTGCTCTTATCCCAAAGTAAGCAGCGTAAGCACTTCTGTTATGGAATCACAAGCAAAGGTACTATTCCGAGTTCGATCCCCAGGTGGCCGGCTCATACTAATTCCATTTTTCAAAAAACTTACGTACGAGTTATTTATTTGACTTGGACTCAAAGACGGCGACGGGCTCACCACCTGTCACGTTTTCCCGAAAAATGTCGGCGTTGGAAGGTGGGTCTTAATTGTCTAGACTAACCCCTGTCTACCCCTGTATTGGGAATGGCGTGAAGATATTTTTTATAAATATTTTACCATTATTATTGAGATTGTTCTGTTGTCAAGACAGACAATCTGTCAGACAAGAAGTATCTTGTATTAAGCTATGGAATTAATCTAATAAAATTTCCTGATATATAGAATAAATGCTTATCTTTAAAGGGTTTTTACTAACTACATAATTAACCTTTAAAAGATGACTTATTTTTTAAGTGATTCACTATTCTCCCCTCATCTTAAGGCACGTGATGTAAGGGTTACGCTCTCAGTTTCCGTTTTTAACCCTTAAATTGTAAAAGATGTTGACGCAATATTTTGTTAATAATAGAGAATGATTTTGTGTGTTGAAGACATTTATTACTATTTTTATATATAAATATTTATAAATGGATATAAAATAGCATTATGTTTTAGGGTATAGACCCTAAAACATAATGCTGATATTTAATTTTTATATTTTATTATTGTTATATTTATTTTCTAGGTTATATTGGTAAATGTATATTTTCTTTTAATATAAATAGCTTAAATGAAGAAGAATTATTATCTGTCACTGTGTGAACACTAACTGTTTTTGACGACATTTGGATTTTTATTTTTCGCTTATGATAAATTTATGTGTATATTATGTTTATTTAGTTTTTATGTATGTTTATTATATATTATTTGATATTTATTAATGTTTTATTTTATGGTATTATTTTAATTTAATTATGGTATAGTATATTTAGATATTAGTATATATGTTTATCATTTACACCACCTACCGCAGTCTAACATTGTAATAATACTTAGCCTTAAGGTTGTCTGGAAGAGATCGCTCTTTAGCGATAAGACCGCCTTTTTGTATCTACCTCATAAGTTTGTTATTTTCCTTTGTAAACTTTCCTCTGATTTTCTTTTTTCTGTGGTGTACAATAAAGCATAAATAAATAAAAAAATAAATAAATAAATAGCTTTGAAAAGTTAAGACACATTGAGTATTTTATATATTTGAAATAACAATAAAAAAATGCTATAATTACTCTGAATTAGATATGACCGTGACCTGGAAAGATTGGTTAGCGATTACATAACCACTAAAATTGCCGATAGTAATATTATATATTTTAACTATTTGATAATCAACGAGGCAAACATCATGTTTGTACAAAATTAATTTTTATGGTGAATAGTCATCATAAAGCATTTGTATTATGGAAAAAGTAGCTATAAACACCCAGACATGAAACTATACATAAAAAGTGGTTTTATACGTGACCCGTTCAGGAATCTAAAATGTGGAGGCCTCCCAACCACGGATATAACCAAAATTAAATCAGAACCATGTACTTTGATCTATATTTATGTAACAAACAACAAATTAAAATTAGTCAAGTTTACGAATAATATAAAACAGTTAATGAATTTCGTTTGTTTCCGAAATCAAGACACTCCTATACAGCAAAAAGCCAACAACAATAAAGCCCAATCAGCCGCATTCAAAAAGTTTCTGAGAATAAAACTAATTTTCAATGAGATTATTTACAAATCCTTAACACCGACGTAAAAGACGGGCTGGATCTGTCAATATTGTCACAAAACATTTAAAAAAAAAAGAATAAGAAAAAGTAATTCGAAAAAGGAACGTAAAAAAGTCTATGAATGTGGGCTAATTTTCGCTCTCAATGCCCACTATGTGTGTAAGCATCGGGGCGTAATACAAATTAATTCATACGTCTGCAAACCCGTAATATATTACAAAAAAACTCCAGAAGACCGTTAGCTTTTAAAGCATTTTTGTATCTTTTATTTACGGTGTAAAAATTGGGTTACTTAACGGGAGCGAAGGGTCTATTGTGTGAAATCTTGAGGGACTTTTTTTGCAAATGAAAAAAAAAACGCAAAAAAAACACAGCAGCGCCGTTCTACGGTCACGTGTACGACAAAGACGTTTTCGATGTTTGCGCAAATAAAGATTAACGGTTATTGATGGATTATCGATAATTCTATATTATTAATGATCGTATCGAGTCATCAAATCATATGTCATAGCTAATTTCTCAATCGAATCGAGTTTATTGAAATCTTGTTGAAATCTCCACGAACGAGTGACGTACACACCGGTTATCATGGTGTTGCCAGCTCTGAGGTTTTGAGTTCGATTCCCGGAAGGATTAATGTAGAAAACCACACATTTTCTCGGGTCTAGGTGTCTGAGGTTCCTTTGTTGATTCCGATTTCATAACAAAAGTTATTTTGTTTATTAATTTGGGACGTATGTCATGTTGTCCCTATTTATTTTAGGACTTTAAAATAATACATGTATGTAAACTCAACACCTCTTCCGTCCCTTGCTCTCACCAGTCTCTTTTGATAAAGCTAGCGACTGGCCAACATCTTTATTTCGCGATGGTTTTCAATCGGTAACAGATCTTCTTCTGTATTAAAATCAAAGTCTATTAACAACCAACCAACCAGCTAGTCCTAAAAAAAATTAAATCAAACTTTATATACTAATTCTACAACTGGAACGAAAACCATAGACAAGACGCAACTCCGTAGACAAGTAACCGTTTCTGTGGCGAAAGATTAATAACTTCTGAGATCCGGTTTAGACATGGCCATCCATTGACAGAGCATAGTAAGTTAAGACACGCTTTTTTCAAACAAACTAGATTTCAACCGTTCAATAGCAAAAGGGTCCCAAACTATACAGGTCGTAGGTCACTATCGTCTTTTTACCGAAGAAAAAAAGTCGTTACGAATCCTGTATATAAAAAAGGCGAAGTAAAAAAGGGCCTTCGTCCAATATTGTGAATATTGATGAAGAAAGGAATCTGGTTTTCGGATTTGCCTATATATTGTACTTTTATTCATACCACATGTGTGGTCTCACGGTTTTAGTTCACGTGTTCCGAATGTGTTCTGGGAATTATCACTGCATTACTCCGGTGTCAGAACTTGATTAGGTTAGAATTCAAATGAAGAATAATTCAAAATTAGAATTTTTAACTTTCTTTTTTTTTAACGAACTGCAAATGAGTTTTTATGTTCTTGTGCATGCATTTATTTTATGTATCGATCTATAAATTCGTCAATTGTGTACCGATCTGTAATTATTTTTTATTTTTATTACTTTTAAAGTAAATATGCCAGTTGTAATTTTATCAATGTACATAGTTCCAATAAAAACTGCCACACAAAAATGCCCCACATACAATGTCATATAAAATATCTCAGATAAAAAGTAGGTAAGGGTTGGTTTTATCCTTTTCATCTCAACAAAAGGCACGTGGTACCTCACAGAATCCTTGCGCACGATTCGTGTACCCTTTAGCCTTACGAAAAAGGGATAAAATGGGATTGTATTCGAGATAAACGAGTTGATACAATAGGGGAGGAGAAATCTCGAAGGTGGGTCGTATTAATCCCCGCACGCGTTTACGGGTTAATCACGAGATGAGATGGCAAGGGTAGGGTTAAAGATGCTGCGCGTGAGCACGTGCTGTGTTGTCGGACGAGTTTTATAAATACTAGTTTATTTATTTGTTCAAGTAAATGCTTTAATGTTATCACATGCATATATAAATACATTAATATTGTAACGCTAATTTTTAACTTACTAGTATAAATGTGTAAGCTTGTGTGTTATATTCACTGGATATGTATATAAGTCATGATAACCGAGTGGTAGGAATTCGAGTCGAGAGACCCGAGTTCGATCCCCAGGTGGCAGGCTCGTACCAATGGGTTTTTTCAAAAACCTATGTACGATTCATATCGTCATGCATCGTATTGTCTTATTCTATGTTTCCATGATTTTATCTCTAAGATCATTTATTTTTGTCAAAGGACATTTTATTATACCAATATTATGAATACAAAAATGTTTCGCTTAAGTAACAAGAGATGTTCGTGGAACAATACGAATGATAAAATGGAGAGATGTTATTTTTTAATGATTATTATCTCTAATATATAAGTCGCGATAGCTGAGTGGTTTAGTGGTCGAAATTTCGAGTCAAGAGATCCGAGTTCGATCCCGAGGTGGCAGGCACGTACTAATGGGTTTTTTCAAATAAAACTTATGTACGAATTATATCGTTGGCTTGGACATAAAAAGGCGACGGGCTCACCTGTCACGTTGTCCCGAAAATATTTTCGGTGGAAGGTGGGTCGAAGGGAGTTAACTGTCTACTTCTGTTGACCCCGATTATTGGGAATTGCATGAAAATATTTATTTTATTTATTTATTTGATGATATTAATCTAGTAGTAAATAGATCATTCAACCATTTTCACATAACTGGGTTAGACAGAGGTCTAGACAGTTACGTCCTTTGGACCTCCCTTTCATCGAAGCATATTTAGGACAGCGTGATATGTAGTGAGATTAGCCGTCTTAATGTTCAAGCCATTTGGCTTACTATATAATATACTTATACATTTTTTTAGAAACATGGTTATATACATATAAATATCCATGACACGAGTACAAACATTCATATTCATCACTTAAATGTGTGCTCATGCCAGGCTATTGGGTAGTGATAAAATTATTTACATTGCTTACTCTTTAACTATGGTGTTATCTTTTATCTATATTCGAAACTGTATCATTCAACTGTATCTAAAGACCCAAAAAACCATCGATAACCATATGGTAGGTACCTGTACAAAACCATTTTTTTTATCATAACACAAACCCACTAATCTCTTCAGTCTCAGATTTCCGCCTAAAGAAATATAGGAGCGATGAAGTTCGGTCAACGCCGCTGGTGAAGTGCATAATTCCACGACGAAATCGTTATGAAAAAAAAAAACCTTCGACTCGAAAACCGTTCAACACTTACTGGAAACATAAAAACCGGTGATGGGCAGAAAAAGTTGCGCAAAAACCGTCGTAAATTTGTCAATGAACCCCGCCTTGACAGCCCGCTACAGTTTTTTTTATTTTAGCGGCAATTTCTTCGCCTTAAACTCACTTATGCTTGGGAGTATAATCATTTGATTTACTTGTATAATCTGTGATGCCGTCATAGATTAATTTTATCATAGTAAGTTAGTGGTTCTTTAAATCTACCGGGTTGTTCTATCTAGATTTAGTTCAAAACTAACCCCAGCCGGAACGTTCATTTGGATAATACAAAATAATAAATGAATGTATATCATTATTATTACTTATATCTATTCTGTAGATTCGATGTATGGAAAGAAGGAAAGGTTAAACCTATTTTTATTTACTTAAATTAAACTTAAAATGACTATTAAATTAATGAGAAATTTGTAAAAACCAACTTACACGAACGGGGATTTTAAATTTCTATAAAAATTAAATAAAACACTAATGACGCCAGGATCCTATTCCAACTATTCTAAGCTAGATGTAGATAATTTGTAATAATGATATTGATTAATATTTGCCTCTTTTGATAGAAGCAATCGGCAATAATACTACAAGCAATAATACTAAATAATAATAATATTTATATAAAATACCTTTCTGTTGAATTTTTGTACTTTTCTTTCTGCCTAGGTGTCGTCTGAATCAGAACCACACATCTGCCTATTTCTGAGGCAAAATATTATTTCATGCATTGTTATACGAGTATGTTCAGTATCATTCCGGAACTTTCGATATCCTGTCAAATAGGAACCTAAGTTCTGTGTTTACCCCTGTAGAGAGTTGTTATCCTTATGTACAGTAAATAAATGTATTCATGCATATTCCCAATACTGGAATAAACAGTGGTCCAGACAATTAAGTCCTTTCAACTCGCCTTACACCGAAACCTGTTTGAGACAGTGACAGGTGTTACCCCTAGTGCTATACTTATATAAAGGATAATAAGTAGTTTATTCTCTAGGATAAAAAAGTACAAATTTATTTGTTTCATTCATCATTACATTTTCCTTTCCTAGAACTCCAAAATCCGTTCATTTCGACGTCCTGTTGAAAGAAGAGCTTTACTGTACATTTCACTAAGCCATTCGGCATTGCTGTCACGTTTTAATCACCGCTAAGCATAAACACTGGACCCGCGACCCCATAATGACGCTCAATAACACGTCTTCATAGCAATAAGCCACAATCAGAATTGACCTCAACTCTGATACAATTATGACAACATTATTCACGTTGTCTATACTTTGCATATTATTATTCACGTTAATACGCAGCAGAAAGTAAGTACGAATGTATTTTTTAAGTTATAGTTGAAGCATTTATCCCATACAGGTGTAGACAGAGGTCTATACAAGGTTTGCCGATAGTAAAGATAATGGCAACTCTTACTTATATGTAAGTCTTCGTTATGCCTATGCCCTGCAGTTGATCTTTTAAGGGCCGTTATGTTAATGGAGTTAAAGATTCACTTAGTCATGTTTTTTTAATAAATTAAAATAGTAAATACCTTCGCAGACAGAGACAAGTAAGTCCTTTCGTCGAGGATATTAAAAAAAATATCAAATTTTTAAGACACGTTTAAGACGTTTAATAAAGTACGACAATTTGTGTCTACTTTTTGAATGTGCAATATTTGTAACGAATTTGAATTTAACATTTGTAATTAAAGTTGGGGCAATAATCTTCTTACTTAGTAAAACAGTTTTATTACCATGACATAAAAATCATGGCTGTCATGGCTTAAATTAGCCTATGGCAACTTCGGCAGAACCGTAGCTGAATAACAATTTAATAAAATATTATTTATTTATTTATGCATACACAAATATTGACGTTTATGATTAAGATAAATAAATTCAATTAAATTTATAAGACTCGAGTATTTTAAGCAAAGCTAAACAATGTCAAAGAAATTTAAATGGTAATCAATCACACCAAACTCCCTAGGGGCAGAGAGAATATTAAACAGGGTCTAATCAAGCAAACATATTCATTTCAATACCGTTAGAATACCGCGAAAACAATGTTGCCATTGTGTTCTTCTACAATACCGCTTCATATCAATTTCTTCTTTGCCTGTATTACAAAATATTAACTGCAGTTTTATGGTAAATGGTGGTGCTATTCTGAACCTTACACCTTTACTATAAAGTACATTACGTATTATCATAATGTTAAATATCAATTTGTGGTTGCGGGCATAATTTTGGTATAGAAAAGGATACTTGAGCCAAATTAATAGCTTATCTGTGATCAGCTCGGCGGTTATTATGTCACTTAGAGCGTGGGCTTCACTACCGGCACCTATTGAAGTACAATAGGGTTGTTAGATATAAAAAAAATAATGCACATAATATTTTAGATAGATATCAAATCACGAACTCATATGACTGTAGGTCCAATATAGTGCTAGTTATTTCACAAGAGTCCATAAGATAAAGGGACCAGTGAGATAAATAGTACATAAGTCAAAATAACTCATTTATACAAATCGAGTATTAAGATTTAGAAGCAAATATTCTAACCACTTAGCCGTCGTGATTTCTTATATCTAGGAAACATTTCTAATGCATATATAGAAGGTATAAAATGCTACCATTAAAATATTATATCTGTATACTTTTTACTGTTTAAGACAGTCACTTGCGAAAAATTGGAAAACTAAAAATAATTGAAAGGGCTTTTTTCTATGCGAGTTGTTAATAGATAAAGCGGTTACATTATAACCGTACACTTCTCATTTATTTCTAATACTTCATACACAACGACCTCCGTTGACGAGTGGCGTGAACACCGGTTTTCAAGTTGTCGCCATCTCGAGGTCCCGGGTTCGAGTCCCGGTCGGGTCAATGTAGAAAAACTACTTTTTATACATTTTTTCTGGTCTGGGTGTTTTTTTCCGATTCTCTTACCTGTCATGTTGTCCCTATCTATATATGTATTGACTTGTACATCCTTTGTTGCCTTATACGTCTATGCCTAATAATATGTTTCCACCCTCCTCCTAAACTAAAACCACTAATGGAACAACCATAGCATTTACTGTAAAAAGACGGCGGGAGATGTAAACAAATGCGAGTCCAAAACTTGGTCAGTTATTTTTGAACGAAACAAAAGGTAACGGGCAGAAGCTTCCAGCAATCAATTCCCAATCCGCTTATCAAACGTGGTCGTTGTGACAAATCTTCCTTTACATAACAGGCCTACTTCCTTCAGTGTACTTTTACTGGGTGATACATATGTATATATGTATTTCCTAACAATGCAGGATGAACGTAAAAAAATTACTTGAGAATATACAGTAATGAAAGTGTAAAAACCACATAATTTGGTCTTTTGTGTTTGCTATTAAATAACATATTAAATGAATACAATAGGCCTTTTTAGTTTTTTTTTTTTATTTTTTATACGCTTTTGATTTTCGCTATGAAACTCAGATTAAAGTACCATAACAATATTTCTCCACGCCTCGGGTTGACTGGCAGTGAATGCCTAAAGGCGAGTCAAGAGACCTGAGTTCGATCCCCAGGTGGCAGGCTCGTACCAATGGGTTTTTTAAAAACTTATGTACGATTTATATCGCTGGCTTGGACATACAGACGGCGACGGGCTCACCACCTGTCACGCTGTCTCGAAAATATCTTCGGTGGAAGGTGGGTCGAAGGGGCTTTATTGTCTAGACTACACCTCTGTCTTCCTCTGAATAGGGAATAGCGTGTAGACATACATTTATTTTTATATTAATAAATAAATAAATAAAAAAGCCTCAAGTTTCTAGATGCATGTATGGGTAATCGTTGCTGAAACCAATAGATTGTGAGCGATATAAAATTTTGTTCAACCCTACAGCCGAATAGGGGTGTATCGCTGGGTGCATTGTGACTAGCGGGTTATCTGAA
This sequence comes from Sericinus montela, assembly GCA_029286605.1. Lineage (NCBI taxonomy): Eukaryota > Metazoa > Arthropoda > Insecta > Lepidoptera > Papilionidae > Sericinus > Sericinus montela. The sequence continues at coordinate 1,810,174 of JAGSMR010000054.1, read as the reverse complement.
ATATCTAGACTTTTGTTATCGACCGTAATCAGAGGCGACCCTATCGAATATGTTTTGTTATTATCAACCACTGGGTTCCCCCTCCCTGCCCGATTTGGTAGAACAAAACCAAGATTTTTGGTAACTGTATATGTATGATTGTATGCATGTTTATTTAGGGTTAGGCATGTTGAGCGAATGAGTGATGACCTGAATAAATACTGAAGAAAATATATGGCGCGAAAGATAACATTAAAAGGAGTCGGGGTAGACCACGACTAATTTTCGAAGATCAAATTGCTTGAAGACGGGAGGCTCAAAAGACCTTTTCATTACACCTAATACTCAATGAAATCATCTTTAGGCTACTTTTCTAGATAAATTAAAATAATACGCAGAGTTTTAAATTTTTATAAAATATGTAAAATTACATAAATGAGAAATTAAATAAATTAACTGACACGGGCGGGATTCGAGCCCGCGATCTCAGCTGTAGCGTCAAATCGGAATTTTTAATCTGCCACCGTTTTACAGTTCCTCTGACGAAGAATCTAGCTAGCTGTTTTATTCTCAAAATGATAATATGATTAACAACAGAATAATAAATGAATATTATTTTGGACCGTTAACCGCCAGGATTATCATAATCTTTAAATAAATCTAGAAACGTACTGGCATCGTACAATTTTTTTTTATCGATATTGACGGAACTAATCCGCCTCACTTCCGAAAACTTTTACGGACAACAATGGCGACTGTCAACTGATAATCGCAAGAAATTTGCAAGAAAAAAAAAAGTATAAATTTAGTCGTCATGGGAACAGTTAGCAAGTTCACGGTATAACTAATAAGGGATTTCATCCGAAAACTGTCCACAATGGAGGACATTTCGATTTGATACGCGACGTATCGATACAGAAAATGACATATGTTTTGAATACTGTAGCGACATTTTTTTTTTCTCTTGACCACCCTAGTTTATCTTTGAATAAGAATGGCCGAAGGGGCCAAGGCAATTATATTCGTGCAGCCAGAAGTATTTCGAACGGGGATGCGTTGATACAATGAAAATAACTGCACCTTGACTATGGTCGTGTGTCTTTCCAAAGAGCCGCCGTATTTTGCTTAAGAAATGCCATTTGATGTCATCGCGTTAGATCAAAATTCCTAGAGGTATAATAAAAAAATATATAGTAATAATATACATTTACTATGGCAAATACAAAATTAAAACATTTGATACCCACACTAAAAATAAATAACAAATAACATACTAAAATAAGGTTTGTTTTTTATTGTTTCATCAATAGCTTGACGGTTAAGGATAGGGATTGTGAAACATGAGGTTGCAGGTTCTAACGCCATTCGACTAGCATAGTTAGTCTTAGTTGGTGAGATTAACAAGAATACTAGTAATGTAATTAAGTTATGTTAGTATTACTTTTTAAAAAATATATTACATGACTATAGCCGAGTAATTGGGGTCTGAATTTGGACCTGAGACTCGACTCCTTGGTTTATGTACGCAAGTACATAATGTATTATGAAATTCCTTCGGTATCCTTTAATTTCCCGAAGTAAATGGAAAATAGCGGAGTTGGGAGTGACCCTGCCTAATAAGCTAAGGATTGCGGGTTGAAATTCCGCTTGGGGCGAACAATTATGTGGTAAATATGAATATTTTTACCCATTTTACTGACGTTTATATGTGTATATAAATATTTATGTATTAAAATATGTGTATGTAAGTATATTTTACTATTACCTTGGACTCTATCAAGGCGACAGGCTCACCGTCGCGTTGTCTCAAGCTTCTGTGAAAAGTGCGTAGAATGGATGTCATTGTCTAGACCTCTATCTCTGTATTAGAAATTGCGTAAAGATATGTAGAGAAAGGTAAGAAAACAATATTAATTCTCACTACTCTCTATCTCTCTCTCTTCCTGCCGGCACCACACGAGGAAAAAGATATTCACTATGTTTTTTACACTTTCTGCCTGTCACAGAATTATTTCGACCTTGACCGAAGCCTTGGCTTAACTGAATCTTATTATATTCAAAATACGTAGACAAATTATACTATATATTTTCTTAACAAAAATATTACTAGTTATTTGTAATTGATGGCGCCAATACCTTACGGTACGGTACGCCTTTGGTTACGGAGTAAGAATATACGGGAAGAAAGAGGATGGGTTTCTTCCAGTGGGCACCGTAAGCGACTAAGGGAATCCCAATTTCCAATACAGGGGTAGACAGAGGTCTAGACTAGACAATTAAGTCCCTTTGACCCACCTTCCACTGGAGATATTTTCGGGACAACGTAACAGGTGGTGAGCCCGTCGCCCTCTTTACGTCCAAGCCAACGTACTACGTGTAATTCGTACATAAGTTTTTGAAAAACCCATTAGCACGAGCCTGTCACCTGGGGATCGAACTCAGGTCTTTTGATTCGAAAATCCGACCCCTCAACTACTCGGCTATCTTTTTTTTATAGAAAAGGGAGGCAAACGAGCAATGTGTGTAGTGATTACCGCTGCCCATGAACATCTGCATTATTGGAGGAATAGCAGATGTGTTGCCGGCCTGAATGGGCCAGCTCGACCGCGGAAATACCACGACCTCACAGAATACCGGCGTGAAGTAGAAGTCTAACTTCTGCGTTTTCGTCTGGTGAGTGCAGGTAACCGGAGGCCCACACACCCCCCTCCCCCAATTCTCTCACTCTAAGGTCGGCAACGCATCTGCTATGCCTCTGGTATTGCGGGTGTTCATGGGCGGCGGTAATCACTTACCATCACGTGAGCCACCTTGCTCGTTTGCCTCCCTTTTCTATAAAAAAAAATACGCGATAAAATCCGAAAATCGTTGTATTTAAAATAATACAATGTATATATTCTAATAATGTCCAACACTGTGTCCAGTACTTTCTTATCAAAGTTTTATCAAAGTCCATTGAGCAGTTGAGTCGTGAAAACGATTTAAACAGACATACAAATATATAAAATGTGTCTTACATTATTACTATAGAGAAATTTAATGTCGTAGTAAAATTTTTCCAAACCGTTAATTCCAAGGGCGTGTGATTTCTTTTTCCGTTCCCTTTTTAAAATTGAGCTTGTTAGTGGTCAGTCGTAACACATTTTTTTTTTTTACAAAAAAGAAGCAAATTTGTACAACACTCACCGCGAGTGGCTGAGAAAACATGCCCTTGTCCCTTTTTTTATAGATTAAATATTTATGTGCGTTTTAAAAGTTTAAGCACACCTGAATGCTCTGAATTAGTTCTTTTGACAAAGAGACCGTTGGTCTGTTATGTTTTGTCACAATAATGAAAAAAAAAAACGGATAGAGTTTATTTTTAATAAAAAATATTCTAAACAATAACGAATACTGTCTGGACGTGGAAATAATAATTATTTATTATAAATAAATAAGTATTAAAATATTAATTTGTTTTGAAACTAATCTCGGCTAATTTTACAACAATTTTTAACATTATCACTAATGTATATGTACAAATATTGTTATATTGTGCGATAGTATGTGTATAGAATACACTAATTATTATAAATATATATATAAAAGTGTTATATCAAAAATAAAGATTGATTTTGTTTCATTAATAGCCTAACGGTTTAGGGTGCGGACAACGTCGCAGATTTGAGTCCGCCGTTCGACTATTGTCGTAAACGAATCCAGAGACACTGCAGTTTAGTTGGAGTGGTAAAAGAGAAATACTAGTAATGTTATTCGCCATTGCTAGTCTTTAAAAAAATAAAAAAAAACGTTTTGAAAACATTGAGAATTTAGTTTATCAAAATTAAACTTCTTTCATGGAAATCACTTAACTGCAACTGCCACTGCTTTTTACAATTAATTTGTTTTTCATCTCAATTTAATAGAAAAAAATCCGTTAAAATCTAAAATATCACTGAACTATTATATCACTATACTAAATAAAATTTTCGAGGAAAAGCAAAGGAACTAAAGCCAAAGTCCCAGTTTTAAATCCTACTGTAATCTCAAAGCAATACCAAAAATCGATTGTATTAGTATATCGTAATAAATATAAAATAAACATAAACAATGTGTAAAAAGTGTTTTATTTGTATTTATAACATATCATAAATACCTAAATAAGATTCTTTATATGCATAATGCCATTACATAATATTTGAAACTTTCCACAACTTCTTTTATAGGGTAAGCCACTTATTCTCCAAGCCATTTACCATAAAGGACTATGGTAACCTTCGACAGAATGGGATATTTTAGAGCAAACATTACGTCAATATCGTGGTACCCCTATCCATCAAAGAGGGCAGCGAAGAGGGTAGCTTGTTGACAAAAATTTGTGAGATTAATATTTACAAAGAACCCTAAAACAAGTTTCCTCAATACTGTCCCTTAAGTATATTTTTTTATATTCACGCATTTCCCTACACTAGACTATTCGGACATTTAGACCATTTTTACTATTACGTATTTAGTTTCGACTCACATTTCTACATATCACAGACATAGTTGGTGAGTCTGGCGCCATCTTAGTCCCTTAGTCACGGTCTAAAATATCGTACATAAGTTTTGAAAACCTAACAGATACGTAATGTCCTCCTGGGAAACAAACTTAAGAGTCCAGTTTTGAATTTCGATCACTCAACTCCTGTTAACACTCCTGATAATCACTCTACTATGGCAACTTTATGGTAGGTCTTAATAAATAAACAAATAAATATTATCTTCACGCCAACCCTGTTTCTTCTGCATATCAATGATTTGTTACAAATTAGTAACATTCATTGCAATGCAGATGACAGCACTGGTGATGCCCTTTATACCGGCCGTGCCAATATTTCTCGGGAACACGTCGACGAGTACCGGAACAAACTTGTGTCTGAAGTCGAGATTTTGTTGGACAAATATCTCATCAGAATAGGGCCGACTAAATTTAGTCCAGTTCAACCCTAAACGGACACAAGTTTGCGCGTTTACCGCAAAAAAGAAACCCTTCGTCGTATCACCTCGTTTTCAGAGCACTCCCCTAGTTGCCTCAGCCAGCATAGGAATCCTTGGCGTCGACATATCGAGTAACGTTTAGTTTCGCGGTCATTTGGAAGGGAAGCCCAAATTGGTCTCTAAAAAGCTTGGCGTGCTCAGTAGAGCGCGACAGTGCTTCATACCGGCCCACCGCTTGCAACTTTATAAGGCGCAGGTTCGGCCGCACATGGAGTACTGTTCTCATCTCTGGGCGGGGGCACCCCAGTGTCAGCTCCTTCCATTTGACCGTATCCAAAGAAGAGCGGCTCGAATTGTCGACGACCATTCTCTATCCGATCGGCTAGATCCCTTGGCTTTGCGCAGGGATGTTGCATCTCTTTGCATTTTCTATAAAATCTACTACGGGGAGTGCTCCGAGGAATTGTTTGGATTAATCCCAGCCGCTGAACTCACCATTATACATAACCACTATACATAACCAAAGATTTCATCAACACCACCTTGATGCTTGGCATTCCACCACAGTGCGTTTTTCGCGGAATTTTCTGCCACGCACTTGCACTTTGTGGAATGAGCTGCCGTCAGCGGTTTTTCCGGACCGATACGACTTTGCGACCTTCAAGAAAAGAGCCTATACCTTTCTCAAAGGCCGGCAACGCATCCGCTATTTCTCCGGTATTGCAGATGTTCAAGGTCGGAGGTAATCACTTACCATCACGTGTGCTACCTGCTCGTTTGCCACCCACTTCTATATAAAAAAAAACAGAGGTTTAGACAATTAAGTCCTTTCGACCCATTTTCCAATAAAGCCATTCTTTGGGACAACGTGACAGTTGGTTTCTCGTGGCCATCTTTATGTCCAAGGCAACGATATAAATTATAAGTTTTTTAAAAACCTCATTGGTGTGAGCCATGGGGATCGAACTCGTACATGGGTATCTCTTGACTCTTTGTAACTATTATCGGCTATTTTAATAAAGATGTCTTTTTAGAGATAGCGTTTTTGGAAGGAAAGATGATTTTTCAGGCGAAGGAGCAAGTGCTTATCAGTGTCCACTACATTCACAATACCAGAGAAGCTGCAGGGTCGCTAACGAGTTTAACGAAGGGTTTTGGGTAGGAATAAAAAGGTGGAGGAGGTCAGGAGCCAGAAGAAGAAGACAGAATTTCTATAAGAAGGAAAAACAGTAGATGCCTCTACTGATAACTTTTCGGTATACCGCGAGACCACAGCGTTGTCTTAAAGATCCCAAAAAAAAAACTTGTGAAGACACAAATAATTACGCGATTGATTGGCGGAGATACGAAAAGATACCAATAATCTAGCGTAAGCCACCGCTAGATTATTTCTATCTTTTGACGTACGGAATTAGACTCTGAAACCATACTTTTTACTCCATAAAATTAAAGGAGCCTGCGGAAATTTTAATGCAATGCGCGGGCAAAGTCAGAGCAGAAACTAGTATATAAACTATACAAGATGCATTCATTCTTCGTTCAACATTTAAGAAGATTGGAGATTTAAAAAAAAATTCCCCCAAAATAAAAGTGGACTTTTAAAATCCCCACAATTCGGGAAAATTAAATCCGCGGACCCTCCCGATACCTGACCGAATGCATCATATCCCCCAAAAGTCCCCTCCGCGGAAGGAGACCGCGTTTCTCACGGCTACCGTATAATTCTGCTATAAATAAAATTGCGCTGTAAAATTTCTCGGACGATGGCGATCGGATTTTACGCATGATATGGAGTCGGCTTTTTGAAAAAATGGCGAATGGCCGCTTTGTGACATACCGTTACAAATTAATTAAAGCACGTTCAAACGTGAATGAACAACGAATTCTTTTTTAAATATCGAAAATTATGGTACTATCGATAGTCAGCAGAGTGGTTGGGTGACAGGAATTCGAGTCGAGAGACCCAGTTCGATCACCAGGTGGCAGACTCGTACCAGGTTTTTCAAAACCTATATACGATTATATCATTGGCATGAACATAAAGACGGCGACGGGCTCACCACATGTCACGTTATCCCAAAAATATCTTCGGTTGAAGGTGGGTCAAAGGGATTTGGGAATGGCGTGAACTTTTTTTATGATATGATCGAAACTTACTTTTTCGTCAATGACTGTCATATTATTTTTTTCCTTTTGGTTATATAATTCTGGATTGGTACATGCATGAGTGAAAATAATCCTTGATGTTACTATGGGAATGTGCGTTATATGTTTAGTATCTTATTTAACTTTAGTTTAATCAATATTTAACTTGTATATTCAAGTTTTTGTTCCGATAAATGAAAAAATTATATGCTCCTTATAGTACTATTTAGATTCAGAAACTTCCAAACTGCTGACCCCAAGCTAAGCTAAGCATCCAAGTTAACATTACATATTATCATCATTAGTGTTCCATTAAATATTTCGACAGACTAAAAAGTCAGTTTTCATTATAAAACAAGCTGTGTTCTTTATTTAAGTAATAAAAAAGTTACCTCCTTGCTACAGAGCCAGATAGCTTCAGCAAGATTGTGGCTAGGGCATGCCCGGTCCGCGCCTGGGGACACGCGAAATAGATGCATACCACTGATTTAACATTAATACTTCCTACATCGGCTTCCATTATAGATATTTATTGTGTTTTCAACATGAGTTATGATCGAAGATCCATACTTTATTTGTTTTACTTCATGTGGTAAGAGTATCTATTTGTTATTATGGTTGTTCATATGAAAACAAGTCACGATAGCTGAGTGGTTGGGTAATCGGAATAGCGCGTTATGTATGTATGTACATCAAAATAAATAATAATTAATTAATTAATTAATGATAAGGGCATTACGATGGTTTGGGCACGTTGAGCGAATGAAGACTGAATGGTGAAGAAAATATATAGCGCGAAATTTAATATTAAAAAGTGTCGAGGGAGTCCGAGACTAACTTTCGAAGACCATGTGAGCAAATAGCTCGAAGAGGGGAGGGTCAAGAGTACTCAGATACCTAGACGTAGCATGAAGAAAATGATGAATCTGAAAGAAGCAAACGGGGTATGTAAGGATCGTGACACTTGGCGACATGTTCTCTCTGGCTATCCCGTCAGGGACTGTGCGTGAAGAAATAAAAAAATATAGAAATAAAATATTAACATAAATGAAATATGTTGATTTATCATAATTTTTAAATTTCATAATGTTTAGGATTAACTGGTAGACAATGCCATCGTATTAACTCTGCTTATTGTAGTTTCTTCTTTAAACAGTCAAATATAAAGAATAAATAAATAAATAAATATTTACTATATTAAAGGGAAAGTACAAATTCAGAATGACTAGATAGACTATACTTAATGTTAAATGTTCTTATATTTCTTTTCTAACTTGTAAATAAAAAAACGAGAATACCATAAAAGGACCCATGGGGTTAGTTTACGTAAATCCTAGGGCGTGAATGTGGCATATTTTGGCAACGGACGGCAGCTTAAAGGGATAACTAACCCTTTACGTATCCGATTTTTGACATGTATCCATTGTATGCGAAATACGGCGCTTGAAAATACTTCTATTCATATTTGAATTAAGAATTTTGATATGTGTATTGCTGTAAATACTATTAGAAACTATTCCTTAAATGTTAAAGTATTAATAACAGTTAATCATAAATAGATGCATATACATCCCGACCGATTTCGGCCACAGCGATTTTGGATTTATGACTATTGCGAGCGTCGTTCGTGTGCTCGCAGGTGACTGACGTAACAGATTTTTGCGCTGAACGTTCAAGCGCATTGAGCGCAAGTGGCCCTCCTTAGAGGAGGTATAGGTGTACGTCTCGTACGTAAATAGATATTTTTAATAGATCAAGAAAAAATTATAACTGAATTTTTAAATTATTTAGACATGAAAATATTAATATAATTTATTCGAAAAGAAATACAATTATTTGATAAGCCACGATAGCCTAGAGGTTTTTCCGTAGAAATTTTGAATATTTGCATTTTTTCGAAATTTATGCAGGAATTGTAGCGTTGTCTTGGTCATTTTTATATATAATATTCTTTTAAAAATTATTCTTGCAAACGTAAAATTCTTCTTAAACCCTTATGACATTTATAATTCTTAATTAATTATTTTTATATGGCGACACCGTTCGGTTAAAATAAATAATTAAATAATGCGAATGTATACAAATGTCCAACAAATAATATTATATTATTTATATTTTAAGTGAGTAAGAGTACAATTCTTGTGTTAGAATAGCAATAAATATAAGCTAGTAAATTTAATATTTAATTTAAGCTAGAACAAAGGATTACAAATATTAAAAATTATTGGAGTTAAAGTGATTTATTACATATATTAAGCTGGTAATACTTAATTTATTCACGGAACTCGGATTTTTTTATCTACATTTCATAGCCTAATATTACCACACCTATCAATAACATATTCTAAGAGATCTGTGCAATGGAAACACAGTGCCAGCAGACAGATTTCCTCCACCCTTTAACCGCATCTCGTAAAGTTTTATCGTACAATTTTTCTTCCGTAATGTATTCTTAGTATTCGCTGATATATCCGAAAGTATATTAAGGGATTTATTTAGATCGTCCCATTGATATTCTTTGACGATTTTAAGTACCACTAAATGGTATCAAGCAGAGTCTGTTATCTTTTAAACAAGCACACTGAAGTTGCAATAGAAATTTTTAGAGTATAATATATCGCGATGCAGAATGGGGTTTCAAAGCTCACAAAAGACTGCGATGCAAAGATCGAATCTGCGAGAAGTCCGTTAAGACGACCTTCGTAGAAGAGAGGCATACACACCGGCATTCATGGCGTCGCAAGCTCTGTGGTCTCGGGTTTGATTCCTGGTCGTTCCAAAGTAGAAAATCACTTTTTCTACGTATCTCATACACTTTATCTCGGATCTGGTTGTTTGTGGTACCGTCGTAGTTTCCGATTCCATAACACAAGTGCTTTAGCTATTTTCTTTGGGATCAGAGCAATGTATGTCATGTAGTACTAGTCTGTGTATGTATTTAATATTGTACATACATACATAACGGTCTGTTAAAGTCTCTCCTGTAAGGGAGGTTTCGCCAAGGTTAATGCCCTTGACAAGCGGATTGGCGATCGCTGTACCAGACTATTACACCGCAGATGCTGCGGTCCCTCACCAGTATATTTGGCATATTTAAAAATGGTTATCTCGCCATCTCTTAGTATTTTGCAGGCCTTCCCTCGGCTCTTAGGTCAACCACAAGAAGAAATAGGGAATATACTAATATTCAACTACTCCACACCAATCCATAAAAAAAGAATATCTTCATGCTATTCCCAATACTGGAGTAATTAAGTCCTTCGACCAACCTTTCACGGAAGTACTATATATAAGTAATTAGCAACAGTCTGGGAGTACGTGACAGTAGGTGTGCGTGTCTCCGTCTTTATATTCAAGCCAACGATATAAATCGTACATAAATTTTAAAAAAACTCATTAGGACGAGCCTACCACCTGGGTATCGAACTCGGATCTTTCGATTCGAATTCCGATGACTCAACTACACGGGTATGTATGACTATTAAAAAAAACAAACCAAAGAATTTGTTAGGTAGCTCTATGATTATGCCATAAAGAAGTCAGTAGAAAAAACCTTTTTTTCAGCTTCGTCTATTCCGCAACCATGGTAACCGGCCAGATTCAAATCATCAAGCGCAGAAAAGTATATTGAAAATACCCACAAAGCTCCCCACCCCAAGGGCATAATGATTAAAGTGGAGATCGAGAGGCGATCGTCCGACGTGTAATCCTGCGTATTGATTGATGACCGCTCTTTGTGGACGATAAACTAAATTTTCCTTTTTTTGGGGAAAATATTAAAGTCCGTATCGCAAAATAGCAGCGGGGCATGAATATTTAGGATCTGATGTTTCATCTCCGAAGTATAATATTGCATGTATGTTTGAATTATAATTTATAATAAAATATCTTCACTCCATTTCCAATACGCCCTGTATTGGGAATGGAGTGAAGAGACTAGACAGAGATCTAGTCTAGACAATTATGTTCCTTCGACTCACCTTCCACCGAAGAATATTTTTGGGACAATGTGACAGATGGTGGGCCCGTAGCCGTCTTTATGTACAAGCCAACGATAAGAATCGTACATAGGTTTTTGAAAAAACCCATTGGAATGAGCCTGCCACCTGGGGATCGAACTCAGGTCTTTCGGCTCGAATTACGATCACCCAACCACTCGGCTATCGGGACTTAATATATAATTCACGATAATTTATAATACATAAATTTGAATCTGACAATTTATACATAAATAAATTTGGAGTGCCTGTTTGTAATATTGAAAGAACCGTTTTTTGACTACATGAATATAAATGGTACATACACCAAAATATTTTTTTTTACAATTTTTGTCAGTCTCTTTGTTCCAGCTAATCTTTGAAACGGCTGGGCCGATTTTAACAGGGCTTTCACTGACAGATAGCTAATGTTATAAGGAGTAACATAGGCTCCTTTTTCCTAGAAACATAATTAGGGTTCCGGGTTAAATGTTAAACTGCGAGCAAAACCGCGGGGAGCAGCTAGTTTTTAATAATATTAAAAAGTGCTGCACTCGACGACCTAAAGAGAAGCTAAGGCTTATGGGTCCGAATCCTGTAAGGGACAAACATTTTTGCGATGAATGAAGAAAAATATTTCTACTCGAGTCATGGATATTTATTTGTAAATAAATAATACATACATACATAGATATCTAGATGTACATACATGTACTATGCTGTACTGTTAGCTTGAACTTTAAGATAGCCTTAGTCTCACCACCTGTCACATTGACCCAAATACGTTGTGATGGAAAGTGGGTCGAAGGACATTGACTACCCCTGTATGAAGAATTGCGTGAATTTGCATCTCTGCCTAACTAAAAGTGAATCATATTTTTTGTTTATGAAATTTATTTTATAACGTGCTGTGTACTATGGGTTTATGAATTTACCATCCCTTTGCTTTCCTTAGGGTGTCGTAAGAGACCACTAAGGTCTTGAGTACCATAATGGCGGAATAACCATCTAGAAAGTAGCATACCAGAATGTACCATTTCAATAAGAAGCAATCATGGGTTATGGTAAACCCTCCCACAGGATCCTTTGTCAAGCTATGGAAATTTACAGGTATTTATGTTTGTATGTAAAAGACTACAAAAAAGTGGAGGTTCTTAATTTGTTTGCATTAAATGGCGGATTTATTGTTTCAAAATCAACATCTCATGTTTGTAAAGCACGACATTTAAAAATAAATAGTAGATTGTAATCACATTCATAAACGAACACGCAAGTATACACATGTACATCATATACTATCTTCACGCATAGTCCCAAAACTGGGGTAGACGGAGGTCTAGACAATTAAGTTCTCTCGACGCGCCTTTCACCGAAGCCTGTTTTGGGACAACGTGAGAGGTGGTGAGCCCATCGCCATCTTAGTGACCAAGCTAACGGCACAAAATACTTATAAAGATACATATTTCACATACACACACATGTATACATATAAACATCTATGACTCGAGTACAAACATTCATATTCATCACACAAATCTTTGCCCTTTTTGTGGGGTTCCAACTCGCAATCGTTAGCATCTCGGAAGGAAAGAAGGAAGGAATTTTTGACCAACAAGAAAACACTAATTATTTTATTTTGTTTAATATATTTTTAAAAGATATTTTAAACAGATATTATATATAATAATAGATCTGTGCATTCCATTTCTTTTAACTACGCCATATCTCGGACTGCTTCGTGTGTGCATTATGGTTCCACGTAAAATTTACAATTTGCAATACGCATATGAATACGTAGACAACACTGATAATTATTTTTAATTTATCGGAGCATATGATTAAAACAATAGAGTTTCATTTAAAAAAACGTGCAGTATGTTAAAATTTCATATAATACTGCAAATTCGTATTAACGTGTAAATATGTAAAAAAAACAACTGGGAATTATTTTTAATTTGTCAGAGCATTTTTATTATTTTATAAACATATGTTTGTAAAATAATAAAAATATTTTTATTAAAAACAAATACGTACAATATGCAAAAAGGAAATATAGAATGATAAATTTTCCAAACAAATGTAGCACTGGCAATTATTTCTAATTAAAGGCGTAATAAAAAAGAAACGGAAGTAAGTGATAAAATGAAATCAAAAATCATGGTCAGGTCGGATCGTAACAGCGAAGGTCAGTTCTGTTTGTGTCCAGCGCAACACCTGCCCGGGCGTTTTGAATAATAATAAGATGACAGTGCAACACCGCTCGCCGTACATGCGACAGAATAAATTATTTGCGCACAAAGAATGTCGGCCGGACGTGGACAATACAGTGTTTTCTTAACGGACCCATTCGTGTTTTGAAGGGGGATATTCAAATTTTAGGGTCGCGCGATTTTCGAATATCATTATTTTTACTATATTTTTTTTGTTTGTTTCGTGCAGCGCCCCGTTCTCACGGGTCAAGCGGTGACCTTTGCCGGACAATACTCGATAGATCATAAGAGCGCGTCCAGAATTTATAATTAATGTCCGCTCGCCCGGGTATTGTGTGAATTCGCGGATAATGGTGACGCGAATTCCTGTTACGATTTATGTCTGCAAGTGAATAGGCGGACTAGTTATGTGGAAAGTTGAATTTCTTGAATATTGATGTATAGTTCGTTTGGTCTTAGATAGTATAGGGAACGGTGGTCTTGAGAACCGAACTCATTTCGCGGGACACTTGTAAGGCGATTAATCTTTTGTAGGAATGTCAGTTGGCTGACCTTAGCGCGGTCTCACATTTTTTTTATTTAAAATCCAATTATTGTAAATACAATAGGACTATAATACATATTATAAGTTAGGAAATGAAAAAAAAATATAAAACAATTAAATATGATGAAATAAAGTACCTACTTCTAATAAAATTATTTTATTTACACTTTTTATTTGTCTGTATTTAAGAGTATGTACTTTAGCCAAAACATTATTAGTATCAACTTAAATTAGTAAATAAATTTAGATATCACATATATTTCCCTGCTTCCAGTGTATGCACCTAAAGCACTATGGAATTAGAAACAACGAAGGTACCACGCAGACCCGAGACTAAATGGATAAATAAATAAATAATAAATAAATATGTTCACGCAATTCCCAAAACAGGGGTAGACAGAGGTCTAGTCTAGAAAATTAATTCGGTTTGACCTACCTTTCATCGAAGATATTTTCGGGACAACGTGACAGGTGGTGAGCCCGTCGCCGTCGATTCGTACATAAGTTTTTTTGCTCACCTCCTTACACCATGAAAAACAGGTATGTTTGATATGATTCGTACATAAGTTTTTTTACTCACCTCCTTACACCATGAAAAACAGGTATGTTTGCCATTAGACCACGGAAGTCGTCAGCAAATCGGATCGGAATTCCATTCAAGAGACCCGAGTTCGATCCTCAAGCCTCGTACCAACGAGCTTTTTCCAATAATGTTGGCTTGGAAATAAAGACGGCGATGTGCTCACCGCCTGTATCGTTTTCTCAAAAACATCTTCGTTGAAAGGTGGGTCGAAAGGACTTAATTGTCTAGACCTCTGTCTACACCTGTTTTGGGAATGGCGTGAAGATATATTTATATTTATTTACAAACTTTGAAAACCTCGTCTACCAACATTGTAAGAATGTCTCAGACGCCTGTGTGCATTAATTCTTTTATTACCTTTGGCTTCCAAAGAATAAATTACGTTTATAAATACACACGCTTAGCAACGCGACTGAATCATAAGGTAATGTATCAATTCATGTCTTTCAGATGATATTATTTTTATAAATGTCTTCACGCCACTCCCAGTACAGGGATAGACATAGGTCTAGAAATTGTCTAGTCCTTTCGACCCACCGTCCACCGAAGTCATTTTTCGAGACAACAGAAAACGTATATAAGTTTTCTGAAAAAACCTATTGGTACGAGCTAATGGTCATACCTAGAGCCTACGACTGTATTGCAGTGGAATCAACTACTATTTCAATCTGTTTTTATTATTGTTTGTATTTAAAAATACAGCAGTAAAGACAAAAAAACTTTTTTTACAGATTGATAGATAATTAACCACTGACCAAGTAAACAATCAAATGTAAAGTTTTTTTTATTCCGTATGATATGCATAAACGTAAAATGTTTACAATTTTCTACTTAACAGTCGTTTACGCACTATCATCGACCATCTGACTGTAAAATCCGAAGGACAAAAAATATACAATCAATTAAAAAACGAATACAAATAAAATCTGGAATAAATTGCTCGTTACTAAAACTGTTTCCGTCGCTATCATTATCGGCTGGATGGCGGTGATATTGAAAACAAAATGTCATTAGTGTAGTCCAAAGAACGTATTTGTCGGAAGCGACGTCTCTGACAATTTATGCCGACACAAACGCTAGCGTGGATTTGAAAACCAAATAAATACATTGTGCCTTTGTAAAGCACGCGGGCGGGGTTGGCGAGTTGTATTCGGAATTTCGAATCGATTAAGATTATTTAAAATGAAACAAATTTTAATTTCGAAGATTAAGTTTTTTTTACTCACCTCCTTACACCATGAAAAACAGGTATGTTTGATATGATTCGTACATAAGTTTTTTACTCACCTCCTTACACCATGAAAAACAGGTATGTTTGATATGATTCGTACATAAGTTTTTTACTCACCTCCTTACACCATGAAAAACAGGTATGTTTGATATGATTCGTACATAAGTTTTTTACTCACCTCCTTACACCATGAAAAACAGGTATGTTTGATATGATTCGTACATAAGTTTTTTACTCACCTCCTTACACCATGAAAAACAGGTATGTTTGATATGATTCGTACATAAGTTTTTTACTCACCTCCTTACACCATGAAAAACAGGTATGTTTGATATGATTCGTACATAAGTTTTTTACTCACCTCCTTACACCATGAAAAACAGGTATGTTTGATATGATTCGTACATAAGTTTTTTACTCACCTCCTTACACCATGAAAAACAGGTATGTTTGATATGATTCGTACATAAGTTTTTTACTCACCTCCTTACACCATGAAAAACAGGTATGTTTGATATGATTCGTACATAAGTTTTTTACTCACCTCCTTACACCATGAAAAACAGGTATGTTTGCCATTAGACCACGGAAGTCGTCAGCAAATCGGATCGGAATTCCATTCAAGAGACCCGAGTTCGATCCTCAAGCCTCGTACCAACGAGCTTTTTCCAATAATGTTGGCTTGAAATAAAGACGGCGATGTGCTCACCGCCTGTATCGTTTTCTCAAAAACATCTTCGTTGAAAGGTGGGTCGAAAGGACTTAATTGTCTAGACCTCTGTCTACACCTGTTTTGGGAATGGCGTGAAGATATATTTATATTTATTTACAAACTTTGAAAACCTCGTCTACCAACATTGTAAGAATGTCTCAGACGCCTGTGTGCATTAATTCTTTTATTACCTTTGGCTTCCAAAGAATAAATTACGTTTATAAATACACACGCTTAGCAACGCGACTGAATCATAAGGTAATGTATCAATTCATGTCTTTCAGATGATATTATTTTTATAAATGTCTTCACGCCACTCCCAGTACAGGGATAGACATAGGTCTAGAAATTGTCTAGTCCTTTCGACCCACCGTCCACCGAAGTCATTTTTCGAGACAACAGAAAACGTATATAAGTTTTCTGAAAAACCTATTGGTACGAGCTAATGGTTATACCTAGAGCCTACGACTGTATTGCAGTGGAATCAACTACTATTTCAATCTGTTTTTATTATTGTTTGTATTTAAAAATACAAAAATGAATTGAATTATGAAATACAAAAATGTATATTTTAAAGACTGGGTATATTGTTTTTTATTACTTATGAGTGTAATTATGAATTACACAATTTTATATATCTATAATGCTATATTATGTAAGTGCTATACCTTTATTTATCTGTAACAACGTTAAGAAATGTATTTAAATACAAAGCAGGGATAAATGAAGATCACAAACAAGAATCGAATGAAATTGACGACAAGATTTTACTTTTCGAAAACGTTACGACAGTGCGTCGCAGTTACAAAAAAGTCACCAGGAAGATATATCTCAAAAACGGTAGAAGCCCGTCGAGTATTTATGGAAATCTAAATAACGAGTGGCTTTTTTTTAATTGCGGGGAATGAGTTTTTTGTGTGGAATCTGTTTATTTTCGTGGGCGAGTGATTTGTTCGACGTTAAATATTAGTGGAGTGTGCTTGACGCGCAGTAAATGAAACGTAACGTATAAACACCTATGAGCTGAGTTCACTGGGGATTCATTATTATGTGATGCATGACATAGACTATATAACAGCTATAATCGTAAAACCTTTTCAAAATAGGAATATTCTGATACGTACTTGAAAAATAAACAAACAAGCAACATCAATTTGGCAATCACGAACTTCATACAGTCTTTAGTATTGTATGCAGAATTCCCCAAAATTCCTTGCGTCTTTGTAACTGACTCATGATAAAAAAGATTTATAAGATATTGAATTAAAGAGAAAAAAAAATAGAATAAATAATAGAAATATAGGAGAATAAATAAAGGTAAGACTCCTAATTTAAACTTTGACAATCTTCGTGTAAAATACAAAGAAACATTTCTTATAGTGGATCAGAGTACGCAATTGGGCCTACCAACCAGGTTATCTGACCGTCTTATTTTTTTTTTACTAGCTGTTTCTTTAGAAGATATCTGATAGTCTACTTGGTAGTGATCCTGCCTTCGAAACTAAGGTCTGCGAGTTTGAATCTCGCTAGGAGTAAACATTCGTGTAATAAATATGAATGTTTGAACAAGATTAAAGATGTAAAAAGTATATTTATGTAAGTATTATTGTTCCGTTCGCTTGGACACTAAGGCAGCGTTAGGCTCACCACCTGTCAATTTGTCCCAAATAAGCTCGGTGAAAGGTGGTTCGAAAGGACTTAATTATATACCCAGTCTAAGAACAACCCCAGTCAACCCCAGTTCTAAGAAAATGAAAGGACTCAATTGTCTAGACCTCTGCCTATCTCTGTGTTGAGAATGGCCTGAAGATATTTAATTGTTATTTTTATAAATTTTTTATCATATTTTTTCTCTTTGTAATACTGAAATTTTGGAAACTCTGCATGCTATGTTTTGCCATAAAAATTTATTCATTCCCATAAAAATTTCCATTACGCTTTTCAAACTTTTAAAATTTTTAAACCCGTTTCAAAATTGTCATGGTTTCTCCTTGACAAATGATGCATATCATATAGGCTTGCATCAGAAAAACAATTCTTATTGCTTTTGACGACCTTCGTGAACACCGGTTTTCAAGGTGTCTCCATCTCGAGGTCTCGGGTTCGATTCAAAAACCACTTTTTCTACATTTTCTCGGGTCTGGGTGTTTGTGGTGCCTTCGTTGTTTCCCATTCCCATACAAGTGCTTAAGCATATTAAATTGGGATCGGAGCGAGGTATGTGATGTTGTCTCTATCTATATATGTATATATTTATTCATTACTTTATCTTTATTAAGCACTAAGAATAGTTTTTGTGTAAATAAGAAGTTTTGTGCAAAATTTCATAGTTCTAGACCTTCGGGATCCGTCTGTCCGTTGTTCAGTCAGTAATTTTTTCCTTTCAAAACCAAATTTTTATTTAACTATATTTTAAGATATTATTTTATATTTATCAAACAGCTAGTATTCGTAAATCCATGAATTTCAATGAGTACGCGTATATAGAAAAAAAAATCTTCACGCAATTCCCAATACAGGGTAGACAGAGGTCGAGTCTAGACAATTAAGTCCCTTCGACCCACCTTCCACCGAAGATATTTTCGGGACAACGTGACAGGTTGTGAGCCCGTCGCCGTCTTTTATGTCCAAGCCAACGATATTCGGACATAAGTTTTTGAAAAACCCATTGGTACGAGCCTACCAACTGGGGATCGAACTCGGGTCTATTGACTCGAAATTCCGACCACCCAACCACTCGGCTATCGCGACTTTTTACGCGTATAAAGAGAAACATTTTTTTAAAGTTAGTTATATTTTGATAAATAAAGAGGCATTTTTATAATTATTAATTGACTATTCAATTATTATCTTTACAGTAAAAATATTTTGCAAGTACAAAAAAACTATTAAAATTTTAATTTTAATTCTTATAAAGTACTTATATTAAGTTGATCTAGCTCTTGCTTCACTGTTTATAAGAAGCATCTAAAATGAGAACCATGGACAATAGAACTTTTACATCTCGTACCCTTAAAAACAGTGTCATTTTTAAAAACTAACGCGTATTATTTTTCAAAATATAACTAAACAGCAGTAAAGAAGTTCGTGTAATCCTAAACTCGCCTGCAATCCAATGTGGATTTATTACACATGCAGTAGACGGAAATAACTTTATCTAGTACAGACGCTAAGAAAGTTGTAAAAAGTTTGAATTGACATGCTCTTTTTAAGGAAACTATTATTTGTTTATTATACTCGCCATTCAAAGTAAAACGACATATAAACTAATGTATATACACTGTAAATTATACAATTAAATCTTAAAACATGTAAATATCCGTCAGCTGTGAAACCGCACATTGCTCATTACAATAATTATGTTAAATTGTATGTGTCCTTTTTCGTTTTGGTATCTAAATATATTAATTAAATGGTGCAATAAAATAAAAAGTTATTATTTTTAGTTTGTTTATTAAAAGACAACATGTTTGTTTCGTTCGTAGATCTTCTTTGGAATTAGGAGACTTGGATTCTTATCTATATTCTAAATAATAAATAAATATCTTCACGCCATTCCTAGGACAGAGGTCTAAACAATTAAGTCCTTTCGACCTACCTTTCACCGTAGACGTTTTCTGAAACAACGTAACAGGTGGTGAGACCGTCGCCGTCTTTATGTCCAAGCCAACGATATAAATCGTATCACTGTAAAGAAAACATTGGTATGAACTTTCGGGACCGATCAAGGGCCTCTTGACTCGAATTCATATCACCCAACCACTCGGCTATCGTGACGTTATCCATATCCAGATGCAAAGAATTCGTACCGATCAGTTTTACGAGACTTATAAAATGGGTAAGTATGGTACCGATCTAGACGAGGATGTGAAGGAACCATGGATCTGACCTGACCTTGAGTATGGAATTGAAACCTGTGGCCTGGCCTTTCGGAAGCAGTAGCATGTTTAATACAAAGTCTTTTTTTTGTCTATCATGCCGCAACGCCGCCGTGCGCGCAGTTCGCAACGCCAGGGTTGGCTGAACCTACCTTTCCCTAATAATCTCAGGTGAAACATTTTAGAGATTCACGATTCTTCTCTTGGAATGTAATAATCATAAGCACCGTAAATGCTTTTGCCGGGAACTGTACGTAAATCTGAACAGCCGCCGGGCCAGGAATAGAATCTTTCATCTCACTCTGGAAATTCTTCAACTTCTTTATCAGAGTAAGACGCAGCCATCCGACGCCGGCAGACGGGATGCCTCTATTGGTCCGCGCTAACCTTTAACCCCACCCATGAACAAAAAATATCACCCATTAAACTGAAAGAGATCCGTTTCAGTTCCAGATAATGGCCAGAAGTGCCGTTAATGTGAAGACGGTCTTATCTTACACTCGACTAATGCTAGTCTGCACTTTCCGGAAATTGTTTCCTGGTATTTTGAAATTGGAACGTGATAAGAAGATGTAAAATCTATTTTTTAGCCTACTTACAAATGTTCATCTTAATATCGGTAGACGGTAAGTTAAATAATAGTACAATTCGTTAATAGCGAACTCAGCTTCGAAGCATAAAGCTATGCGAGGCGGGAAAAGGGGCAAACATTTTAACGATGAATATCAATGTTTGTAGTCGAATTATGGATCTTTATGTTTCACGTGGAAAGCCTTTTATGTATGTATAAACAAAGTAAAATGAGATGAAAACGTATTGTTGAATAATCATTGCATCTATTAGCCGAATCTCCTAGAAAAAAAAAACACTAAATTTTTCTCAATATTCAACTTTTTTGTAGTATTTACAAACCTAATTCTGACGAACATGAAAAAAAAAGTCAGCCAAGTCTCAAGGGATGCTCCGGCTTACATGTGACGACTGATTTTTATTTATAAAAAAGATATTTAGGTAATATCTACAATCCAATTACCATAAACAAAACATAACTTTTATTTTGACCGTTGAGATTTAATTTTGCGAACGGACGATGTTGTTTTTTTAATATCTTTGACTCACATAATTTATCGATTTGAAACATCACGAGCTGTTATAATTTTTGAAGAAAAAAAGAACCAAATTGGGAAATATAAATTTTAAGAGATTGGTTACGGTTAGGGTGAAAATGCACTAGTGTGCATTAAATGTTAACTTTTATTCAGACCGTATATTTGATGCGTTCTGCGACATTGGGCGAGGTCGGTAAATGATGCGTGAAAGTTCTATCAACTCAATGTTAGGTAGACCAAAAACTAAAAATATTTTTTTTACTATTGCTATTGTTTTAGTTATTTATAATGTCCATCACTTTGTGTAGATTATATCTCCCAGCTATTGGATATCAAATAAAATCATTTATTATCGACATACATTCGTTTATCGACAGTCATTTTTAATCCATCAACTTCATTAACCTCATCAATCAACCTCATTACGAAACGGTACCACCGTTCACCGAGGTTCCTCTAACGGAGAAGAAACAGGCGAAAGAAACTCCGTAGGTTTCCTCTTTTTTTCGTCAATATTTTTATTAAAATATAACGTATTATACAAATGTTATGTGATATTTAAAATATAGTTAAAACATATATATATACGTTATCTGCGAAGCGAAATCACTTGTGTTATGGAATCAAAAGCAACTTAGGAACCACATACACCGAGACCCCATGCATAAATACTTAAAACATGACACATGTCCTATTACTTTATACACGCTGACATATATTCGTTATTTTGTATTGTTACTTACATTATATTTATGAAATATACCATTACAATATAAATTATACATAAAAATTACGTTCTCGCCAAAGGAACTCTATTCGGGTCATAGTTGCGTCAAATGGCAGGTCATGAATAAAATCAAAGTTCGAATTCAACCCAGCGGTTTACAAACGCCCCCGTAATGTGCTCATAAAACTAACATATTTCGTTCAACCCCCTATATCTTACCAACTATTTGAAATCTTATACACATATTAAACAATATTATTGCTATATAGATTAAGTTAAAAACGACATAATAGTGAACAAATAAAGATTAATTTTGTATAGCCGTAAAGTTTCAAGCTCGCATCATTAAAGTTGCTACGAACTCCTCATGTAAAAATTTCGCTATTTACCGAAGCATCACAAAAACAATTCATTTCTCTATCTTTTAACATATAAGGTGTATTTTAGAAAAATAAAATAAAACCTTAACTATTTGGTGTCGTTGACTGAAAATATGGAAATATTATAGCACAAATTCGCTTGCGAATTGTCTCGTTTAAAAAAGGAACGCAATTTAAAAAAGAACGCTTAGTTTTGATAAAGTTTAATGGACGGAATGTTGCTTTATTAAGATAGTATGCTTCTTTGTTTTTGTTTAAATTATTTAATTAATAGGTAATGTTACTAAAGAAGAAGATGTTAGACTCTTCCTTGATAGATTATTTAGTAATAATTTGTGTCGTCGTCAGTCATTTTGCAAAAATCGAGGACTCTGGTTCGATACCTAGGGATTCTCCACTTAGGGTTTCCTCCTGGGAATCGATGTTAAGTCGTCTGATTCGAATTCAGGTCATCTAACCTATCAGCTATTGTTACTCTGTAGTATAACAAACTGGCACATAGTCCCAAAATAAGCTATGGCAAAAATGTGTTTTGAAAGGACTAAATCTAGACCGCTAATAGGAATAGGTTGTATAGTCTTTTTTAATTTAATGTAAATTTCGCTAAAGAGTATTTTACTTATTTTAAAAAATCCGCATTTCATATTCTTCTTCGCTTCTTTCTCAGAGTGACACATATACTACTCGTACATGCTTATTCTCAATTTTTTTTTATTATTTAGACAGGACTCGAATAGGCAGGTATATCTTGCCTAACAAACTTTTCATTTTCAACACATTTATTAATAATTGAACTATTTAAAATTTTAAAATAATCGTTGATAGTATTTAAATTATAAAACAAAAGACTATGCAAACATAAATATATTATTTTAAATATATTATTGTTAAATTAAATTAGTAGCAACATAAAATAAATAGATATTTTCAAGCAATTCCCAATACAGGGGTAGGCAGAGGTCTAGTCTAGACAATTAAGTCCCTTTGACCCACCTTCCACCGAGGATATTTTCGGGACAACGCGACAGGAGGTGAGCCCGTCGCCGTCTTTATGTACAAGCCAACGATATAATTCGTACATGCTTATTCTCAATTTTTTTTTATTATTTAGACAGGACTCGAATAGGCAGGTATATCTTGCCTAACAAACTTTTCATTTTCAACTCATTTATTAATAATTGAACTATTTAAAATTTTAAAATAATCGTTGATAGTATTTAAATTATAAAACAAAAGACTATGCAAACATAAATATATTATTTTAAATATAGTTAAAACATATATATATACGTTATCTGCGAAGCGAAATCACTTGTGTTATGGAATCAAAAGCAACTTAGGAACCACATACACCGAGACCCCATGCATAAATACTTAAAACATGACACATGTCCTATTACTTTATACACGCTGACATATATTCGTTATTTTGTATTGTTACTTACATTATATTTATGGAATATACCATTACAATATAAATTATACATAAAAATTACGTTCTTCCAAAGGAACTCTATTCGGGTCATAGTTGCGTCAAATGGCAGGTCATGAATAAAATCAAAGTTCGAATTCAACCCAGCGGTTTACAAACGCCCCGTAATGTGCTCATAAAACTGACATATTTCGTTCAACCCCCTATATCTTACCAACTATTTGAAATCTTATACACGTATTAAACAATATTATTGCTATATAGATTAAGTTAAAAACGACATAATAGTGAACAAATAAAGGTTAATTTCGTATAGCCGTAAAGTTTCAAGCTCGCATCATTAAAGTTGCTACGAACTCCTCATGTAAAAATTTCGCTATTTACCGAAGCATCTCAAAAACAATTCATTTCTCTATCTTTTAACATATAAGGTGTATTTTAGAAAAATAAAATAAAACCTTAACTATTTGGTGTCGTTGACTGAAAATATGGAAATATTATAGCACAAATTCGCTTGCGAATTGTCTCGTTTAAAAAAGGAACGCAATTTAAAAAAGAACGCTTAGTTTTGATAAAGTTTAATGGACGGGAATGTTGCTTTATTAAGATAGTATGCTTCTTTGTTTTTGTTTAAATTATTTAATTAATAGGTAATGTTACTAAAGAAGAAGATGTTAGACTCTTCCTTGATAGATTATTTAGTAATAATTTGTGTCGTCGTCAGTCATTTTGCAAAAATCGAGGACTCTGGTTCGATACCTAGGGATTCTCCACTTAGGGTTTCCTCCTGGGAATCGATGTTAAGTCGTCTGATTCGAATTCAGGTCATCTAACCTATCAGCTATTGTTACTCTGTAGTATAACAAACTGGCACATAGTCCCAAAATAAGCTATGGCAAAATGTGTTTTGAAAGGACTAAATCTAGACCGCTAATAGGAATACGTTGTATAGTCTTTTTTAATTTAATGTAAATTTCGCTAAAGAGTATTTTACTTATTTTAAAAAATCCGCATTTCATATTCTTCTTCGCTTCTTTTCTCAGAGTGACACATATACTACTCGTACATGCTTATTCTCAATTTTTTTATTATTTAGACAGGACTCGAATAGGCAGGTATATCTTGCCTAACAAACTTTTCATTTTCAACTCATTTATTAATAATTGAACTATTTAAAATTTTAAAATAATCGTTGATAGTATTTAAATTATAAAACAAAAGACTATGCAAACATAAATATATTATTTTAAATATATTATTGTTAAATTAAATTAGTAGCAACATAAAATAAATAAATATTTTCAAGCAATTCCCAATACAGGGGTAGGCAGAGGTCTAGTCTAGACAATTAAGTCCCTTTGACCCACCTTCCACCGAGGATATTTTCGGGACAACGCGACAGGAGATGAGCCCGTCGCCGTCTTTATGTACAAGCCAACGATATAATTCGTACATAAGTTTTTTGAAAAACCCATTGGTACGAGCCTGCCACCTGGGGATCGAACTCGGGTCTCTCGACTCGAAATTCCGACCACCCAACCACTAGGCTATCGTGACTTTAAACTGACTGAAATTAGTTGTAGTTAAATTATATATATTATTCTATGCAGTATGCTTGCTGTATGTGTCGTAAGAGGGGGCTAATGTTACATTAGTTCCACAGCCATATATAACGATTTATAAAAGCAGATCATTATACATATATCTTATACACATCATCCACATCTCGAAGTGAACTAAAAAGGGGTACTCCGTGCACTGTTTATAGAACCCTCGATTCTTGATAATGTATTTACCTAGCTATTGTTCGAATCGGAGCAGCAACTCGACACCCCGCCGGTCTTGTCCACGTGCAACTTCCTGCGGACATCGGAGACCACTTCCAATTACCTTCGGCCCTCGCAAGTCATATAACTTCCGTAAAATAAGTCGTGCTAGTCGTGATTTAATTGACTAGATTTTTCTACTTACGTAATGGTTTTTGACTGAGAAGATTCTTAAAATAAACTTCTTTTTGTTATTTTCTGTTTTATATCTTATAGTTCTTTTATATGTCTTCAAACAGTCACGATAGCCGAATAGGGTTGTCTGAATTCGATTCAAGAAACTCTTGATCGAATTATATCGTTGGCTTGCACATTAATAAAGCGACGGGCTCACCACCTGCCACGTCAGAGGCGTAGATAATTTATTCCTTTCGACTCACACTTTACTACAATATTTGATAAGTGGTGAGCCTATCGCCTATCGAATCGTAGATAAGATACAAAAGAAAAATTTTTACTCCTTTCATTCTGGAGAACGAACTCGAATCACCTTATACAATATCTCAACTACTCGGCTATCGAGGCTTTTTTTTTGTAAATGCGATAAAAATAATATGAGGCTTAAATTTTCACCCATCATGTCTTTAGAGATTTACGTAAATATCTTCGGTTTATTTATAACGAATGCGTAAGTCAACAACGAAAAACGCTGTCAGTCTGTTTACAGCAACAATAGTATTTACGACAGTACGATACAGTTGAAATTGCAATACCCAAGTTTTACATACGTTCGATAGAGGAAACGGAAGGTCGGGGTGAGTTCCGCCATTAGTCTATTTAGGCACCGGTGTTGCTGTTTGTATAGATTTCGCTCGTAATGGTGGTTTTTGAAAAATAGACTCGGGGTCAAGGTCGCAGCCGCTTACAGTTAATGATATATTAAGTTACCTAATTAAGCTTTAAGTTCTATCCACCCACCTTCCACCGAAGATATTTTCGGGACAGGGACAGGCAGTGAGCCCGTCGCCGTCTCTATGTCCAAGTTAACGATATACTTCGTACATAAGTTTTAGAAAAACTCATTGGTACGTGCCTGCCATCTGGGGATCGAACTCGGGTCTCTTAACTCGTAATTCTGCTTCTACTACTTCTTGGTCTCTAGAAAATCTAGACTAGACCTCTGTCTACCCATACTATATTGGG
Source organism: Sericinus montela (assembly GCA_029286605.1). Lineage (NCBI taxonomy): Eukaryota > Metazoa > Arthropoda > Insecta > Lepidoptera > Papilionidae > Sericinus > Sericinus montela. The sequence continues at coordinate 1,783,339 of JAGSMR010000054.1, read as the reverse complement.
AATTGCGTGAAGATATTTACTTATTTTTTTAATTAATTTTGTTCCACTCCATATTCTTTATTTATTTTGAAAAACGAACAATATTATATGCACAATCGAACAATATTGTGGTTATACGCATCTTTGGTCTCGATTGAGCGATTTGCTCATCCTAGTAAATATTACGTAATAGAGTACGTAAACACGTATAAAATCACATAAAAAATCTTCCTTTAAATTATTTACCAAAAAGATTAGTAACACTCAGATTGAATAGAAAAACAAATGGTACAATTCATAGAAATAATTTAATACATAGAAGTATGTAGGCAATACTTGACTTGCTGACAGTCAACTCCTGCGGGAAACCATATGCGGTCGCGGTTGAGGAAAAGGCAAACGTAAGAAGCGCAGGTGGGAGGGACGGCCGAGGTTAAGAGGATTTCGTTACACTTTTAATGCTATTGTGGTACTCACTCTTTGTATTTAGGGTGACCATGAGCTTAAACCGTGTGGATAACGATGTAAGAATATTACCACTCCCTTTCTTCCAGTGGGTGTCGTAGGAGGCGACTAAGGGAAACAGCCTTGAATATCTTAAAGGCAACCGATAAATGGCGGGATAACCATCTCTAAAAATATCAGACCATAACAATTAGACCGAAGATGGGCAGGAGCGCCTGAGGTGCGAGTGGTCTGATCCTGCTATCGTACACCCGCCTGCCAAGCGTGCCGATTATGGCAAATTCTCCCCATGGGAGAGGCCTATGCCCTGCAGTGGACTTCAACAGACCGTTAAGTATGTATGAGCTTAAACGATTCTGCCATCGACTTTCCATATCAACAAAGTACATTTAACTACTGGATCTCGATATAGCCAACCGCCGTGGACGGTCGTACACCGGGTTTTATGGTGTCGCCAGCTCTGAGATTCCGAATTTGATTCCCGGTCGGGCCAAAAACAACACATTTTATCGATTGTTGGTGTTTGTGGTATTGTTTCCAATTCCATAAACAAGTGTTCAAGCTATGAGCACTATGGGGAAAGAAGCAATGTATATGATGTTTTCCTTACCTATTTATTTTTTTAATTAAGAAAACAAAAAGTGCTTGGAGATAATAATAATAATAATTTATATGCACTTCGTAACTGTGATATAAGTAGGTCTTTTTGAAGTATAATAATTACCTACAATCCTATTATACTGTATAATCACCTCGAATTCAAATTTTAAAATTTTTCTAGAGCTTTGTTTGTACTTACTACTTAATTCGTACGTACTAAACAAAAAACCCTTTTGGTATGGAATCAGAAACAACGAAGGTACCAAAAACACCACCATCTTAGATAATGAAGAAAAAATTATTTTTCTATATTGACCCGTGAGCGAATCCAAGGTACTGCAGTGACCGCCGGTTCGAATCTAGCCCGTGTTAGTAGATTTTTAAAATTTAATAACCAAAATTCCAGCATAGCTTAATTTTCTTTAAAATTCAATAAAAACACGTCAATTGATTAATAGTTATATATCCAACGGCTCCAAATAAAAACAAAACGCATGGCGCCTCTAGTCTCGAAGCCATCGAGTTAACGGAAGTCAAACACAAAAGACGGTAAAACGAAATTCTTACTATTGCCATTGCGTACCAATCTATATGAGTACGGCTTTTCTACGGATTCCGAAGAATTACGCTCAGATTGACTTACAAATGGAATGATCCGTTGGCTCAGTTCGAAATCTCTCTAATTCCATTTAAATACCGAGAGGTGTAATTTCGTAAATTTTTTTGTAGCATTATATTAACAGTGTAATATTTTTAACAATTGCTTTAGCTTCTTTTTTGGGTTCAAAGCACGGTGATGTTGACCTCTTTTATTAAATAAAACTATTATTTTAATGTAATTATGAGTTATAAATGTAAACTAATATGTAAAAAATCTCATAAGCATTATTTTACTTTTATTATTTATTTATATATGTATGTTGCAAGGTAATTTAGCACCGTTCAGCAGTGGACTATTGATAGGCTGTAAAGAAAGAAAAAGAAATTTCGTCTATTATGAAGATCGCCGTCTTTATTTCCAAACTGACTATATAAATCGTAAAATAGTTTTTGAAAAACCAAGTGGTACGAGCCTACCGCCATCGATTACCCAACCAAGCTATCGTGATTGTTCTATTCTGTTCATTTGTGTACTTTAGTATTTCAAAGACTTTAGACTCCTCTGCTTACGAGTCGTCTGGTCCAGTAGTACTGGTCTGGATTGGGCCAAGAATGCCTATGCACTCTAGGCCCATTTTAGTAAACTATGCGCGTGTACAACATTCATTCCGAAAATTACGCCCTAAATTTTCCAACCAGAAATATTTTCCTTTTCCTACATATATACATCCTATCCTCCATAAGCATCCCGTTGTGTGTTTACAGCGTTAAAATACATCCTTTCTTCCCGTGGGTGTCGTAATGTGTCGAGATGTTCATCTCGAAAAATACGAGACTAAAATGAGCAGACCCTTAAAAAGTCACGTTAGCCTCGTGGTTGGGTGATCGGAATTCGAGTCAAGAGACTCGAGTTCGATCCCCAGGTGGCAGGCTCGTACCAATGGGTTTTTCAAGAACTTATGTCCGATTTATATCGTTGGCTTGGACATAAAGACGGCGGCGGGCTCACCACCTGTCACGCTGTCCCAAAAATATCTTCGGTGGAAGGTGGAGCGAAACGACTTAATTATCTAGACCTCTGTCTACCTCTGTATTGGGAATAGCGTGAACAAATTCAGCTGACCGATGACGCGCAACAGCGTCTAAGGTGCAATCGTAGTGTATAGCGACTGTCAATCCGCTTGCCAATCTTAGCAGCAAAGGATTTGCCGTGTATGAATTTTACAGCTTTTTTTTATAGAAAAGGGAGGCAAACGAGCAGGTGGCTAACGTGATGGTAAGTGATTACCGCCGCCCATGAACACCCGCAATACCAGAGGCTTAGCAGATGAGTTGCCTCCCTTAGAGTGCCCCCCTCCCACAGAATTGGGGGAAGGCGGTGTGTGGGCTACCGGTTACCTGCACTCACCAGACGAAACGCAGAAGTTTGTTATTTTCTACTTCACGCCGGTATTCTGTGAGGTCGTGGTACTTCCCCGGTCGAGCCGGCCCATTCATGCATCAACAAAAGCTGATGAGTGGCTCTACCACTGTCAAAAACAGCGGTTATTTTTATGCCAAGCATCACAAATTTAAACGGTTGCCTAATTCGCTTACATTTTATTTGTTCACGTATATCCTTACGCCGCCGTGTAGTAACGGCGTAAGAATAAAACGCCCAATGGTGACTGCGGGAAAAGACTTGAGAATGACACTGGCTACCGATAGATGGCGGGATAATCATCACAAAAGTCACAGACTTATATTCAGTTAATAATTTTTAGTATTTTTTTTTTAATTAAAAAAAATATTTTCACTCCATTCCCATACATGAACAGAGGCCTAGACAATTATGTCCTTTCGAACCACTTTTTACGGATGATATTTTTGGGACAACGTGACAGGTGATGCCAGTCGCCGGTTTTGGGAAAGAGACATACTTTCTTATTTAATATGTTTATGTGTTGCCATAGTAACCAAAGAGATGATAATCGTATGGTAACTGTTGTCGCTCAAATTATGTTCTTTCCTTTTTTTATTTTTATTTAATATAACATTTAATATTTTTTATTTGAGACTGGCCGGTTTTTGCTATTAAATAAGTAAAAAAATCTCACTACTAACAATTTTAGGACTGTGATTTGCGGAGCTGTCGCCAAAGCTCTCTTTTTAAAATTCACCCGCCCACTCCCACAGGACGTGGGCCCCCGATCATCACCCAGGAAGTGTTACCAGGTGCTATAAATCAGACCTGTCCCTGCACCGCTGATTAATTTCGCTTCTGACTTAAAACTTTACCGTACTAATTTCAAACGAGTTGGTCCACTGCTTCTGAACATAAGCAACAACCAGAAATGGACTTTAGTTTCTGGAGTTACAGTATAAATTCGTAACGGAATCGTTAAGAGCATTTTTAAAATCGTTAATTAAAGTGAAACTCTAACCCCTATGCGTTAAGGTGGATTCTTTTGTGATGGTTAAATTAATTATACGATTTTTCTAATGCTATAAAGATGGAAATAAATTGTCGCTGGTGAACCTATTAGAAAGGATTTCAGCATATTGTGTCGCTTTCTGTCATCGCTTATAATAATTTATTATTATTATTTTATGTGTTATATTATTATTTTCTTCCTGGCATCGTCGTTTGAATAATAGCACTCTACAAAGAATGTTGAAAGAGGCGACAAAGCCTTGGAAATGCAATTCGATCCCGACAGATGGCAGGATAACCATCTCGATAAAAAATCAGATAACGCAGCAGCGTCTAGGTTGCGAGGTGTCAATTTGCCAATTTTGGCAAACCTTAAGGAAGAAGTTTATGTCCTGCAGTGCATGGGTAAGTGAGCCCATTTCCAGACTCGCCAGATCAGACGCAGAAAACGATGCTTATCTGATCTCTGTTAAGAGATGCTTATATTACAGCTTGTTACAGTAACCTTTCACTGCTTAAAACGGGCCTCTAATAAGATCACCTTTGTTTTAACAGTCTCATTTCTTAGTACTTCCATACTTTTTAAAAGAGTAAGTGTAATATGAAAGAAAGAAACTTTTAAGACATATTTAAAAGTCGCAAAGATTTTATGATTGAAGATATTATGATTACTATCGTATTTATTAATTATAAATACTCTGCCTACTGTTAAATCAGACTTCGCCGTTTATCGCACTACTTACTTTGGGATCTGATGCCATAGCACAAGTGCTATGGCATAGAAACTACGGAGGTCGTCATACTTTTTGATTACACTTCACTTAAGTGATACATCCTACTACCTATGCTTATTAAATAAATAAATATCTTCACGCAATTCCCAATATAGGGGTAGACAAAGGACTAGTCTAGACAATTAAGTCCCTTCGACCCACCCTCCACCGAAGATATTTTCGGGACAACGTGACAGGTGCTGAGCCCGTCGCTGTCTTTATCTCCAAGCCAACGATATAATTCGTACATAAGTTTTTAAAACCTGGGGATCGAACTCGGGTCACTTGACTCGTAATTCCGACCACCGAACCACTCGGTTATCTTGACTTACATATGATTATTCCTATCTGAATTCTTGTTTAATGTGTTATAAAAAAGATGGGGATTTCTTAAAGAGGAGTTTAGAAAAAAACGGAATTTGTCGGTCAAAGATGACATGTATGTCAATGCGACAAATTATTACTCTGAGTCGAAAAGCGACAATTTCTTTTACATTCGTAACGCTAAATACCCAATAATTGAACAATGAACATCAATAACGAGTTTGTAATGATCGTGTCACACGTTGACCGACTTTTATGAGACACTGGACGCATGCTGTGGGTGGATATAAATCTGCCGTTCGCAAATTCAAAATGGCCGACCGCAGCTGTCAATTCATTCATTGAGACATTATATCGACAAAGCTATGTTTATTGTTCGGAAATTTTTCCTTGAACCGTATTTTCATAAACTTGCGACTCATATTTTAACCTCTTTAACTTATCTAGTCGTTTCTGTACTTTGTAGGTATATTATAAGGGAACAAAATGACACTGGTCATTATCCGTTTACGGTAATTCGAGTGATGACACGGCTGTGAAAGTTACATTAGTGACAATTAATTCTATGGACTTTTAGTGAGCAACAATTGTCGTGGAAAAAAATCAACGGCATTCGTCATGTGGGCGGGGGACAGTTAAGGAAGTAGGGCAGTTCAGTTTAACAATCTATGTTTTGTAATCATTGTCTTGATAAATTAATTAGTTGATCTATGACAAGTAACAAAAATTATCTGTGGGTCTTTCATAACTTAGCGTCTACTCATTATAAAGGTATATTAAGCTTATGGTACTAACTCGAACGAGTGCTAGGAAAAGAATTAAAATTTTCTCCTGTCAAGAACAAATTCATTTATTAATTTTTTTATATGTCTTCCCCCATCATTACTGATCAGGGTGGTTAAATTAAATCGCCAAGTGTCACGAGCATTACATAAAGCCTCTGTCATATTCATAACATACTCATGTTCCATTTCCAAGTTAAATTTCATAGTAATATATATCATTACGGCGTAAATATCGCCCCTTTTCTTCCCGTGGGTGTCGTACGAGGCGACCTAAAAAGAAGCCTTGAAAATACCATTATAGTAAAAAAATATGGCTACCTACAAATGGAGGGATACCCCGCAAAAAATTCCTGATACAAATTAGCCAGATCGACGACGAACGAAATAAATAAGTAATAACAGAAAGAAAAAGAAGAAAGAAGAATGAGAAATTCTTCTTCAAGGATTTCTCTAAAAAAAATTATTTCATCAAAAATTTAGATGCTGTCCATCATCGTTTTGCTTAATTTTTTGATATTTATCGAGATAACATCCAACTATCAAATAACAAGGAGTAATGTATTTTAGAATTTTTTAAACCAATGTTACAATTAAATAATAATTTGAAAAAAAAAATTCACGCCACATCCAATACTGGGGTAAACAGAGGTTTTGACAATTAAGTCCTTTCGGCCCACCTTTCATCAGACATTTTAGGACAACGTAACAGATGGTGAGCCGTTGTAACCTATATAGCCATAGTCGCCGTCTATATGTCCAAGCCAGCGATATAAATCGTACATAAGTTCTTAAAAAAATTGGTACGTGTCTAACCACCTGGAACCGAACTCGGGTCTCTTAATTCGTATTCCGATCACCCGACCACTCGGATATCGTGACTTTAAAATAATAAATACATGCAAAGATACAACATCACATATATTGCTTTGATCTCAAGAGCAAGTAGCTAAAGCACTTGTTTTATGGCATCAGAAACAAGGAAAGTACCACAAACACCCAGATTCGAGCAAATGTAGAAAAAGTGTTTCTCTACATAAATCCGACTTGGAATCGAATCCGGGACCTGAGATAATTGACTGAGATCGACACCATGTCACGTTGTCCCAATAGCCTAGGTAAAAGGTTGCTTCAAAAGTACTTTATTGTCTAGAACTCTGTCAACCCCAGTATTGTTAATATGCGTGAAGATATTTAGAACGAGATATTTCAAAACAAGGAGCCCACAGCTCCCGATAAGACTGTTTAGAAATGAAGTAATCAAAAAATAACAATTCATTATAGTCTGTGGGGTGGCGAAGACAACGTGTCCCGCGCGAATATGAAAATTAAGTGGAACTTAAGGCAATAAATTACCCTGTGGTGACATCCCTTATCAGCTGACTCCTTGCCGGTGGAGGGAAGGGGGGAGGGTTACTTTACGAGAACCCCCGAGTTCATTCGTTGATTAATTTCTTTAGTATCTTAACAGATTCTTAACGATCTCAGTGGACGAGTGGGGTACGCCGGTTTTCATAGCGTCGTCAGCTCAGAGATCCCGGGTTCGATCGGGTCACATATACTTTTTCTAAATTTTCTAGGGTCAGAGTGTTTGTGATTTTTTTTTATAGAAAAGGGAGGCAAACGAGCAGGTGGCTTACGTGATGGTAATTGATTACCGCCGCCCATGAACACCCGCAATACCAGAGGCATAGCAGATGCGTTGCCTCCGTTAGAGTGCCCACCCCTAGAATTGGGGGAGGGGGTGTGTGGGCCACCGGTTACCTGCACTCACCAGACGAAACGCAGAAGTTTGTTAGACTTCTACTTCACGCCGGTGTTCTGTGAGGTCGTGGTACTTCCCCGGTCGAGCCGGCTCAGTCATGCATCAACAAAAGCTGATGCGTGGCTCTACCACTGTTAACTGCGTTGTTTCTGATTCTATAGTAAATTGCTTACTTTGGGATCAGAGTAATTTATATGATTTTTTCAACATATTTACAGAAATAAAATTAAGTTAAGATTAGAAAAACTCACGGTAGCCTAGTGGTTGGGTGGTCGGAATTTCGAGTGACCCGAGTTCGATCCCCTGGAGAGAGGCTCGTATCAATGGGTTTTTCAAAAACTTATGTACGAATTATATCGTTGGCTTGGACTGTAGACAGCGACGGGCTCACCACCTGTCACGTTGTCCCGAAAATATCATCGGTGGAAGGTGGGTCGAAGGGACTTTGTTGTCTATATTAGACTTCTGTTGACCCCTGTTTTGGGAATTGCGTGAAGATAATTTTATGTGTCAGTATGTATATGTACATGTGTATATTATGTATACGCACTAAGTTTGTCTATTATATCAGTTTTTCCTATGTGGGTTTTTGGAATAAGCTGTACCCTTGCGCAAACTCTTTGTTTCATTTTGATAAACAACATTTTGTGTGTACATAAATTTATAAATAAATAAATATAATAATAGTAAGTAAAACGAAGGAATACATAATTTACAAATGTCATTTATAGTAGTCTACGCGAGCGAAGTCGCGGCTAAGACAGCGAAAACTATTATTAATGAGATGTAACACATATCACATACTGGTTGGTTATTTAAATCCAGTTAGAATTTCAGGAGAACAGTTAGCCTTTTTATAACATTCTTACTTTCTATAGGCTTTCTTTTTTTTTTTGCAAGAAGCTATTAAGTACGATGATTATTGCATCTACACGGTAAGGTTTGCAAGAGTAACCTGCAATTTTATCATTAAGCATTAATTAATGATAGACATCAAAAATAAATTTTTAAATGTATAATTATTCTGTGAATAAGACATATTTATTGTTAGTGTAAACAGCCTGTTCTCTTAAATATTGCTAAATACTCAAAAATTAACGTATGGAGCTAAAATCGATCTGTAAAGTTTTACAATAATTCAATACATACCAAAGATATACATAGCCAATATATACAAAAGAATACTAATCACACAGTGGTAGAGCCACGCATTAGCTTTTGTTGTTGCATGAATTGGCCGGCTTGACCGGGGAAGTACCACGACCTCACAGAATACCGGCGTGAAGTAGAAGTCTAACAAACTTCTTCGTTTCGTCTGGTGAATGCAGGTAACCGGAAGCCCACACACCCCCCTCCCCCAATTGTGGAGGGAGCGCTCTAAGGCCGGCAACACATCTGCTGTGCCTCTGGTATTGCGGATTTTCATGGGCGGCGGTAATCACTTACCATCACGTGAGCCACCTGCTCGTTTGCCTCCCTTTTCTATAAAAAATACAAAAAATCGTAGCTACGAGTAGTAAAAGTAACTAGGATATTGAAAATACTTTTTCGGTGTAGTGTTGGTGAGCATGCAAACAATTCAATATTTATTTTCGTCCGTGAAGTCAACTATAGGCTCCATTTGAAAGTCGGCGCTGCAGCACGACAAGCACTATCAGCAATTTGCTGAAATGGAGACCTAATTTGACGTCGCCATTAAGGTTATTTTTTAAAATAAAATAAATAAATATAAATATCTTCACGCAATTCCCAATACAGGGGTAGACAGATATCTAGTCTAGACAATTAAGTCCCTTCGACCCACCTTCCACTGAAGATATTTTCGGGACAACGTGACAGGTGGTAAGCCCGTCAACGTCTTTATGTCCAAGCCAACGATATAATTTATCGTACATAGGTTTTGAAAAAAAAAACCCATTGGTACAAGCCTGCCATCTGGGGATCGAACTCAGGTCGCTCGCCTCGAATCCCGATCACCTAGCCACTCGGCTATCGTGACACTAATTTTTTAAGCTCCGTATTTAAATTGTTGTTATATTTTTAAATGATATCAAAAAATAGTTTCTTTATTTCTTTCTATATGAGAAATGTGTTTCTTATCAATAATTCTCTTGACAAGCGCATGTGCATATTCTTTTACATATTTATCTTAATTTTGGTAATACCAAAACACCACTTGCATTTACGAGACCCCCAAACAACCTATCCGCTATTAGTTAAATGTAGATGTTTTTGACTAACAATATCATTACAGTTAAATATGTCATGACAAACATAGCACAGTGAAAAAATTTCACACAAATCGTAGGCGATTCCCCTCACCGATAAGCCACGTGTGTCCAAACCTCAGTAATGGCTCGACCCATTCCTCCGCATGCGTGGGAACCTTGGAACAGGTGTCGAACAAGCCAAATGTTTTCGCTCACCGCCCGGCCGCGACAAATCACCACGAACCAGGAAACGGGGACTACCGGGAGGGGTAAAAAATATTGTACGCGCATTCCCAGATCATTTAAGCGTCGGTGTCTATGGCTTATTAACTCGTAATGGCATACCACTGTATGTAATATCCTGGCCGATTGACGCATGTTCCAGATATGAATAGATTTAAAAAAAAACACAAACAAAACTTTTTAAATTTTTGCCGCGAATTGTTTTATGCAGTGGTACATGTTACCGTGGGTTGTGGGTACTTTTAGTTTGTTTCTTCTCCAGTATATCCATGGTATTCTTTTATTATTATTTGTATATACAAACATTTTTAACAGGGTGATTATCATCTATATGTCAAATTTGGTTAGGCCTGTTTGATTTCTTTTTATTGAAGAAGAATGACGATGCGGTATAAAACGAGCTAACGCTAGACCTGGTATCCGTAAAAGCCGTCATAACCTTCAGACAGCAAGCACCAACTTCAAATGAACGCTATTGCAGATGCGTTCCCGAGGACTATGATGGATGCTTCATAACGCTAAATCGCACCGACTCTCTTTACGTTTTAAATCCAAATACAAATTACACTTCTATTTGGCGGCTGAAATAGTTAAGAGTGAGGTATTGGCACAGCCAACTCCTAAGCTAAGAATAAATAAATAAATAAATATTTTCATGCAATTCCCAATACAGGGGTAGATAGAGGTCTAGTCCGCCGAAGACATTTTCGGGACAACGTGACTTTTACTTTTTAGAAATAGTAATATATTTATTTTGCCACATTTTTTTCTGATTTTATTTCACTGCACCGCCCACAACATGTATATCTCTCTTTAGCTTAATGGTTGCCTGGGAGAGAATGCTTCCGGGCCATCCTCTAGGCAGGTCAAGGTGGCGAACGATCGCCGCTATGAGCTGCCGGAGGATATTAGACGGCTGCTGAGAGAAAAAATGCTGCTACGAGAGCATACGATCGATACAGGTCTGACGACAATCGAGTCAGGATGCGCCGCCTCCAGAGAGGTCAAGGAGCGCATGGCTGAACTCGGGAGTGATAGATGGGACAAACTGATGAAGGATATCTCGCCATCACACAGTGCCTATTGGCAACTGGCGAGGGCTCTGAAGTCAGAAACTGTCTCGACGATGCCGCCCCTGATCAGCTCCGACGGTCGCACCGTAGCTTTTGAGGATAGGGAAAAGGCCGATTGCTTAGCCGACAGCCCAGAGCTTCAATGCCTCCCAGCTCCCAGCCAACAGATCCGGTCCACCTTCAGAAGGTGGACGCTGAAGTAGCCCGTAGAGCCGCCCTGCCGCCGACGGGTGATCCGCTGCCACCTACCACGTTGGAGGAGGTTCGAGACATAGTCCGGAACCTCAAGACCAAAAAAGCTCCAGGAGCTGATGGTATCTCCAACAAGCTCCTCAAGGCCCTCCCAAACGCCCTTCTCTTGCTCTTAGTAGCAATTTTCAACGCCCTCCTTTCCAGTAGCTCCTTCCCGGACGCCTGGAAGGAGGCTCACGTTATTGGCATCCACAAATCTGGAAAGCCTAAAAACCAGGCCTCGAGTTACCGGCCCATAAGCCTCCTCAGTTCTCTGGGGAAAGTCTATGAACGCGTCATCATCGCTAGACTGAATGACTGCGTCAAATCCCTTAACCTAATTCCCGACGAGCAGTTTGGTTTTCGAGCCAAACACTCTAGTACTCAGCAAGTGCACCGCCTCACGGAGCACATACTCGAGAGCCTCAACCGACCCAAAGCCATCTCAATGGTGGGGGCCCTATTCTTCGATGTCGCGAAGGCATTTGACAAAGTCTGGCACAACGGCTTAATTTATAAGCTGTATGCTCAAAAGGTGCCAGACAGACTTGTACACATCATACAAGACTACTTGTCAAATCGCACCTTCCGCTTCAAAGTGGAGGGTCCTGTCCGACAGCAGACCCATAAGGGCTGGTGTTCCGCAGGGTTCGGTTCTCTCCCGACCCTATACTCGCTATATACCAGCGATATCCCAAAGACGGCTGGAGTGGAGTTGGCATTATTCGCCGACGACACCACGCTCTTCACCACCGATACGAATGAATGCAGGATCTACATCCGTCTCCGGAACGCGATCAGTGTGCTAAGCCACTGGTTTAGGACCTGGAGAATTGATGTGAACCCTGAAAAAAGCCAGGCCGTACTCTTCTCTAGGAAGAGTTCTCCCCGGAAACCTTCGCGCGTAAAGCGCATAGTCCAATCCAAATTCCAAAACCTAATATCAATGTTCGATAAACCCATCCCGTGGGTTAAGAAGGTGAAATACCTAGGGGTCGTTCTAGACCGTAGGTTATCCTTCGAACAACACATTAAACATGTCAGAGACAAAGCGGCCTTCGTTTCCGGTCGACTTTACAGTCTCACAAGCCATCGTAGCAAAATGTCGCTAAGACATAAATTGTTACTATATAGGACCTGTGTTCGGCCGATAATGTCCTATGCGTGTGTCGCGTTCGCGCACGCACCTAGGTCATATCTGAGAACACTCCAATTCATCCAAAACAAGTTCATGAGGCGTGCTACAAACGCACCCCAATACATGAGGAGCGCAGATCTCCATAGAGATCTCGAGATCCCCACAGTGGCAGCCTTTTTAAAGAAATATCGTCAAGATATTTCGAAAAAATTAAGGATCACCCAAATCCGTTAGTGGCGGGTCTAGGAAACTACACCCCTTCCCCAATTATCACCCGATTTGATAGACGACCAAAGCACGTCTTGATTGATGATGACGACGTCATCACAAAATCAAACAAAAGATTCGGGGCCGCGTCCCCGTAATCTCAACAACACACGAACGCAGTAGGTACACTACACACAGTTCGTAGTCAGAATCGCGGTCCCATGTTTCACGGTTCACACGAGAATGTCTCGGGTAACCGTCCGAAAATACGACCCTCTCCCAACAAGAGTGGCCCCCGGGGCCTCTCACCCTCCCCCTCTCCCGTATGTCGAAGGTCTTCGCTTCGTTACAGGGTTCGAGTGCGTCACGACGTTGTCTCTTTTCTTCTTTTTACCTGCGGGCCTTCGTTCTCGCAGGTCTCCTCAGATGACGCTGTAAAGGCCTCCGGGCCAACAGCATCCCGTGGATGGTTTTTAGTCGGTATGTTTCTCCTTCTGAGATCCGAGTCCGACACTGTTCGTTTCGGTGGCCTCCCGGTCAGGAAACGTTCGTGCTTAAAGCATTTTCCTCCACGTTTATCAAAAAAAAAAAAAAAATGCTTCCGGGCATTAAGTCTGGCATCATGCACTTTGTGCATAAAACCTTAAATAGATAAATAAAATAAATAAATGTCTACTGGCGAAGACAGAGGTCCAGACAATTAAGTCCTTTCGACCCACCTTTCACCGAAACCTATTTGGGACAACGTGACAGGTGGTATGCCTATCGCCGTCCTACCGTTCAAGCCAACGTACTTACATAGATATATATTTTCAAAGATACATATTTACATAAATATATATTCACAAAGATTTTTTTTTTCCATTGTAAACTTCCATAACTCGAGTACAAAGTAAAGAAATTAAAAAAATATTCAAGTATTCATTACACAAATATTTGCACCTATTTATTGCCAAATATTTGCGGTATTCCAACCCGCAACCTTAGCATCGTAGTCAGGGTCATTATCAACTAGGAAGATTAAAAAGTAAAGATGTTAAAATAAATAAGTAAGGATTTTTGTTTTACTTATTTCAATTTAATCTATTATTTTAATACAACAGATAGTACGGTGAAAGTGCAAAAACTGTAGCTTCCTGGTTAAAATGGAGAAAATTTTAAGTAATGACGCATCCCGTTCTCCCACGGGGTCATGTTTATTTCTTAATACAGGGTGTTGTTGATAATAGTTTAATTTTTTAGTTTATAGTTTTATTTATTTAAAAAAAGGTATTGTTGGTTTCAATCAGTGCGAAACATTAGAAGAATATCAGAAATGTATATGTTAGAAATCAATTGAATTTATAATTAATTTAGTTCATAATTTAAAATGATTATAATTTTGATTTTATTTTCAAATATTATATTTCAACTATACATAATATAATATGTATATAATATACATATACACGTCACATTTTATGGTATTGTGTGTTGCTAAAGATTCTGAAAAAACTAAAAAAATATCTTCACGCTATTCCCAATAGTGGCGTAGACAAAGGTCCACACAATTAAGTCTTTTCAACCCACCTTTTAATTGAAGACATCTGGGACAACGTGACCGGTGGGCCTGTCGCCGTCTGTATGTCCAAGCTAACAATATAAATCGAAAATGTTTGGAAGTTAGTTTGGAAGAAAACTGATTGGTATGAATCTAGGGATCTAATTCGGGTCTCTTAATTCAAATTCCGATCTAACCTTACGGCTATCGTGTCGTAAAATCGTCGTCGAAATAAATAGAAGAGCTTTCAAAAATCTAAATTAAACTATTAATGTAAAAAAATCAATATATAAAAAACTTAATACAATGATAATTTAGTAAATCTTTTAACGGATTCCTAAAACATTACAAATATATTATTCCTGAACTATTTTAAAACTTAATTTTTATGACACAAATAAAAGCAACCTGTACATTCATACAAGAAATCTGTCAAAGAAATGAAATACGCAAAATACACAGATGGTTCCGCCCCTTTAAATTCCGTTGTTTTTACCTAAATTCCAATTCTGAAGACCAGATGGTCATTAACGATGTGTTTATTTATCGTAAACATTGGTATTATCTATTCTATGATATCGACGTGTAATGGTCGATTTTATATATGTCCACTGGAGGACTTATGAAATTAAGATGGCAAATCCTGGCAATGTCTTCGTAGTAAGTTGTTAGCAATCTGTAGCAATGTCTCGATATGGGGGATATCCCGAGGAAAATGTTATATGTAGTTATTTATTTTATTTATCTTCACGCACAATCCCTGACGGGGTAGCCAGAGAGAACTGATCGCCCAGTGTCTCGAAACTTACTACCTCTTTCGCTTCTGAGGACTGTATTTCTTATAAATTATATAATTTAGTAATTTTATCAAATAACACTGTATTTTGTAGACGTGTTTAAACAGCCTGCGCAATATACTATTAATATCTAAATAAATAAATATCTTCACGCAATTCCCAATACAGGGGTAGACAGAGGACTATAGACAAGTCCCTTTGACTCACCTTCCATCGAAGATATTTTCGGGTGAACGTGACAGGTGATGAGCCCGTCGCCGTCTTTATGTCCAAGCCAACGATATACTGTTATCTCTCTGTACTATTTAAGTGAAGACATATGCGTAGTTACTTACTAGCTAACTTAGCGGCCTAAATTCTAGTGCAGGACACAGGACTCTCCCGTCACGAGAATTTTCCATAATCGTCAAGCTTGGCAAGCGAATTGACGATCGCAGTTCCAGCAACACTCCACCTTAGACCCTGCTGCTCGTCACCGGCGTACTGAATTTTGGCCCATTTTGGTATTTTTCGAGTCCCAGGTCTGATTCCCGAACGGGTCAATGTAGAAAAGACTTGTTCTACATTGTCTCGGGTCATTTATGTGGTACCTTCGTTGTATAAGATTCCATAACTTTGGGATCAGAGCAATATATTTAATGTTGCCCTTATCAATGTCTTTATTATAATAACAGGCAACATCATAATAAAATAATGCATAATAAATTCATATCAATTAAAAATACAGTAATATTTAAAATAAACGATATTTTGAAAGGTCGAAAATGTGACAATAGAAGCTTTCTAAAGCGACCACCCACCTCAAGCTAATTAAAATTTCCTAATAAAAACTTCGACACAATATTTACATTTAGAAAAAGCATTCTTTAAAACGATTTCTCCGGAATGTTATCTATTCTATAGTAATCAAAGCGAATGTTACCTTGTCCGTGTGTATGTTTGCGGCATTTTCCTTGCTAGACGTCTGAATAAATCTAGAATAAATAAAATGAGTAAATATCTTCATGCAATTCCCAATACGGGGGTAGACAGAGGTCTAGTCTAGACAATTAAGTCTGTTTGACCGTTTCCACCGAAGATATTTTCGGGTCAACGTTCATGTCCGAACCAACGATATTTCGTACATAAGTTTGTTGAAAAACCCATTGGTTAGATCGCCACCTGGGCCCCTGCCACCTCGGGATCCAACTCGGGTCTCTTGACTCGAAATTCCGACGACCCAACCACTCGGCTATCGTGACTTCATGAATATAACATTATATGAATCTAGAAAAAAATCTAAAAGCACATACTATATGTAACACTAATGTATTCAGGATACTTTTTTGGGATAGAAAAATGAAATTGTTTTTTTTTTTAAACTTCTGAAAATATACGGAATATCAGACGAACGAAGTCGCCAGTACCAACAAGTTTTTGTATTTAACATTCAATATGATTTTTTAATCAAACGGGAGCCTATCTTTGAATTGTGAATACACTGAAATTAACTTTATCTAATCTATAAACGTCTCTGAAACATACGTACTCTGTGATACTATATTTAGTTTTTTTAATTACTAATCTTATCTTTAGGTAAACAAGAAAACCAGCTGACATATCTTCTGCATATTCACTCTATTTTAGTAGAAAATTCGGTAGGCAGTATTTTGTAGTGGAATAGCTATAAAGATAAGACGTGTTAAATCGATCTTTCTTTATAGGGTTCTCTTGTGTTACCAGTAAGAAAACTGTTAAAGAAGAAATATTATTTGATGATTTAAATAATATTTTTAATCTTCACGTTTTCCTAATACTATAGTAGACAGAGGTCAAGATTTAAGCACTTTTATACCCCCTTTAAATTTTCTGCATCTTCCTGGTCTTGGCCTCGACGCACCATCATATTCAGACTAGAACCAAGTGGCCGTAGACCAGTGCAAATAAAATATCTTCACGCCATTCCCTACAGTGGAAGTCGACAGAGGTCCAGACAATGAAGTCCTTGCGACCCATCTTCCACCGAAGAAATTTTTGAGACAACGTGACAGGCCAACGATATAAATCGTACATAAGTTTTTGAAAAAAAATCCATTGATACGATCCATCTGGGGACCGAACTCGGGTCTCTTGACGCGATTTCTAATTACACAACCACTCGGCTATCGTGGCTTCTTGTAACTGATATATCCCATGATAACCAGTACAGATTAACATAATATTAGATACGGAACCATTTTTTTATTAAATTAAAGAAGTATCTTTCGTTTCATTCGGCATCTCGCTCATTTACTAACGTAGACTAATTACTAAACACTGTAAAGTCGTAATCGTTACATAAACGCGTTGTTTATGGACGATCGCTTAGCTTAAAGATACATATCATACATAACGGCCTGTGAAAGCTCGCTACAGGTCATTGACCTCCCCCTTAAATGTTTGATCTGCCACCTTTTACCTTAGACGCTACTGCCTGTTACTTCCTGACTGCTGAGTTTTAAGTCAACTTAATTAGTTCGTTATCATTATTCATAATGAAATAAATAAATATCTTCACGCATTTCCCAATTCCCTGTATTGGGAATGGCGTGAAGATATTTTTCGCGTAAATACAAGTAATCATTATTATATATATTTATTATATATTAGACAGAGGTCAAGACAATTAAGTCCTTTCGACCCAACTTCCGCCGAAGATATTTTTGGGAAAACGTTATAGGTGGTGAGCCCGTCGCCTTTTTTAATGTTCAAGCCAAGGATATTATTCGTACATAAGTTTTTGTAAAAGATCTACAAAGATTCGAATCGTAATATTAATGTGATAGGTCTGTTTTGTCTTCACGCAATTCCCAATACAGGGGAAGACAGAGGTCTAGTCTAGACAATTAAGTCCCTTCGACCCACCTTCCACCGAAGATATTTTAGGTACAACGTGACGTGGCTCACCACCATGTCCACAACCCGTTTATGTCTGTATTATTCATAATTAGTTCATTTTTTTATTTATATTTACATCCTTCATTAAGTTTCTTTGCTATTTAGTACTAGCGAAAGAATACACCCCTTTCTTCCTATTTATGTGAAATGAGGCGGCTAATTTAATATCTTTAAAAATGACACTGTCTTCTGATGTATGATATCGGTTCTCTTATGGTATTGAAGGCTTTACCCTTAGTCGCCTTATGACACCCACGAAGGGTAGGTTCATTGAAATTTCCATAGCAGTACACATATACATATATGGTGCAAATGATACAGGTAGCTTTATTCTACATTATTTTATTTATATCCGTGCCGTGTGATAACGGCGAAAGAATACTGTCCACTCCCTTTCTTCCAGTGGGTTTCGTAAGAGGTGACTAAGGAAGACAGCCTTGAATATCGTTATGGCAATTATGGCAAATACTCCCTATGGGAAAAGCGTATGTCCTGCAGTGGACTTAATAGGCCATTATGTATGTATGTATTATATTTAAATCAACTTACGACAACAAAGAGCGAAATCAGATAGTTGCAATACATTTTCTAGAATTACGGCATATGCGAATTTTACAGATTTGATACAGAAAAAATTACCATCAGAGAAATAAAGTTAGTAAGCAGAGTAACGATGTTCCCGGTTACGTAACCATTAGATTTTTTCATCGATAAATTATAAAATAAAAAACAATAATTCGTACAAAAGTTTTTGAAAAAATACCATTGGTACGAGCCTGCCGCCACTAGGGGATCGAACTCGGGTCTCTCGACGCGAAATTCCGACCACCCTATCACTCGGCTATTGTGACTTTAATATTATATTTTATAAAAATATGTGACAAAAATATGTGATTGTGATATGTATAAAAATATGTGATTTAATATTATATTTTATAAATTATATCGATAAATTACTTCTCAATAATAATTTTAAATGATAAAATTAACTTTGTTTCGGTATCTTTATCAATTTGTTTTATTTTATTTATCCAAGGTCATTCTCTAAGATTTGATCTGACCGGGAGGTCGAGAAGGACTAGATTGAGTAGAGTGGCCCGCGCCAAGGGAACTGGGCTCCAAGTATTCACAACAAGTATTGCTATTTTTTATTTTAATTGATAACGGTACTGAATTATATATTCAAAATTAATATATAATATATATTATAGACTAAAAATTATATATTTAAGGCTACTACTTACACTTATTTTATTATTATCATATCTTCACACATAGTCCCTGACGGGGTAGCCAGGAAGAACAGATCGCCGAATATCACAATACTTGCACGACTCTTTCGATTCTTTCAAATTGATCATTTACTTCATACAAAAACATCTTTTCATACATTCCATTATTCTTGACTCTCCCCGCTTCTACCAATTTACTCGCATGGTCTTTGCTCATTAGCTCAACGTGTCCACACCATCGAAACACGCCTTGATACATTTTAATGATAAGATCTTTCAAGCCCGCCATATTGCGAATCACATTAATTACTAATCTACTATTGACACGATATCCATACGATGTTATACTAACAAATAATTCACACGATAACTATGATGATGCGTACAAATTTGATCTAATTTTAAAATACTGAAGTACTTACTACATGAGAAAGTACAGCTTATCTACAAATTACATTATATTCCACGACTTAAAGTGAATCATATTTTTACAATTGCAAAAATGTGACGAAATCATCGAATACTTTAGAGATTATAAAACCTGTTTGTCTCATGGTGTGAAAATGTGAGGGAGTGTTATCTTTAATCTATGAACGACTATCGCAATGCAAATTCACAAAAAAATATATATGTATCAGCTCCAAATCCCTTCATTCACGTGCGAACAGATCACTGATGCGATTTTCTGGCACTTGACGAGTCGGCAATTCGTATAGTAATCGATTACCATATCAATAAGACCTGCCTCGCCTCTCTCCGCTTTAATAAACCCCGGTGTACACGGGGGTTGTGTGGGAGTTTTACAGATCATGTTATATCGGTTGTCGTATAATGAGGGGTTCTAACCAACACTTATGGCCACCCCGTTCGTTCCGTTATCGGATTTCGGTGTGTTTAAAATGTTTGCTCACGAGATTTAAGAGTCGTAAGAGCATTAGCGCGCTACGATTTGTTAAAGCGATGCTTCGTTGTCAACAAAGCCGTCACATCTTAAATTTTAAAAATAAACTCCTTACTCGACGTAGGATTTATGCCGCGCCGTGTGCTATCGGCGTAAAAATTTACCACAGCCTTTCCTCCCGTTGCTATAAAAAGAGTCTTAGGGAATAGTCTTAAAAATGACAATGGGTAAGGACAGATGGTGAGATAAATATCATGTAAAATACCAGACGGAAATTCAACTGGCCGGTGATGGCTGATGCTAGGATGATAGTATGATGATGTAGCGGTCTAATTTCTTATACAGACAGTTGAGTAATAATTCTTTGTATGAATAAAACCTTGTATACATTTGTTTTGGTGAATTAAAGATTCAAATTCTTTCGTGATATGATGAATATATACTATTTACAAATAGAGGTCTAGACAATTTAGTCCTTTAGACCCATTTGACTGAAGCTTATTTTAATAGAAGTCACGATAGCCTTAGCTATAGCCTTATACGATAGCCTTAGCTTAGCTTAACCCCTTGGTTAGCTGTTCGGAATTCGAATCAAGAAACCAGAGCTCGATGGGCTCACCACCTGTCACGTCCCAAAAATTACTTCGGTGGAAGGAGGGTGAAAGGACTTAAATGTCTCTTAAATGTCTACCCCTGTATTAGGACGGCGTGAAGATAATTGAGCAACCAAGTTACTCATACTATTTTCCTATACAGATGCTGTAATTATTTCAAACATTTATAGCAACATAAAGTAAGTAATAAATAAATTTCGGCGCTAGTATATACCGCCCTCTTTCTTTCGTATGAGGCGACTTAGATAAAAGCATTTCAAATTTCAGGCTGTCGTCATTTTATTATTTATACTTTATTGTACATCTTATAAACTAACCCTTTTTGCCTATTGTCGAATCTCGAAAATACAAGAATAAATTTCAGTATACGGCATACGGCAGCTTCTAAGGTACAATTTTCTAAATCTGCAATAACCAATCAGCTTGCTAAGCATGGCAACTATAGCAATCTTTACGCCTATTTTACGCCCATACTAGAGAGGCCTATCTCCTACAGTGAATTTTTACGGGTAATTTATAAAACGTTTTGACCTTATATTTGTCTGTATTTATCCTCATGTAAAGCCGAACTTTGGCCAAGTCTGTTAGTAGTAAAGTAGAGAATAAATCTTCACGTCATTCCCAATATGGGGGTAGATAGAGGTCTAGTCTAGACAATTAAGTCCCTTCGACCTGCCAACGATATATTCGTACATAAAATTTTGAAAAAACCCATTGGTACGAGCCGACCACCCGGGGCTCAAACTCGAGTCCTCTGACTCGCAATCCGGCTCGTACCAATGGGTTTTTCAAAAACGTATGTATCAATTATATCGTTGGCTTGGACATAAAGACGGCGACGGGCTCACCACCTGTCACGTAGTCCCGAAAATATCTTCGGTGGAAGTCAAAGGGACTTAACTTTTAGAATATACCTCTGTCTACCCCTGCATTGGAAATTGCGTGAAGATATTAATATTTATTTATTTATTTTTAATATCACACCCATTAGTTCTAGAAACTACGCTCCAAAAATCATCGTCTCTTAACTCAGTTCGCTTTAACAATTTAGGTACAATATATATTATACAGTTTTTATTACTGTCGTCCATAAGCGTCAAGTGAGACGCAGATAACGGTCAATGTCTTTATATATTTCCACAAAACGCCGAAAGAAACTCATAAAACTCGAGGGAATCTCTCCCAAGAGATGACTAGGCACGTATTATCGCCTGAGATAGTGTGTTGGAAAAAATATCGTGCTTATGATAGACTCTTTATGGTCTCACTGATAGGGAAACTCGGTGCGTTTCATATTGGAGTTGAATTATGAGCTTGTTTTTTTTTTTTTTATGTTTTCACTCTTTTCTCGGTATTGGGATAGTCAGAAGTCTAGTCTGTGTTCTTTCGTCCCACATTTCAGTGGAGCTTGTTTGCGAGAACGTGATACGTGGTGAAATGTAATAGATTAGGTGCTTGTGGTGCCATCGTTGTTTCCGATTTCCATACCTCAAGTGCTTTAGCATCTTAACATTGGGATCGGAGCAATATATGTTTTCCCTATCTATGTATATATTTATTTATTAAATTTATGATTAAATTTTATCAGCCCACTTATATTTGTATCTGTTGTCTACTATTTATACCGTAAATAATGTTATTTCAAAAAAATTAAATTGCTAAAAAACTAATGATGATAACAGTAGAGCTCCGCATGAGCTTTTGTTGTTGCATGGATGGGCTGGCTCGACCGGGGAAGTACCTCGACCTCACAGAATACCAGCGTTAAGTAGAAGTCTAACAAACTTCTGGATGCCCAAACACCCCCCTCCCCCAAATCTGGGGGCTGGGCACTCTAAGACCGGCATATTATTGTACCTTTGTAAACAAATTAATGCTTACGAAAATTCTCGATAAGTATAATATAATTGAAATATAATGCGATATTTAAATAAATTTTAATTGAATTAATGTTATTTATAAATATTTTTAAGTTCGTTTTATGAAATATTCAATCCATTTCATTGTCATTTAAATGGTCATTAATATTATAATATTGTTTGATTAAAAGCCAGTTGAACTACTTCAAAATATTTTTTTCAACATTGTCGAACCTGATTACAATATCAGGGTTGCAATACGTCTCAAATATACGTAAGAAAGTAATTTTGAAACAGGTTTTTCCCTTGCCTTGAAAATCTTATGGTATACTACTGAGAGTAGTTCAAACATCTAGACAAATATTAAAAATGATAAATATCCAGATTAAGAAATAAAAAAGATCTAGTCATTCAATTAAAGAAAAAATCAAATGTCCGCCCATGTCATCTAATTTTTGTAATTTTTCATTAAATTACCAAAAAATGCCTTTTTTATGACTATGACTAACAAGTTTTAAATAAAACGATTTTCGGATTTTATCACGTTTTAAATTAGTTTTTAACAAACAATTTTTACTTCCCGACGTTTCGGATGCATTACAGCTACCGTGGTCACTGGGGGACCCCCCATTTTAAAAATTGTTTTGTTTAAAATGTGTAGTATTCGCGTAAATACAAGAAATCATTATATGACTTACAAGATTTAATATACAATAAAATTGCATCATGAAGGGTCTTGTCATTAATTTCGCTTGGAAAGACAAGACACTTACAAGAACTTACTCTCCCTTTCTAACATTTGGTGGTGTGTACACTCGACGATAAACATTGACTGTGGTTGCATTAACGTGTAGCACAAACAACCAATAAGGCTTTCGCAAACTGAGTCTATGGATGGATATTATATTTTTCAGTCGTGCAATTGAGTAATTATGGGCGGGCGGCGCCCTGCGTTATTGGTCGGGGTCACGACCCCGCGTTCACGTGATTGGCTGACACACGGCATACACCCTCTAAACGCGACCTTTTACTTGCGCTGAAAACTTTTTATTCTCTTTTACCCAAGTCCAGATATAGTTGCATTATTTTATAGTACTATACAAAGAGATTTTAAAGCTCAAGCATCTACGAAGTAACGATTACATGATCAAAAAAATTAGTGCCTTCCTTATGTACAAATAACCAAATTGAGGAGCTGATGAAAATGTTTCTAGCGATAATTTTCGCAGGAAAAAGAACTATAAATATCTGTGTATATGAGACACTTTAAACTCCTTTTTAGCAAAATCACTCGAACATGCGCGTATGAATAAAATAATAAATTTGATAAAAGTGAATAAAGTATGTTAATAGCACGACACTATTCGATTTGAACTCTCAGGCTACACAATGTCGAGGTTCTGAGCGTCAAGGTTTATTTGTGGATACGATATGTTTCATATTTAGTAAAAATATTAGAATTTGTATACATTATTACCTATACCTTTTTAACAGTGGCAGAGCCACGCATCAGCTTTTGTTGTTGCATGAATGGACCGGCTCGAACGGGGAAGTACCACGACCTCACAGAATACCGGCGTGAAGTAGAAGTCTAACAAACTTCTGCGTTTCGTCTGGTGAATGCAGGTAAGCGGAGGCCCACACAACCCCCTCGCCCAATTCGGGGGGGATGGGGGGTCACTCTAAGGCCGGCAACGCATCTGCTATGCCTCTGGTATTGCAGGTGTTCAAGGGCGGCGGTAATCACTTACCATCACGTGAGCCACCTGCTCGTTTGCCTCCCTTTTCTATAAAAAAAAAATACAAAATAAGTACGTAAACGCGTTAATATTTAAGTAATACCTATATATTTGCTATCGCAATCATCACTCACGTTTGTTAGATTTTCTAAATTCTTTTAAATTGCTAAGATATTTTATCACTACCGCACATGTCTTCTCTACTACATGGAGCTTATAATATTTGTTAATCGTGTAGCAACAAGTAATAAGTTACTGACCTAAGTTTTGTAATTGAGAGCCATGAGGGTTATGTGAGTCCAGTGGTTTTGTGTTCAGAATTCAAATTAAGAGACCCGAGTTTGGAGGCAGGAAGGTTCGTATCTATAAGTTTTTTCTAAAATTATGTAGAATTAGTACCGTGTGCTTGGACATTAAAAAGGGTATTATTGTCTCCTCTGTCTACCCCAGTATTAGGAATGGCATGAAGATGTGTATACTTTTATTTTAAAATTAAACAATAAACAAACCTAACGATAAGCAACGGGCAGCATCGTCTAAAGTGCGAAATGTCTGGTTATGTGATCGTCAATCCGTTTAACAGTTACTCATATAAAACCTTGGTCTATCAGGAAGGCTGTCGTACTCGTACGTATTTGTCTTGTACGTGTATCCAACAATTACAAAGACAATCAATAAATACACAGACGATGACAACATAACATACATAGCTCAAATTCCAAAGTTAATAGGTAAAACACTTGTGTTATAGAAGTCAGAAAAAACAAAGGTACTACAAACAGCCAGACCGGAGACACTATTGGAAAAGTGGTTTACTACGTGGTCTACGCAGAATATAGAATCAATCCCGGGACCTTAAAGCTGGCTAAACCTTGAAAAACAGTGTGTACGACACACGAATACGGAATCGTCAATAAAATGTTATTAATACAATGCCCCATGCATTAGATATTACTATTTTAGAAAAACTATGTGTAACATAGTAAATAGGTTAACTTAAAAGCTAAGCTCAAGGTGAGTTAGTCCGTCGGGCAGTGAGAGGAGGGGAGGGGGCAAGGCTGCCTCGGCTCCCGCCGTATTGATTTTCAGGACGCGCAAGACGACAAACAGGTTTCCTTTCCTTATTTTACACTCTCGAAATAGTTAGCAAAGAACTTGTGTATGCCTTAGACATGGTTAAGTTGCAATATGACATTCGAAACTAACATAGCTTAAGTAAAAACTTAAGTAACTTACCAAGGAAATGTTTATGTATAGTTACCAAGAAATAGGTAAGGGTTTCAGAGGCTGGTGACGCCTGTGATTACACAAAAATATTATAATATGTGAATAAATCTGTTATTTCCAATACTTTATTCACAGAAACAAAATTATGTTAATATTTACAATACTTATTAACTTAAAACGGCAATAATCGTCGAGCTCCACTCCTCATGGCATGATACCAAGATCGCTTGCTGCACTTTCACGTTGAATTGCTAGACTTAATTGCCTATATTAATACTCATCTTCGTATATAATCCTAAGCGTCATAGCCAGAGAGATGTTTATTAAATAATAAGAGATTTTTCAAAATATTTCATTGGATGGCTTCGGTGAAAGGATAACGTGACAGGTGGTGAGCCCTTCACCGTTTTTATGTCCAAGCCAACGACATAATTAGTACATAAGTTTTTTGAAAAACATGTAAATTTATTTATATTCAAATCATTAAATTCATAACTAAATGTAATTTTTTTATTAAATAAAATTTAAGAAACCATAAACACTCTATTATTCATTTTTCTTAGTGTAATTAGTGTAATTTATATTTCTTAGTGTAACCCGTTAACACAGCAAACCTGTTCTGGGACTGAACATCGACCCTTTCAACTTAATCAGTGCCACAATACGTATTACTATTAAATTATTCTAAAATAAACTCGGCCGTGTGGCAACGGGAAACAGTCTTAAATATCATAATGGCAACCAACAGGTAACCATCTCAAAAAATTTCAGATGTCTCCCACAGGAACCGCACATTTTCCAGGGAAAAAGCTCCTTCATTGATCCTGCCGGATTTGCGTCACCCGTAAGAGGGTTTGTAATAAACGCCTCGCTCGAAAAGCGGATTGGCGATCGCTTTAGCAGGCACCTTGCACTTTAGACGCTGCTGCCCGTCACCGATACTTTGATCTGGTATTATTTCGAGATGGTTCTCCCGCCAACTGTCGGTAGCCATTGATATAGGCAAGGCTTCTCTCTTAGCCAATCTCCCTCTCACTCACCTCTAACAAACCCACGAGGAGAAAGAGAATATAAGATACATTAAAAGAACTAAATTCATTAAGGTTTTGCGAATGCGAATAAAAATACAGAGGAATTAAGACCGTTAAGACCTAGGATATATCTTACTACTTTATTTTCTCACTGCATAATAAATATTCCATTACTTCAACATACCTTATTTTAGTTATACGTTACAAATTCACGAGAAACATCACGACAGCCGAGTGGTTGGATTGTCGGAATTCGAGCTAAGAGACTCGATTTCGATCCTGGGGATCCATGGCTTAGACATAAAGACGGCGACCGATTAACCACCTATAACGTTTTACCAAAAAATGTCTTAGGTGAAATGTGGGTCGACAGGACTTAATTGGCTAAATCACTGTCTACCCCAGTATTAGAAATAGCTTAAAAATATAACACCTAAAATGTTACAATTTAAAGTCACGATAGCCGAGTGGTTGCGTGGTCGGAATTTCGAGTCAATAGACCAGAGTTCGATCCCCAGTTGGTAGGCTCGTACCAATGGGTTTTTCAAAAACTTATGTACGAATATCGTTGGCTGGGACATGAAGACGGCGACGGGCTCACCACCTGTCACGTTGTCCCGAAAATATCTTCGGTGTAAGGTGGATCTAAGGGACTTAATTGTCTAGACTCGACCTTTGTCTACCCCTGTATTGGGAATTGCGTGAAGATTTTTTTTATGACAATTTAAAAAGCGAAAAAGGAATGAATTCTTAAATTAAATGATATTTTTATTAGATAACAAAAAATGTCTACCAATTACAAGTCACGCATATGTACGACATCAAACATGCCTCTCGACAAACACTAAGCAAAATAAAGACACAAATAGCACGGAGCACTGCAGCCCTCATTAGCGAGGGTGCACTGAAAGACCTCTGTGGGAGAGCGCGGCTTTGATCTCGCCGACCCCGTCGAATGAACTGGGTACGAGAGGAAACATACCCAGTAGTTTTCTTTAAGCATGCATGTAAAACATGGAATACGTAATGTATGTATTACGTGAAGAGAAAATAACCTACCTGTAAAGTAAGCTTTGGGGGGGGGGGGGAGGAATGTTAGATTCCGTATAGTGATAAGTTTATGTTGAGGAGAGTTCAAACCTGAAATAATTAAATAGTACTTGTTGATCCAACATACGTTGTCCTGTTCCAATTTCTATAGATAAATATTGGGAGTTTAAAAACATACATAACTTTTTTATTTAATAAATAAATAAACACATACATACATACATACCTATATACATCATATACATTGCTCTGATTCCAAAGTAAGCAGCTTAAGCCCTTGTAATATGGATTCAGAAACACTGAATTATTCTTGACCCTCCTATATATTACGGCTGCCATCAGTTTGTTATTCATTTCAAATTTCAAATTACCTTTTATGTTATCTTGTTGCCTTTGCACTTATTTTTAATGTCAAGTGGTGATTTACATTAAAGAATATATAAATAAATAAATATAATAATACTACACAAATTATTTTGAAGCAGTTTTTTGAATCGAAATTTTTAACTAAAGGTTTAAATTGGTCCAGTATAAATTGATAAACTACTAAATGTTATTAGTTTCTCTATTTCGAATCAAAATACTTTAATGAAAACCTAAAATACCATGCAAAATGATTAATCCTACTTACTAAACATACTAAACTAGAACAAAAGCGCAGTTAATTATCGGGATTGAACCACAAACCCCCGTGTATTAGGACCGACGCGACGTGTCGTTTCGACCAGCTCTGTAAACATTAACTAGCTGTGCTTTCATTATGCTTTACGAACACTGTGGACTTGAGACAATTAGAAAAATATATTTCATTTATATATAGTCACGATAGCCGAGTGGTTTGGTGGTCGAAATTTCGAGTCGAGAGACCCGAGTTCGATCCCCAGGTGGCAGACTCGTACCAATGGGTTTTTCAAAAAACTTATGTACGAATTGGCTTTTACATAAATAATTATGGCTTCGACATAAACACGGCGACGGGCTTACTACCTGTCACGTTGTCCCGAAAATATCTTCGGTGGAAGGTGGGTTGAAGGGACTTAATCGTCTAGACTAGACCTCTGTCTACCCCTGTATGGAGAATTGCGTGAAGATATTTACATATTTTTATTTTAATTTAACAAAAGTTGTTGAAGGGAACATAAACAGACCTGCGCGTCTTCGCTTTCCACTTAAAAAAAAAGATCTGCCATAATCGCAAGGCTCGATGGTCACCGAAGGTCGATGGCAGATCAAAACACCTCAAGCCCGCTGCTTACAGCTGCTTAATGAGATAAAGACAGGCGGGTGGCTGGATACTTTATCGATAAGTACATACAAACATACATACTTCAACGACCTAATGTCCACAGCTGGCTATGTCCAGACAGAATTTGCACCCAATTGGCAGACGGACCTCGAATCTTAGACGCCGCTGCTCTTCCTCCATCTGCTTTATTTTATTCTGGTATTTTTTCGAAATGATTACCTCAGCATCTGAAGATAAATATTACGGTATTTTGAGAAAACTCTTAGTTGCCTCTTACGACACTCACGGGAAGAAAGACGATATTATCAAGAGATGCCATAAAACAAAAGCGAAGAGAAGAAATGATAGCATATGCCATTAACACACGGCTATCTATAATAACAGTTTCTGTCATGTGTTTTTTAGTAACATTAAACATTACCCGACTTCAAAAAATTGAAAGCTTCTCCATTCGGTTGTATTGTTTTATGTTTGTTACCTCTTATTTTTTTTATAGAAAAGGGAGCCAAACGAGCAGGTGGCTCACGTGATGGTAAGTGATTACCGCCGCCCATGAACACCCGCAATACCAGAGGCATAGCAGATGCGTTGCCGACTTTAGAGTGCCGGAATTGGGGATGGGAGGTGTGGGGGCCTCCGGTTACCTGCACTCACCAGACGAAACGCAGAAGTTTGTTAGACTTCTACTTCACGCCGGTATTCTGTGAGGTCGTGGTACTTCCACGGTCGCGCCGGCCCATTCATGCAACAACAAAAGCTGATGCGTGGCTCTACCACTGTTAAAACCTTAATCTTAACTCCGTCAAATGTGAATGGATTTTAATAAATGTTCCAAGTTTAAGTGGTCACCAACATCACAGAACAGCCCGACCGCTAATTGAACGCGACATGAGCACACACAAGTTACGAGTATATTAATTAGTAAGGTGCAGCGCTGCCGGTTCAGCCCTACAGATCGCCACTGAAACGATCGCGTTACGTATAGATGTGTTTATTTATTGTTGTATAGCTGACAACCCTAATTTGTATATCGTTACAAATAGGGCTGGGACACGAAGAAAGCTATGTTGATTTTTGATGTCTTAAAACAAATTCGCAATCCATATTTGACTGTGTATTCACAAATAAGTCGTTAATTTCTTATTAATTTCGTTGGCTTAAACATAAAAGAAGGTGACAGGCTCACCACCTATCACGTTGTCACAAAAGTTGTCTTCGATGAAAGGAGAGACAAAATTATCTAATTGTTAATCAAGACCAGTAATGAAAATGGCGTGAAGAAATTTTTTTATTTGTTACTTAATGGTCTTTAGAATTCACAGTAGGATCTGGACCTATTCCATGAGGAATATTTCTCGAAATCGCCACGGCGAGCGGACAAGCTATACGCGGTCTTGTTTTACTATGGCTGTCTGTAATCAAATTAGTAAAAATAAAATAAAATTAATATCTTTATGCAATTCCCAAAACAGGGGTAGACAGAGGTCTAGTCTAGACAATAAGTCCCTTTGACCCACCTTCCACCGAAAATATTTTTGGGACGACGTGACAGGTGGTGAACCCGTCGCCTAATTATCTAGACTAGACCTCTGTCTACCACTGTATGGGGAATTGCGTGAAGATATTTATTATATTTATAATTTAATTTAGTACTCACTGATGCTTAGATCCTCAGCAACTTGGTTGCCTGGAAGAGATCGCTTTTTAGCGATAAGGCTGCCGATTGCAACACTCATAAATTTTTTTCTTTTTAAATATCTCTCTTTTGTTTTTGTTAATTGGTGTACATTAAAGTGTATTTCATTCATTCATTTAAAGTCTTTTTTCGATTTTTGCGCCCACAAATACGAGATGCTTTTTTTTACGTATATAACGATAAGTAAAGATGGATATAAACCACGCACGCATCGAACACGCTTCTATTTTCTATATACAGAAATGATCTCACATTTCATTTATCGCCTCAGATAAGGGGGACGAAGTAAACAGCCGTTCATTTATTACCTACGCTCGTAAAGTCGCTTATCGTTCTCTATAACTGATGTCTTTAATGTTTTATAGGGTACTACTTACAATTATTACCAATTATTACAATGATACTGTATGTTCCTCGGATTATCACGAGAGAAGGAGAGATTCTAGGAAAACCTTAGAGAAGTATTGGTTTTTTGAAATAATTATTAATCCACGATAAACTCACGATAGCCGAGTGTTTGGGTGATCAGATTTCGAGTCAGGAGACCCGAGTTCGAACCGCGGGTGGCAGTCTCGTACCAATGGGTTTTTTCAAAAACTTATGTACGATTATATCGGTGGCTTGGACATAAAGACGGCGACAGGCTCTCCACCTGTCTCGTTGTCCCGAAAAAATGTTTTCAGTGGAAGATAGGTCGAAGGGTCTAGACTAGACTCTGTCTACTGTCTACCCCTGTATTGGGAATGACGTGGTACCTTGACCGGATAGCTTAGTTAATAATGTCCCTGACTTCAAAGCCAAAGGTTACGGGTTTGAATTTCGCAATGTATATTGAATGTAATATGAATGTTTGGACTCTCGCCATGGATGTAACAATACTTACATTACTTGTTTGTCCATATGGATAACCACGAAAGAATAAACCACCGCCTTTTATTACTCAAAGGAGGCAGGAGTCGTAAGTGGCGACTAAAATAGAAGGCTTCAAGATGCAATTCCCTACTGACAGATGGCGGGATAATGCAGCAGACCGGTGAAGGGCTGTAGCATCTAAGGTATGAAGTTTTTAGTACTACTGCGGTCGTCAATACGCTTACAGAGCGTGGGGATTATGGAAAATCCTCCCGTACGGGAGAGGGCCATGTCTATTAGACTTTTCACGAGACGTTATGATGATGATGGACGTGACAGATGATAGACAAATATTCAAAGACCTTTAATAATTTCTGGTATAAAATCCGAAAATCGTTTTATTTAAAATTCAAAGACGCTGTTTAGTTATCCAGCGAGTCAATATTATGGACATTTTTAAGATGTATAAATAATAAATAAATATCTTAGCGCCTTTCCCAGTACAGACAGAGTTCTAGACGATTAAGTCCTTTCGACCCGCCCTCCTCCGAACAAATTTTTGGGACAATGTGGCAGGTGGTGAACCAGTCGCCGTCTTCATGTTCAAGCCAATGACATAAATTGTACGTAAATTTTTGTAAAAAGCCAATTCGTACGAGTCTTGGGGATTAAACTCTTGACTCAAATTTCGATCATTCAACCTCTCGGCTATTGTGACTCTATGAAAGTGTACAAATGTTCGACTATGGAACTACAGCTACCCTCGTCTTGTAAATGTAGCATGACTCGTATATACATATTTACATTTAAAAGCATTGCAACCGCTTGGACGCATGCCTATTTACAAAAATATATCTCCCACTATCATATAAAAACTGTATTAGAAAATGTTTATACGATTTGTCGATATGTTTTTATGATAAGTCACGATAGCCGATTGGTTGGGTGGTCGGAATTTCAAGTCAAGAGACCCGAGCTCGATCCCCTGGTGTCAGGCTCGTACCAATGAGTTTTTCAAAAAACTTATGCACGAACTATATCGTTGGCTTGGACATAAAGACGGCGACGGGCTCACCACCTGTCATGTTGTCCCGAAAATATCTTCGGTGGAAGGTGGGTCGAAGAGACTTAATTGTCTAGACTAGACCTCTGTCTACCCCTGTATTGGAAATTGCGTGAGATATTCTTCTATTCTTGATCGATATGTTTAAATATCGTTGGATATAAAGACGGAAACGGGTTTACCACCTGTCACGTTGTAGCCCTGCTGTTGTCACGCTGCAAGGTGGGTCGAAAGGACTTAATTGTCTACCCCAGTATTGGGAATGGCGTGAAGATATTTTTTTTATAAAATGCACTGTTCCTGTAAGTCATACGAACGAATTTGAAAAGCCATTATAACATTGTTCATATCTTTTTCTATAACCGCTGACTAGGGGATTTGACTTTGCTGTTAGGTGGTTGTGTGGCCGGGATCTCGAGTCGAGAGACCCGAGTTCGATCCCCTTACCAATGTATTTTTCAAAAAATTATGTACGAATTATATCGTTGGCATGGACATAAAGACGGCGACGTGCTCACCACCTGTCACGTTGTCCCGAAGATATCTTCGGTAGAAGGTGGGTCGAAGGGACTTAATTGTCTAGACTATCCCTCTGTCTACCCCTGTATTGGGAATTGCGTGATGATATTTATTTATTTTATTTTTTACTCTCTTTCTTCCTCTAAACATTACATTAAAATATTTTAGACCGGTGGTAGTAGGCAGCGTCTACGTTGAAAGGTGCCTGAAACTACAATTCTGTGCCACCAGCAAAGTATCTTTAGTCAGAAGTCTTTATGCCGTGGATGTATTGCCTTAAGTATATGCAACCGCCATTTCTTCTCGTAAGTCGTAAGCAGCGACTTAGAGAAAAGCCTTTGCAATATACTAACTACCGACAGAGGGCGGGATAACCATCTCGACAAATATGAGATCTGAATCAGCAGACCGGAGAAGGGCAGCGTCTAAGGTGTGAGGTAACTGATAATGGCGAAATTATCATTAGTGAGGGGTTTGGATTCTTAGGATGGCCTTAGAATCCTTACGATGGCTTGCAGTAGACTTTTACAGGCGGTTACAGGCGGTGAACACTTTGTGTGGTAGATGTGGTGTACACACTGGGTTTCCTTGTGTCCCCTTTGAGGTTCCGTGTCCGAACGGATTAATGGATAAAACCTTTTCTATCATGTCGCGGGTCTTGGTGTTTATGGTACCCTTACCATAACATCCCTTTTTCTTTGTTTGTCTTTAGCTACTTTGGGATCAGAGCAATGAATGTATTCCATTTAAACATAATCATAGTTAACGACGACATTTTCCTCATTAAGCACATTCACATATTTATATCTTTAACACAATTAATAATAAAAGTCTTGTGTAAACATTTTGATATATCGCGTTGCATTGACATAAAAACAAAATATCCCGTTCTTAAACGTGGAACGTCAATTTATTCCGACGATATTTCATCACATCTCAGAGATAACGTTTGGATGTTTATGTTAATTAAACAACACAATGATAAACTTTGACTATTGCCTTCGAATATCAGAGCCAATTGCGTTTTAATGATAAGACGTTTTCGGTTAATAATGATGATACTTAGCCAACGCGAGCCCGCCGTGCGCTATCCGAATTTTTTAAGGAAAATATCATTTATCTTTTTACTTTTGTTAATGTTAAATACATTTACTAGTTTTGAACTGAAGAGGGAAATGTAATGGCGCTCGATTAGACAAATACACCGAGCGTTGAGGCGGAGATAAAACTGTTTTTTTTTATTGTAACTGTAATTAATTTCATTGTTATTAGTTCTTATTATAGTACTAGCTGACATGCTTTTTTATCCGGCTAACTGGATTCTTATCGTTATTATGACCAAATTATCCAAAATCTTTTTAATTATAGTATAAGATATTCTGCTATATTTGCTGTAATGCTGTGAAATTTCGACACACATCTGTCCATAATTAACAACCTCAGCAACATCTATTATAAGATAGTAGAGTCGGATAGGACAGGATAGGAAAGCATTTAATTACTTACTTAGTTACTTATCTTCACAATCCCTGACGGGGTAGCCAGAGAGAACAGATCGCCAAGTGTCACGATCCTTACATACCTTATCTTCTTTAATTATTCATTTCTTCTTCATGCATTTCATTGTTTAGTGTATTTAAGTATATATAAAAAGAAACAATATATTGAGTTGGTAAATACAGCCCGACGGCCTAGTTGCTAGTGACTCTGCCTTCGAAGTTAAGGGTTGAGGGTTCGAATCTCGCTAAAAGTAAACATTGACGACCTCCGTGGACAAGTGGCGTACACAACAGTTTTCATAATCGCCATCTCTGAGGTCTCGGTTTCGATTACCGGTGGCGTCAATGTAGAAAACACTTTTACTACATTTTCTCGGGTCCGGGTATTTGTGGTACCTTCGTTGTTTCTGATTCCATAATACAAGTGCTTAAGTTGCTTACTTTGGGATCAGAACAATGTATTTATTATTATTTGTGAGACGGATATAAATGTTTGTACTCATGTTATATTTTTTTATATGCAGAACGTTAGCTTGGATACTAAGACGGCGATAGGCTCACCACCTGTCACGTTATAATAATAAGCTTAGGTGAAAAGCGGTTCGAAAGTTGGAAAGGAAGGGTTACCCAGCCTAGTAAAATTCCGGGAATAATAACACATGAAGTTCGAAAATGCTCTTAAATTAGTAAATTTACATGTCACTGCCTGTTTTTAAATTTAAATTTTTGCTAGATAACACTTAATAAAAGCATGAGTCTATTTGATCCACATGGGGCACATAAGTGGCAATTCTTTCAGAACTAAAGTTACAAAGAATACAAGACGTTTCAATAAAATAAAGCGAAATATAGTTGTAGTCAACAGGCTCCCCACTTGTCACGTTGTCACAAATAAGCTCCGGTGAAATGTGGATTCTTAAGAAATTAATTGTTAGGACCTCTGAATACACAAATATTGAGAAAATGCTTGAAGACAGAAAAAAAATTCTTTTGCCATGACAGCAACCTACATCATTAAGTTAATTTATTGATTTTTTAAAGAAATTAAGAATTTATCACGCTTCTCTTCATGCTGCTTCAATTTCTCGAGAATTTATCATAGTGTTTTACAAATTGGTTGCACCGCCATCTATTGGCAGCAGAAGTAAGTTAGAATGGTTTTCTTTACTCTTTATTGTACACATTAGAAGAAATATACAATAAAATTTATGTACGAAAAATGTAAAAAAGCGATAAGCTCGATAGGCGTATATATAAAGGCGATAGTTATTTTTAGATCAAATAGATTTATTATATAGATATATATTTCTGTCGTAAGGAACATTAACATAGTAACTACTCGTCACGCTAGACAAGCTAGCCAGTAATATAATTTCACATATTTAACACCTGAGAAGCTTCTTCCCTTCTAGTTAACGGTCTGTAATAAGTATTTTTCGTTGTGTCTATTCCGCCATCTGTCGGTAGGCGTTGGATTATAGATTGTCCTTCATTGAAGCGGACTATTTATATACTGAAAACGAGTTAAAAAAGTAAAGTATAAAGAACCTACGACAATTTAATAATAATAGTTTTCCTATTAACATATCATGGTCATCATCATTTTGACGGCCTGTAAAAGTCCACTACAAGACATTTCAAATTCAAGATTCTCCTATTAGGGTAAGACACAATGGTGCATGTCAGCGGTGTCTAAGGTATTTGGTGCATTTGCCAAGGCTTAACTTGACAAATTCACCAAATACCTTAGACACCGCTGCACGTCACCGGTCTACTGAATTTTGGTTTGGTAATTTTCGAAAATTTATCTTGCCAACTATATGTTGCCAAATGCATTTTCAAGGTAGTCCTTTGTCTCCTCTTTTAACAACCACGGGAATAAAGCAAGTCATATATTACGCCGTAATTACACAGCAAAGTTAACTTAAAAATACCAACCTATATAAAAGTGAATTAACGTTAAAAAAGTAATATAAATGGTCATTCAATGAATTAAAAAAGTTCATTTATTATGCAAGCACTTTGAATACAATGACTTTAATTATTAAGTAGGTAAGTATGTCTTTTCATTGCATTAGTACAGAATGGTATTCATTTTGAATTAAAATAAATATAAAAAGTTCTTTTGCAATTACAACTGAATAATAAAATGTCTGCCCGTGGATGTCGTAAGAGGTTCCAAAATATTTTTTTTAATTACATCCGCAGTTTGGAGATCGAAGTTTTAGACACCTAGCACCTTAGATGCTGACGCTTAAAAAATCAGGACAAACATCCCGTGACTTAAAGTAATCTGCCACTTTTCTTTTGCCATAAAAATATTTGACTATAATTCCGTAACTCGTTTATATAAACTATTTAGATGTGAACATACATTAGTATACGAACAATATTTCGGTGACGTATGTTATTGTATTGTATTATTGATATTGTATTCACATTCCTTCGGATAGTGATAGTGTAGTCCGTTATCTGAGGAACGACAAAATTTTAGCAGTCATCGTAGTAAGGTTTTCGAAGGTCCCTTTCTCTCATTATGGTTTAATTCATTTGGTCTCTGTTTAATGTTACTTTTTCGTTTCATGGTATTTCAAATCACTCACATCAAATTAAGACAATTTAATACAGACGCAACTTAATAACTAACCACTCACAATAGTTTCAAATGTAGACTACGGAAGCTTGGATGTCTCTCATACTCATAATATCGTTTTGAATTAATCACACACTTATGAAATCATACACATCCATACACCGCATCCTTGAACGACCACTAATTCAACCCGTCAAAGCCAAACTGTACACACATGAAATTGGTAATTGCTTTTATATAGGTAACCTTTCAGCCTGGCCCTATGCTATTGGCCTAGGGTTAAATGATACACTTTTGTGGTGCGGTGTCACTCTCGTATCGTATCACCCCTAGGTCACAGAATAGCGGGTGTATTGTCCGTTACTTCACGATAAACATAGGTGGTGTTATATACAATTAGTTATAATGTACTCGTACATTGGATGTATTGTATGCTAATTATTACATTTTGCTCGGATTGAAGTGGTTAAGGTGCATATTTAATTGGTTTTTATAAAGTAATTGCCCTTGTGTTTGTGACCTTTGACGCCATTAGATGAAATTGCCTGATAGTCATACTTGTAGTCTGGTAGCTGCCCCGTAATGTAAAAATAAGTAAACCAAAGGTAGTGGTCTCAAATATTTGAATTTCGATGACCCATAATATCACGTATTAAAAAAATGTTCCCAGGCGTAAGTGCGTGTCTGTTTTCACTAATACACAATGCACAGAGTGCTTCAGGAAAGTCTTGGTGTATAATTCATTATTTAAATATAAATTGGTTAAAATATATGGTTAGTTCTAGTTATTGATGGATTCACTCTTAGACATTGTGGTCTCTGTATGGAGTTTATCTGCTTATTTTTCATTCGGTTGCCTTCTGTCGATACTTAATATATTATTGTGTATGATTTCATAAGCATTTGCTCTTGCTTATTGGCTCTTATAGTATTTTTAGAGTACTTGCCTTACCTTAAAATTTAACGGCATTGGATTTCTAGTTTTTAATACATTAATAACGGCCTATAAAAGGTTCACTGTCACTCATACAGCGGACATAAACCCCGTAAGGTTGATTTGGCACACCACTCTGCGGATTGCAGTACCAGACACCTCGCACCTCAGACCGAAGAGGTTTGTGTATATTTAGGTGTAAGATTAGGCTATGTGCAATTTTCGGACATGGTTATACCGCCAACTGTCGGTAACGATTTCTATTGTCAAGGCCTTTTCCTTGGTCGCTATTACAATATCGTACTGGAAAGAAGGTGTTGGTAGATATTTTCACTGGTACTCTAAACTAATGATAATGAACACAAATTATTTTTTCAGGCACCTTATTAATGTTTATACTCATCTCTTATAAGTAATCTTGCAGGGCATAGGAATGCAGAAACTCGAGAGGTTTTGCAATAATCGCCACGCTTCGCAAGCGGATTGGCGATCGCAGTACCAAACAGCCTACACTTTAGTCCCTGCTTAACCTAGTTATTTCGAGATGGTTATCCCGCCATGGGTCGGTTTCCAATTACGTTTCAAGGCTTTCCCCTTGGTCGCTTCTTACGACAACCAAGAGAGCGAATAGTATAATATCCTTAAGGCGTAACATGGCAAACAAAGGTAGAAGAAAGAAAGACAATACACTAATAAAGATGGTTAGAATGATTGTATTGGTAAACGCCATCTATCGTTGATTCCTTGACACCTAAAAATCACAGTATAATAAAATGTGATTACAATTTTAGTTCTTGTCATCGCATTGCATAAAGTTACCAATAGGTGGCGCTAATAAACAATAAGTAGACAGTAGTTTTCTGTCTACGACCCAATAGTTTTACACGCAGATAATACAGATAGAGGTAAATGAGTTTTTTAAGTACGGATTTTAATAAATTTATATACAAACGATTTTAATAGTTTGCTGGAAGAGAATGATAAATTTAATAATTTTTAATGGATATAAAAATCAATTTCATGAAAGAAAATTTAATATTATAACCCCAATAAAATTTAATAACCCAGCTTATGAAGTCCCAAAATTTCATTCAATTCTATTCAGTTGTGATTTATTTACAAACATAGAAATATCTATTACGACGTATTGACCAGGTTAATCGTTTTAGGACAAGAATGACCCATGTTTAATCACAAAGCCGGCACGACTAAGGTACCAATATATACTTAAGCCCCAAAATTACCAGTAGCTCAGCGGCGAGAGTATATCACAAAGAAACTTGCGCGTCTGAGAAATATAAAAAAATATTTCGAACACCAGTGTAGTCTACTAACCCGCACTGGAACAACGTTCTCGTTTTTAATCTTTGTCAAATAATTGAAAACGCCTTGCCCTACTGTGGGCATTTAAAGCTGATACTTTATCATAAATACTAATTATATCCTACCACCTCTTCTAGATTTCGAAATTACACAAGTCATAATAGCAGTGGTTGAGTGATCGGAATTCGAGTCAAGTGACCCGAGTTCGATCCCCAGGTGGTAGGATCGTACCAACGATTTTTTCCAATACTTGTTATGATTTATATTGTTGGTTTGGACATTAAGACGGCGACAGGCTCACCAGCTGTCATGTTGTCGCAAAAAATTTCTTAAATAACGTGTCTGGTGAAAGATGGGACGAAATGACATAATATTCTAGTATTACACAGTTACAGTTAAAATAATTTAGATATTTACGGAAATATTGTTAATAGCATGATGAAATTTCAACATATACAAATTAACAATAAAGTATAAATTAATAATTAACAATAAAACAATAAACAAATTGTTAATAAATGGCAGGATTTTTATCAAAAAAAAAAATCTCGATAACATCATGTACACCAGTGACAAGCATTAGTATATATGATCCCAAAACCTGACACCTTCCACGTCGCTAGCTGCGACCCGTCACAGATATTCTGAATTTTGATCTGGCATTACTCGATATGAAAGAGATAAATAAATAAATAAATATCTTCACGCAATCCCCAATACAGTGGTAGACAGAGATCTAGTCTACACAATTAAGTCCCATCGACCCACCTTCCAGCGAAGATATTTTCGGGACAACGTGACAGGTGATGAGCTCGTCGCCATCTTTATGTCCAAGCCAACGATACAATTCGTACATCGTTTTTGAAAAACTCATTGGTATCTGGGGATCGAACTCGGGTCTCTTGAATCGAAATTGCAACCACCCAACCACTCGGCTATCGTGACTTAAAAGAAAGAAGAAAGCTGGAGATAGGTAGGTGATAAATAAAATCGCAAATTATTTTATACACTTTATCCATGTCAAGGAGTAACTTTAGATAACAGTTCCACAAATTATTAGTTCCAATGACATGTAACAATATTACAAAAAAAACAGTCTACCGAAAAATCAATCAGACATCATTAATTTGTCATTTACTTCAAAATCACAAAAATACTACACGATAATAATAATAGCTAACAAAATGTTTCACAGCGTAAAATGTTATAAAAAACGAAAAAATAAACAACGTTATTTAAATTAAATAAATGAAGAATGTTTACG
Organism: Sericinus montela; assembly: GCA_029286605.1. NCBI lineage: Eukaryota > Metazoa > Arthropoda > Insecta > Lepidoptera > Papilionidae > Sericinus > Sericinus montela. The sequence goes on along the minus strand of JAGSMR010000054.1, from coordinate 1,742,641 downwards.
TCCATCTTAACATTTACAACAGATGTAATTACCATGATTAAATAACTATAAATGCATTTAATTCAAGAATAAATATGTTAAATAAGAATGTTAGAAATTTAAATCACAATACTTGTGCTAGACAAGCTGTGTGTGTAAACATATATGTAAGTTTGAAGAAACATACTACAGTGGTAGATTTTAAATAATATTAAGCTGATGATTTAAAAAAACTAGAGGATCTTCCAACCTTTATCACATTAGCTATCAAACAGAAGAAACCGCATCAAAATTGGTCCATTCTTTTGGGAGCTAAGAAACCATAGACAGATATACACATGTTAAACCTATAAAACCCTTTTGAGAAGGGGTTTAAAAATAAAACTTAACAAGTGATTATTAATATTAATATTTCAGAATACAAAATAAATTATTTGATTCATAGTTTGAAAGAAATCATAATTTAAGACATTAAGAAATGGCTAACTAAAACTAACTTTATGAAATTTAGTTGAAATCTATGGGTCTGTTGATTCAGGACCATAATGTAAATAACAATTTTCACTGGTATAATCTATTGCATTAGGAATAGACAATAAATTAAGTAATATTAATAGTCAAGTTGCTTGTACTGCACACACAACAATTATAGTACAATAACATAACAATGACAAATGCATTGTTATGTTATTTTTTGATAATGAAAATGTATATAATTACATCATGCGTCTTTATGCAGGACCAGTAGATAAAAAAATCAACGTAAACCTTTTGGAACAGAAGATTCATTTTCTATAATCTGTTTCTTTATATCTCTCTTCAAAATTTCTCTCATTATCCCTCGTTTTTCTTTTTTCCGGAGGAAAAGATAAAATCTTAACACTTCGATATCTCCTTGGAAGTTCCTTTATCTTATTACTTCATCTTATTATATTCCTTTATCTTATTACACCACTTAATTAATTTTGTCTATTTTTAATGTTCTTTTCATTGTGTCTTCAAATCATAACAATACTAAATGAAGTATTCACTTCAAAATTAGGAATGTGTTTCTTCTTTATTTTATGAATTAAAAATCAAATTTCCCTATAGCATACATAATACGTTAGTAGCACAGATCAAAAACCGACAGCACCTTTGCCTAAATAAGTATCTCAATATCCATTTACACCAAATCATCAAGGAAATTCAAGAATTCCCATATCATCTCTATTAATCTTAAATTAAAATTTCATGAATGGGTGGCAAGTTTTTCAAGAAAACTAAATATTTTCTCATCGGTTAGCAACATTGTAGTTTTTATAACTAAAATATTCTTCAGTATGGTTCAGCGTATTTTTTTCACCTGAGTGTCCTTCTGTACATTACTCGAACAGACTTTGGTCATCTCATTTCAAAATAGATCACCTCTAATGATTGCTTCAGAATAAATTACATACTCGTTTATATGAAACCACAATATGTCACAGTATGATGATAGTATCTGCTAAGAATGTCTCTCCAAGTTCCGTGGGTATCGTAAAAGGTAATTAAGGAAGAAGTCTTGTACTGTAACGGCTACAGACAGTTCATCGTATAACTATCTTAATATATTTCTCAACTAAAATTAAGCTAACTGCTGACCGGCAACACCATGTAAAATCTACCTTATTGGCCCTTTATCAGGCCGTTTTAGTAATTATATAAATGAAATTATAAACTTAGATGCATCTAGAAATTATCAAAGTAATTTAAAAGAAAAAAAGTACTTAATCACATAGAATAACACATTGTTTAGTCCAGCCTTAAACAACTATTACACCTAATACTAAATTACATTTATAATTATGCCAGATTACTTTAATTCTTACTTAAGTTCATATATTTTAGGAATTTTTTAACAGAAATTGCACCTTTACAGATAGAGAAAAAAGGATTTTTATATTGAACACAAATTTATATTGATGTGTTCATAAAGTCATTAAAAAAATTCAAAATCATCTCGAATATCAACATTTTCATACTGAAAACAATGTAAGAATGTCTATACTTTATATACTATTTATTATGTCATAAAGATTTAATTAACTTTATAGTAACATGATCAACACTGCAACACAATTATTTTAATTTAGAATCAAACATTTTAGAAAACAAAATTTAGGGTACAAAGCTTCTTTAATAATGAATTAATCACTTCTTTGCACATAATAATACATAATAACTCCTTCAAATGCGAAAAAAAAAGAATTATTATTTAGTTGTTAACTGCTTCAATATAATACTGGCATAAAATACAATTATTTCTACTATTTAAATATTCTTATTTACAATATGCACCAGGGCTTATAAATGATCTAAAATTCTCATCTGACATTAAATTTTATTAATTTTTTTTTATAAATATCTTCCACAGGTAATGTAATACCATTACATTCATAATACAAATTTTTAGACAAAATAAATTACATTATTATTGATAGACACTGTTATCATTAATAAGACTGAAATTGCTATCTCTTCAGCTATACTCACATCCAAATTAGAAATGTTTTGTTCAAAATAATTTTTTTTTATAATTTTGCAAAGGAGACATTTTTTTTAAACATAAACCTGGGTTAAAAGTATTTACTCATTTATGTAGTTTTTCTGCCCTTGCACTTACTTCATGCTAAGAACGAAGCCAGGGGATTTAAACATTGGTCACTTTCATACTGACCACTGGCATTTCAGGCTGCCATGCTTATTTACTCAAGGGCTGAAAACTCCACTGTAAGACATAGGCCTCTAACATAAGGCCACAATCGCCATGGTTAGTAGTTGAATGGCGATCGCATTTCAAGACACCTCGCAATTCGGTCTGCTTAATTTTATATATAAATAACAATTACAAAGTCATTATTAAAGACATTGAAGAGAAACACTCATACCTGATTAGTGCCAGACATCAAACACATATATTGAGCATATGACCTTATATACGATTCTAACTATAATATGACAATTGAAATACATTATCAAACAACATTTATTTAATATATTAAGGTTTGTTCCGACATAAAATTTTGAATTTTCCTTAAAATTAGAGCCCTGGTAATCGCATATTTATACATCAGATATCAATTCTTATATATATAACAATTATAATAAATATTTACATCAATTACAATTAAAGATTTGTTTTGAAGGTGCCTGATATATGACACAGTCACAAAATGGTTGAATGTTGGAAACAGAAAACAAAATAAAAAAATTCCATGATTTGTGAACTTAAACTAATAAATCAGGATTTATTTTAAAATAAATTTCTTAGGTATCCAGTAAAGATATTGAGGTATTTGTGTTATTCTCAATTAAATATTAAGGTAGTTATTATTTAACTTATTATGTAATATTTTGATTTAATAAAGGAAAAATTAGAGTGAAATAATTTCTTTAGAATATACAATATTGCTGTACTGTTGAATCATTTGATATAATAAAAGCTTAGTTTCTGCTGTGATTCGGTAATGTAATTTTTAAACTTTAAAATATAATTACTCTTTTTTTAAATCCACTGGGTGTTTTCCAATTTCTCCTCTAACGGTTGGGCAAAGTCTCACTTTTTTAACAATTTAAATAGAAACTCGATTTTTATGATTCAAATGTAAGTCAAGTCATAAGTATGTAATAATTTATGATAACTATTCAAATTATGTATTTTATTTAAATTATATATAATGGAAATACTTGAGGCGGTTTATGTTATAAGGCCCCAAAAAGGTATCAGTTTTGAAAAGGAAACTTAAAAAGATACAATCAGAAAAATATTACTAATAGACATTTACATTACATTTTAATACATAATTGTTTGCATTCTTTTGGTATGTACTGGAAAAACTTTCAAGAGTATATCTTAACTAAACATCTTTCTTAATTTCATAACTTTATCTATTATCCTCAAATTTAATTATTTGTCTTATTGACAATGAAATTGGGAATATTACATTGTTTCGACAGAGAGATAAATCAGTAGAGCCGTTACAATAGATTGAATTAGATTCACTGTACTTATATATTATTATAATTTTGCATGTTATAATTCATACACGGACGTTAAACTTATATATTAAGATAACATTTATCGTCACAACAACAATACACATAATTTTCCATACGATAATGGTTTTTTTTTGCCACTCACAAACACATACACTACAACTGAGCGTCACTGTCGCAGAAGACGCCTCTTAGTGTCAATTTTCACGTATAATGAGGATCTTTCTGAAGTCCCAGGATCATTCCGGCTCCGTATACATAAATGAGAACTTGTCGTGGCTGGTTGGGTTGAGGACCTTGGCTTCGATAATGCATTGAGCGACCCATGTCGTTGACACAAGGGGGATGTTATCTTCATTGGCTTTGTTTTGCACCTCATGTGGACAGTCCACATCCGTGACAAGGGCATATGCTCCAGTCATATTTAGGTCCTCTTCGTTCACTACTCTTGTGGTTGCACCAGCTAGGGTGCACACTCGCTCCCAAAACTTAACAAATGTATCTTGCTCTCCACATAGCAGTATTATTTTGTCCTTGAAGAAAGTTGAGTTGCGCTTGCCAGACGGAGGGACCTGAAATTTATTTTTGTTTTTTATTATTTATTACATAGAAACAGAAAAGAAAGAATTATTTATTACTCAAAATACGCCACATAAAGATTAAGTACTTGATACATTTTAAATATACATTACATTTTGACAGTACGGCGAAAAAATACACAACAATATGAGAAGAAAAATTATTGTGTGAACACAGACACATAAAGGCAATTATGACGTGTATGGCAAACAGACCACACTCAATATGACAGCAATAGAGACGAGATTAGCGCGTACATCAAGTGGTATTTTAACAGTATGAATACAGTATACTATGTGATTATTGTAAGCTTTATTAAAATAATCCAATATAACACTCCCAATATAATTATTTATAAAGGACTTAACACTAATAACTATTTATACTAAGACTTAACAACGTCCATAATATTAAAAGAAGATAGTGATTGTCATAATCATCACGCTTGCATGTCGATGTCGCCGACCTCCGTGGACGAGTGGAGTACACACTGGTTTTCAGGGTATCGCCAGCTCTGAGGTCCCCGGTTCGATTCCCTGTCGGGTCAATGCAAAAACACTTATTCTGAATTTTCTCGGGTCTACGTGTTTGTGGTACCTTTGTTGTTCTGATCCCATATTACAAGTGCTTAAGCTGTTTTCTTTGGCATCAGAGCAATCTATGTGATGTTGTCCCTATATATATGTATTTATTTATTTCTAAAAAAAAGATGTGCGCATTAGGGAAATTTTGGCCTTATGGTAGAAATTTACCTTGACGTCAATCTTGGCCTTACAGAAGAGGTCTAATTCCTGTAATGTATGGTTACCGATTGTCATATTTCGTCACCACTCAAAAAGGCAGCCGGTGCATAGCCAACCTTCAGAAGAGGAACCACTGTTGCCACTTCTCGCCGGTTTCACACCAGCGAGTCCAGCCTCTATCTGACACGAGGTGAAGACACCACTTCACTTCACACCGGCATCCGACGCGACACTGAATCCAGACCCACTCTCACCAGCCAACATGCAGCCTCAAACGCTGCCTCGACCCCATCACACCTCCAACCAGCCCCAGTCACCGCCGCGACCACCAGCCGAACCCACGCACTTACCCAGTTGATGAACATCTCCTTGAGTATGGACCAGCCGGCCGGCAGCGCGAACGCGTCAGTGTCCGGCAACGCGTTGGCGATGCAGCTGGCGATTACCCAGCCGTGGGACAGAGCCCGGACGTCCGCCGCCAGGCACAGGATGTACTTGGCGGTCATGCACGGCCGTGGCGCTATCAGCTTGCATACAGGATACTTGCTCTTCGGCACGTCGTCAAAGTGGCTGGATGGGAGAGAAAAACATTTAACATCACGACCGTATCTCAAATGCTGAAGTGGTCAGAGGTCTATACGATGCGAATAAGTCGTAAATAGATTTCGGGAAAAGTTTTTGATATAGTATTTTATAAAAAATATCTTCACTCCAATCACAATACTGGAGTAGACAGAAGTACTGAAAATTAAGTGCGTTCAACCCACTTTTCACCGAAAAATTTTTTAGATATTGTGGCAGGTGGTGAGCCTGTCGCCCTGTTTATGTTCATGCCGACGATGGTTTATATCATTTTACATGGGTTTATTTAAAGACTTTATTGTTTTACCTTAAACCTTAAAACCACTACCTTATAGTGGTAAAATTTAGTAGCAGGTGCATCAATAAAAAAGGTAATGGTAAACTACCAATGAGTTTTACGAAAACACATTGGCACTATCCAACCACCCGGGAATCGAGCTCGGATTGGTCCCTCGACACGACAATTCCGATCACCCAACCACTCTGCTACCGTGACTTCTGTAAAATATTATTACGCAGTAAAGGAAACTCACCTATGAACAATCCCTCCACCGGCCTCCAGCTGCTCTTTCAGCCGTTCCTTATGGAACGGTCTATCGCAGAAGACCAGGTCCTCGGCGTCCGTGCCGCTGAAGGCCGAAGTAGCTTCGCCGTCCTCCTCGGAAGAATAGTGCCGGCTCTCTTGAGACTGAATAATACGTCCATTGAATAGATTAAACCCGACAGCCTAGATGTTAGCGACCCAGGGTTCGCAACAAAGGGTTGCGGGTTGGAACATCGAAGGAGGCAAATATGAGGAAGGTTCAAAACCAAAACGGTGATGGGACAAACACCTGACACGTTCTCCCAAAATAGTTTTTGGTGAAAGGTGGGGGTCGCAAGGATGTAATTGAATGGACGGACCTCTGTCTACCCAGTTCTGGGAAAATGCGTGAAGACACTTATTACAATTGATTGAATAACGTTTTATGAGTATATCGCCGTTCTTCACCTTTCCCTTGGATGTAGTAATAGGCGAAAAAGTAAAAAGCATAGAATACAATAATTACAACCGACAGATAGTGGGATAACCAGCTGGAAAAATAACAAAAGATAACAGAAAAATAATCAGCTTTTATGAGGTCCTGTGATTGCCCACACGCTTGTCAAAGTGAGCCTGACAGGCAGTGGCCCATGATCTGAACTTTTATAGACCGTCATGTTATATATATATATATATATATATATATATATATATATATATATATATATATATATATATATATATATATATATATATATATATATATATATATATATATATATTATATATATATATATATATATATATATATATATATATATATATATATATATATATATATATATATATATATATATATATATATATATTATATATATATATATATATATATATATATATATATATATATATATATATATATATATATATATATATATATATATATATATATATATATATATATATGTATAAATGGATAGGTCCTTGTTGTATGTTTGTATGTATATATTGATGATTGAATGAAGAATGAGTCAGCCATTCGACAGCTATGTGATCCCGGGTTCGTTTCCCGGACGTATCAATATAGAAAACCACTTATCTATATTGTCTCGGGTCTGAGTGTTTGTGGTACCTACGTTGTTTCCGATCCCATAACACAACTGCCTTTAGCTGCTTACTACGGGATTGTGTATATTGCATTGTATGTGATGTTGTCCCTATCTATTTATATATTATAGCGCCATCTATATTTCACCAAGCCAAGCTTCTGTCACCCAGGTACTGAATTTTCAAATCTGAATCTATTTGCGATGAAGTTTATATCTTCACGCTATTCCCAACATTATTATATATTGGAGAACGTGACAGGTGGTAAGCCTGTCGTCGTTTTTATGTCCAAGCCTACGACAGAAATCGTACATAAGTTTTTGAAAAAACCATTGGTACGAGTATACCATCAGTGGATCGAATTCGGGTCTCTTATACTAGAACTTGACTAGAAATTATTTTATAATATTGTTTTATACTTAAACAACTGTGCGATGAATATTTAATTACCATATTGCATTACAAAAGCAGACACGTCGTGTTTGGAAAAATAACCATGACCGAACAATCTACATAACTGGGTATATGCGACGAATATCATTGGACAAAATATTCTTGTTAAAATTCACATATTTTAAGACGAAGTTTCAAGGTATGATTATAAAGTAAAATTGAAAGAGATCAGTCTAGAAAGGGTCATAAGCTTTGCGATGTTACAGTTTAACTGACACCGAAACGTTTAAAGAAAATCTAAATGTTCATTTATCAATATAGGTACAAAAAATTTCACCTGCGAAGTTTATTATTTTTTAAATCTACCACCGTTTCGTACTAAGGTTAATCTGACTGACTCTGTAAATAAATTGGCGAAGGAAACACCGTATTTAGTTTAGTACTTTTTCGTCATTTCTTTTAATCATACTATACAATTTATAAGTTATTATGAAGGAATGAATAGTCCTACAGGCGAAAAATTCAAATATCTTCACTCCATTCCCAATACAGGGGTAGACACAGAGAGATCTAGGCTTTATTAAGTACATTTATTTTTTATAGAAAAGGGAGGCAAACGAGCAGGTGGTGGTAAGTGATTACCGCCGCCAATAAACACCCGCAATACCAGAGGCATAGCAGATGCGTTGCCGGTCTTAGAGTTCCCCCTCCACCCCAGAATTGGGGTAGGGGGTGTGTGGACCTCCGGTTACCTGCACTACTTCCCCGGTCGAGCTGGCCCATTCATGCAACAACAAAAGTTCATGCGTGACTCTACCACTGTTAAAATTCGATACAACTTTCACCGAAGACATTTTTCAGAATACGTGACAGTGGTGAGTCCGTCACCATCTTTTATGTCCAAGCCAACGATATAATTAGTACTTTAGTTTTTGAAAAATCAAAGGTTTGGACACTAAGGTGGCTCACCACCCACATTCTCTCAAAAATGTCTTCAGTGGAAGGTGGGTCAAATGGACTTCATTGTCTAATCCTCTGTCTACCTCAGTATAGGGAACGTACTTAAAGATATTTATTTTTGTTTTAACAATATCTTCCGAAAAACATAATACAAATTGTAAATACAACTTTTCTTCGAAATTAAACTACTGGAAGTCTACACTATAAACTATGATTTTACTGGAAGTCTACACTATAATTTTACTGGAAGTCTACTATAATTCGACTGGAAGTCTACGCTATTTTACTGGAAGTCTACACTATAATTTTACTCAAAGTCTACACTATAATTTTACTGAAATTCTACACTATAATTTTACTCAAAGATCACACTATAATTTTACTCAAAGTCCACACTATAATTTTACTCAAAGTTTACACTATAATTTTACTCAAAGCCTACACTATAATTTTGCTCAAAGTCTACACTATAATTTTACTCAAAGTCTACACTATAATTTTACTCAGAGTCTACACTATAATTTTACTCAAAGATCACACTATAATTTTACTCAAAGTCCACACTATAATTTTACTCAAAGTCTACACTATAATTTTACTCAAAGCCTACACTATAATTTTGCTCAAAGTCTACACTATAATTTTACTCAAAGTCTACACTTTAATTTTACTCAGAGTCTACACTATAATTTTACTCAAAGATCACACTATAATTTTACTCAAAGTCCACACTATAATTTTACTCAAAATCTACACTATAATTTTACTCAAAGTCCACACTATAATTTTACTCAAAATCTACACTATAATTTTACTGGCGTGGCCACCTACCTTGTGCGCGCGCAGGCGGCGCGGGCTGTCGGTGCAGGTGAGCAGGAAGTGCAGGCCGCGGAACAGCCCGCCGCCCGACGGGATCGGGCCCATTGTGCTGACGGTGTCCTCGTCGTTCTCGAACTTTGTCAGCTTGGAGTTCTTCTTGCCGATGTTCTGCTTCGCCGCGCCCTTCAGCTGTAGCGGGCCGGCTGGAGGGTCAACGGAAACCTTTATTGTTATATTTAATGGGAAACAACAGTTTATGTGTATTTTTTTCATCGGTATTAAATAGTGATAGATAAATATCTTCACGCAGTTCCCAATACAGGGGTAGACTAGACAATTGAGTCCCTTCGACGCACCCTTCCATCGGAGATATTTTCGGGACAACGTGACAGGTGGTGAGCCCATCGTCTTTATGTCCAAGCCAACGATATAATTCGTATATAAGTTTTTGAAAAACCTATTGGTACGAGCCTGCCACCTGGGGGGCTCGAACTCGCGTCTCTTGACTCGAAATTCTGACCACCCAACCACTCGGATATCGTAACTTTTTATTTATTGACATTAGAATTTCAAAATTCAATGTACCGTAAGAGGGGTGTAGTAGTACTACAGAACAAGATAAAATAAACACCAATAGCGGAATGGACAGTGTCATGACGAGTTTGATGCCCATGTGGCCTTACTAAAGCATTGTCCAAGATTTATGTAAGATTTGAAGATGTAGGTTTTTATAAAATAAGAGGGACGGTTACAAAAAAATCAACATACATTTATTTTCAACATGACAATTTTCTATCATGAAAAATGATAGATAGCGAGTACCACAATGGTCATGAAAGATAGCGAGTGCCACACGAAAGACGAGTAACGAAGTATAAAATAAAAATAATCTGATGGTTCATGTTTATGCAGTGAACTTTATACTACTAGGAGTAGTATAACGAGCATTTGTCATAATCACCACGCTAGGCAAACGTATTGACACTACCAGCCCTGTAACCTCAATGGTGTTCCCAATTTCGCTGTGGCTTTGTCGTGATGGTAATCCCACCATGTCTACCCATGGGAAGAAAGAGAGAGTGGTATAATCACACGTCGTTATCACAAGGAAAGAGTGCGAGAGATCGTTAGTTTTTCCATTTCACGTTTAACACATTAAGTTACGATAGCCAAGTGGTCGGTTGGTCGGAATTTCGAGTCGATAGACCCGAGTTCGAACCCCAGGCTCGTAACAATGAGTTTTCCAAAAACCTAAGAACGAATTATATCGTTGGCTTGGACAAAAAGACGGCGACGGGCTCACCACCTGTCACGTTGTCCCGAAAATATCTTCGGTGGAAGGTGGGTCGAGGGGACTTAATTGTCTAGACTAGACCTCTGTCTACCCCTGTATAGGGAATTGCGTGAAGATATTTCACCTTTAACGCCGTCGATCTTCCTCGGTGTCTTCTGGACCTCGGGTTCGACCCCCGCTACCTCCTCTAAGCGCACCGGCGGGGCAGAGTTGCTGCTCTCGCTAATCTCGCTACTCTCGCTCGCCAGCCGCTTCCTGCCCACTGTCGGGGTGCTTTTGGTCTTCAAGCCTGAACAAAGTAAAATAAATAAATAAATATCATCACGCCATTCCCAATACAGAGGTATACAGATGTTTAGCCTTAAGTTCTTTCGACCCACTTAAGAAATATTACGGGACAACGTGACCTGTACTTAGCCCGCCGCCGTCTTTATGTCCAAGCCAACGACATAATTAGCATATAAGTTTTTTGAAAAACCCATTGGTACGAGCCAGCCACCTGGGGATCGAACTCGGGTCTCTTGACTCGAAATTCCGACCACCCAACCATTCGGCTATCGTGACTTATTCTACTATATATTATAATGAACAAAGTAATAATATTTTAAGATAAAGATAAAAGATCTCTGTTAACATGCTATGTAAAAAAATTAGAAATTCTGAAAACGGTAAACATACTGTTTAATAGGAGAATGAATGTCGTTATGTGAGAGACACACACAGAAAGAGAGAGAGAGAGAGAGAGAGTTTAAATCAAAATTATGCAGATTGATCAGGTCAGCAGCGTCTAAGATAAGAAGTTCCTTTTGAAGACTAAGACGGAAAGGCATCAAAGCCCGGAATTTTACTGGCTCTAAAATAATACTATAACATTTAAGTAGTAAAAACTTGTCACACTTGAACTAACTAGAACAAGTCCCAGAAAAGAAATCTGACCGAATTAAGGGTCAATAAAATCACCTCGCATGAGAAGGATTTTCCATAATCTATTTGACATAATCAGAATTTATTTTGCATCTTACATAACAAAACTTGTAAAAAAAAAAACAAGATTTGTGAATGTTGTGATGTCAAATTGGACACAGACTCAACGTTTGCTCTCGCAGTAGCTATGATAGCGTTGATTTTCAGTGGTTATTGAAAGGAAATGCGCCGGCAAAGTTATAGTGTTCTACACATAAAAAAAAAATATATCTTCACGCAATTCCCAATACAGGGGTAGACAGAGGTCGAGTCTAGACAATTAAGTCCCTTCGACCCACCTTCCACCGAAGATATTTTCGGGACAACGTGACAGGTGGTAAGCCCGTCGCCGTCTTTATGTCCAAGCCAACGATATTCGTACATAAGTTTTTGAAAAACCCATTGGTACGAGCCTACCAACTGGGGATCGAACTCGGGTCTATTGACTCGAAATTCCGACCACCCAAACATTCGGCTATCGTGACTTTTAAATAAAAAAAAAGCGATCACACGATAGAATTGAAACTTCAGTAAATCGACAAAAGAATGAGATGAATATACATGACGATGGTAGGATAATTACAATATTATATTGTTTATTTATAAAATAGTATGTACATTTCTGTCTCATTCTTTTCCGACTTCATCCTACACATTTTTGTACCGTTCTCTTGCCTGTCGTTTTTTCCATTGCATCCGGTTTGAAATTACAACGATTCTAAAGAAGTTTCACTCCAATAAAGTAGAGGGTCTGATGAATTTAAAATGTTTTATATCATATGTATATATATATACAAAAACACATTTGCATGCATGTATTTTTATGAAATAAAACACATTTCACGGTCGCTTTTGGCTGTTTACTCGCCCATTACAAAGTGTAGCATCTTAGTATTCACGGATGATAATTATCTGCATTACGATTCTTCGACGAGGACGTGTTTCTGTCCGTGCTCACCCCAACACGTTGCCTCCATTATTTATAAAAACCAATTACAATAATTTCACATTCAGTAGTTATCGAAATTTCCATAGATTATATATCCACTCGATTCCTAAAATGTTCTCTATGGCGTAGCGTTACATGTGTCAAAATTACATTTCCAAAGTCCGCGTAAACAAGTGTCAAGGGCATTGAATTTTTGCATTGCTTTCGCGTCAGATCAACGCGCAAAGTCAAAAGAGTCAAAACATTATACCTACGAAGTTTGTTTTTGAGCTGTTTACTTTTATGTTATGAGAAAGAAACAAAAAAATTATTTTCCTACTCATAGAACAGATTATTTCATTTCAGAGTCATCTCTAACAATGTGACTACGGGGCAAATGTCTTCTACGATAATGGCCCTACAAGGCTAAATTTGAAAATACAATGCTTGCAGACACTAAAGATGAGCTCGAAGTATTGAGATTTGTGAGGAGGAAATCTGGATCTGGTAAACGCGATGTACGAGGAGATAAGAGATAAAAGTTGTGGAGGGAAAATAACCTCATCATTTCCTTTCAATTGTTACGGCTATTGGGAGGACATAACCTTCGATATGCGACCGAATAGCTAAAGGTAGCAGAAGACAATCAAGTCGAGTACCTACAGCAAGCAGTATTACATCAAGAATAAAGGTACAAGCCTTGTGGAAAGCTGTGAGATGCGCAGTGCAGTCTATATAATCCAGGACAAGATCTCTGTGCCGGCAGATCCAGTACTATATTAGAGAATGGGGACGTCTTCACCGTCTATGCATCTGCTGTTCATCTCGTACATTTGGTCAGTTTTTGTAATTTAATTAGAATTCTGACGTGCCTAATGCTCATTGTCACATCCAACATACACGAGACATAAAATTAACGGGCAAACTCGCATGAAAAGAAAACATCAAACAGGACAATAACTTTATTAAAATTCAATTTCATGTAGAGTGGTTTTAGTCGTGAAATTTTGAGTCATTTTATCGATAAAATGTCAACCGAAACTCCTAACTTTGAATAAAATCTCCTCTAGGTGCAATACCTTTTAGCAAAGGAACCCTCCAATAATGCACATGTTGAGTCGTTTGTACAGTTACCGGTAAAGTCATCGGTAGAGTCCCATGCACAGTCACTGGTAGTCTGTAAAGGCAGTGATAGAGCTATAGAGCCAATGATGTGTCGACAATCGAGTCGACAGAGGAGTCGACAGTTGAGTCGGCTGTTGAGTCGGCAGTCGTGTCGGCCCGGGGATCGAATCTATCAAGGATCTCCAAGTGACCCATCAAACGAACTCCAAAGCAAACGCCCTGACCACTAGGCTACCATGTCCTGAGGCTGTAGAATAACTTACCTGATGTAGAGGCTTTAGGGCTTTTAGGTGATGTAACCCGTTTCCTAGCACTGGAATTGCCTTTGTCTCGGCTGCGTGCACTGCGGGGACCCTGATGCAAATAAAAACAATCTTTTTTTGTCTTCAAAAATATCTTCACGCAATTCCCAATACAGGGTAGACAGAGGTCGAGTCTAGACAATTAAGTCCCTTCGACCCACCTTCCACCGAAGATATTTTCGGGACAACGTGACAGGTGGTAAGCCCGTCGCCGTCTTTATGTCCAAGCCAACGATATTCGTACATAAGTTTTTGAAAACCCATTGGTACGAGCCTACCAACTGGGGATCGAATCTATCAAGGATCTCCAAGTGACCCATCAAACGAACTCCAAAGCAAACGCCCTGACCACTAGGCTACCATGTCCTGAGGCTGTAGAATAACTTACCTGATGTAGAGGCTTTAGGGCTTTTAGGTGATGTAACCCGTTTCCTAGCACTGGAATTGCCTTTGTCTCGGCTGCGTGCACTGCGGGGACCCTGATGCAAATAAAAACAATCTTTTTGTTGTCTTCAAAAATATCTTCACGCTCTTCCCAATACTAGGTAGACAGAGGTCGAGTCTAGACAATTAAGTCCCTTCGACCCACCTTCCACCGAAGATATTTTCGGGACAACGTGACAGGTGGTAAGCCCGTCGCCGTCTTTATGTCCAAGCCAACGATATTCGTACATAAGTTTTTGAAAAACCCATTGGTACGAGCCTACCAACTGGGGATCGAACTCGGGTCTATTGACTCGAAATTCCGACCACCTAACCACTCGGCTATCGTGACTTTTTAAATAAAAAAAAAAGCGATCACACGATAGAATTGAAACTTCAGTAAATCGACAAAAGAATGAGATGAATATACATGACGATGGTAGGATAATTACAATATTATATTGTTTATTTATAAAATAGTATGTACATTTCTGTCTCATTCTTTTCCGACTTCATCCTACACATTTTTGTACTGTTCTATTGCCTGTCGTTTTTTCCGTTGCATCCGGTTTGAAATTACAACGATTCTAAAGAAGTTTCACTCCAATAAAGTAGAGGGTCTGATGAATTTAAAATGTTTTATATCATATGTATATATATATACAAAAACACATTTGCATGCATGTATTTTTATGAAATAAAACACATTTCACGGTCGCTTTTGGCTGTTTACTCGCCCATAACAAAGTGTAGCATCTTAGTATTCACGGATGATAATTATCTGCATTACGATTCTTCGACGAGGACGTGTTTCTGTCCGTGCTCACCCCAACACGTTGCCTCCATTATTTATAAAAACCAATTACAATAATTTCACATTCAGTAGTTATCGAAATTTCCATAGATTATATATCCACTCGATTCCTAAAATGTTCTCTATGGCGTAGCGTTACATGTGTCAAAATTACATTTCCAAAGTCCGCGTAAACAAGTGTCAAGGGCATTGAATTTTTGCATTGCTTTCGCGTCAGATCAACGCGCAAAGTCAAAAGAGTCAAAACATTATACCTACGGAGTTTGTTTTTGAGCTGTTTACTTTTATGTTATGAGAAAGAAACAAAAAATTATTTTCCTACTCATAGAACAGATTATTTCATTTCAGAGTCATCACTAACAATGTGACTACGGGGCAAATGTCTTCTACGATAATGGCCCTACAAGGCTAAATTTGAAAATACAATGCTTGCAGACACTAAAGATGAGCTCGAAGTATTGAGATTTGTGAGGAGGAAATCTGGATCTGGTAAACGCGATGTACGAGGAGATAAGAGATAAAAGTTGTGGAGGGAAAATAACCTCATCATTTCCTTTCAATTGTTACGGCTATTGGGAGGACATAACCTTCGATATGCGACCGAATAGCTAAAGGTAGCAGAAGACAATCAAGTCGAGTACCTACCAGCAAGCAGTATTACATCAAGAATAAAGGTACAAGCCTTGTGGAAAGCTGTGAGATGCGCAGTGCAGTCTATATAATCCAGGACAAGATCTCTGTGCCGGCAGATCCAGTACTATATTAGAGAATGGGGACGTCTTCACCGTCTATGCATCTGCTGTTCATCTCGTACATTTGGTCAGTTTTTGTAATTTAATTAGAATTCTGACGTGCCTAATGCTCATTGTCACATCCAACATACACGAGACATAAAATTAACGGGCAAACTCGCATGAAAAGAAAACATCAAACAGGACAATAACTTTATTAAAATTCAATTTCATGTAGAGTGGTTTTAGTCGTGAAATTTTGAGTCATTTTATCGATAAAATGTCAACTGAAACTCCTAACTTTGAATAAAATCTCCTCTAGGTGCAATAACTTTTAGCAAAGGAACCCTCCAATAATGCACATGTTGAGTCGTTTGTACAGTTACCGGTAAAGTCATCGGTAGAGTCCCATGCACAGTCACTGGTAGTCTGTAAAGGCAGTGATAGAGCTATAGAGCCTATGATGTGTCGACAATCGAGTCGACAGAGGAGTCGACAGTTGAGTCGGCTGTTGAGTCGGCAGTCGTGTCGGCCCGGGGATCGAATCTATCAAGGATCTCCAAGTGACGCATCAAACGAACTCCAAAGCAAACGCCCTGACCACTAGGCTACCATGTCCTGAGGCTGTAGAATAACTTACCTGATGTAGAGGCTTTAGGGCTTTTAGGTGATGTAACCCGTTTCCTAGCACTGGAATTGCCTTTGTCTCGGCTGCGTGCACTGCGGGGACCCTGATGCAAATAAAAAAAAAACAATCTTTTTGTTGTCTTCAAAAATATCTTCACGCTCTTCCCAATACTAGGGTAGACAGTGGTCTAGACAGTTAATTCTAGACTCATAATTTAAAATGTGATAAAAAGTATTGTTATTTATTTTTATTTTCGATTTCAGTGCAAATCCCCCGTCTACTCTAATATTAATCCTTATCAATTGACCAGGAGTTATTATTATTTATGTATGTCAGTTTTATTACATCAATTCATTGCATTAAATAAATTTGGAGCTTTGCAGTATCTTATACATTGTAGTGGCATAAGATTAACTTCATCTATTGACAACAGCGACAGTGAAGGTTCAAAGGTTATCATCTGTATAATATTTTTATACCAGATAATTTCTGATCAGAATGTAGTAACCACGTGAGAATAGCAATGCTAAAGAAAGCGTAGTGTACGCTTTCTGTCCGTATGTATCATTAGAGGGGACCGAGGGACATGCTTTATATATGGCTATCGAGAGGTGGTTACTTAGCTATCTTAATAAGCATCTCGCAAGTTGCAGATCAAAATTAGTCAGACAGACAACAGCATCTAAATGTGAGATTGTCGATATTCGGGTACTGTTGTTCCACCACTCTACGAGCAATTTGCTTAAAGAATTTGCTCACAAATCTTCCAAAGTTAGTCTCTGCCTACCTCGACGACCCTTTATGTTATTACTTAATACCAAATAAAAAAATATCTTCACGCCATTCCCAATGCAGGGGTAGACTAATGTAAGGACTAGAGGTCTAGTCTAGACAATTAAGTCCCTTCGATCCACCTTCAACCGAAGACATTTTTCGGGAATTTATGTCCAAGCCAACGATATAATGGTACATAAGTTTTTGAAAAAAGCCGCCACCTGAGGATCGAACCCGGATCCCTACTCGAAATCCTTTCACCCAACCACTCGGCTATCGTGACTTATTACCTTAATTCTAATTATTCTATTCGCTTAATTCTGGATTTCTAACAATTATAGAACAACTTGCCTAAATAAAGTTTCTAATTAAATTCTAATCTAACAGTGGTAGAGCCACGCATCAGCTTTTGTTGTTGCATGAATGGGCCGGCTCGACCGGGGAAGTACCACGACCTCACAGAATACCGGCGTGAAGTAGAAGTGTAACAAACTTCTGCGTTTCGTCTAGTGAGTGCAGGTAACCGGAGGTCCACACACTCCTCTCCCCCAATTCTGGAGAGGGGGGGACGACTCTAAGGCAGGCAACGCATCTGCTATGCCGCTGGTATTGCGGGTGTTCATGGGCGGAGGTAATCACTTACCATCACGTGAGCCACCTGCTCGTTTGCCTCCCTTTTCTATAAAAAAAGTACCTGTACCTGTATAATGTTGTCTAAATCCAGTTCCCTATTGTGACGACGCCTTGGCGTTGAAGGGACGCCAGGCGATCGGGGACGGGAGGACTCCTTCAGAGACCGCGCCTGGTCCTCAGTCAGGTATAGTTCACTAGCGGTTACCATCACTATTGTATCACTAAAAAGTAAATAACATTTTTTTAAAGAATACTAGAAATGCCGAATAACATCACTAGTATTCCTGTTAACCACTCCAATTAAGCTGCAATGCTTGTGTCTGGAGTTGGTTTACGTCAATAGTCGAATGGCGGGGCCCGAACCTGCGACGTCATGTTTCGCAGTCCGCACCCTAAAACCATTAGGCTATTGCCGCTCAACATTGTATGTTATTCTATAAAGGTTCTCGAGTAGCAACCCAGTTCAGGCAAACGCGATGTAGGACGCACGTCTAAAAGTTAGAGTGATGAACTGCAAAATTTTGCGGGGATTCGAATTCAGGTGGTTGAAGACCGTTTTGTAGCAAACTGTAGGGGAGGACTATGTTCAGCAGTGGACTCTTGATAAAGAACTCTTGGTAAAGAATATATTATATTGAATGGGTTCGAACTGCGAAACATAACTTCGCAGATTCGAACTCGAACTTTTGTCGTAAACCACTCGAGCCACAAGCATTGCAGCTCGGTTTGTGTGGTTAACAGGAATAAATGTAATGTTATTCATTGATAGTAATCTTTTTTTAAAAGAAAAAAAAATTATTTATTTAGGCGAGGATTTAAGAATTGAAGTGTGTGATCTATTGACCGGAGAAAATATTTTTTTATATCATCTATAAGTAATGGTATGTTTAACAAGATTTTTTTTAAATTATCTTTCCTTTTAATGTGTTTCAGACATAATCAAGCTGCGTTTGGCTCTATTGTACTACATTAAGTTGTACCTAGAGACGAATCTGCTATTCCATAAAAATATTACTATTGCAAATGGCCTAATTTCCTACTAAAATATACATATTTTTTTACATAGTTCCGTTTATTCAATACGCTATTTCCATTAAATGAATATCAAATATTGGAAAAGAAAAGAAACGGTATTTGAATTCGATTATCGTTTTCAGTTTCTGTGGTGTTACATTTTATGGTATTTTATGCTTTATGTTACATTTATTCCCAGTAACCTTATCCTGGAATGACTATCAAGGGAGTATTAATGAACAAGATAACAATTGATTTCTATCGAGATCATAATAATGCAATTCAATAGGCAGACCATTATTTATTAGACTTAAATTAATTATACGAAAACTTACCCGTCCGTTGTACATCTGTAAGTAACAGTTCCATTATCATTCTCTTCCACGCCAAGAACCAATCCCGGCTCGTAATTTTGTTCTTCATCCACCAAAGCGTACACAGATTGCCCTTGAAGTGGTAACTTTTTCATATCACCAAAAATAATGAAGTCATCCAAAAGCACTTTGCTTTGGCCGTCATCAAATTTGATCAAATATTTGTTGGGCTCGGTAATCTCTAGGACTTTGCCGGAGTAGTAGCGTTTGTCCACCCATCTGGCAAGTACAACCGTGTCAGGAGCAAAACCTGGATACTCAGTTTTAACGAGGGTCTTCTCGACTGGGGTTGCTGGCCTGGGAGAGGTAGGTCGACGTTTCTGTTTCAATTTGTTAACGGATTTCGGAGTTCCAACAAGAGATGAAAGGGGCTTCTCTTCTTTGGGAGATTTTATCGGGGAAATGTTCCCATTCCCACTGTCCCCATTCGTTGGTACCATTTCGGGAGAATTCATTCCGTGCATGTACTCTGGCTCCTCAGCCTGCGTCGGAAGCAGAGCACGTTTAGTTTTTCCCACCATATGCCTTCGTCCTCTAATACGAGTCTTCTTAAGCGAACTCTTTGGTGTTGCCTTATCGCATTTGCTCACTTCCTCCGGACTAGCATTGCCATTACTAACCATAGTTTCCCCAGACAATGTCTGAACTCCAATAGATACTTTATCTTCACCTATTGTACGATTGCCTTCGTCTACGGTAGTGTCACGGATATGCGAAAATATGTCATTCAACTTTTTCATTAGAGCGTCATATCCCTTGACAGAGACAGTCGGATTCGAAATGGATTTACGCGGTGGTTGTGGCACCACGAATGCTCCGTCGCTCGTTCTATTACTAGAAGTAGATGTTGAGCTGACTGTAGACGCGAAGGATGTTCTATTTGGCAGATTAATCATACCCCCACTAGTAACGCTTGATGGTGAATTGCTAACAGAGACATCAGCTAAGTAAGGATCGACAGTGAACCTCTTTGAAATTCTTTGGTATTCCCTACACATGTCCATACCCAGATCATTATCCGTCCGAACGATATACAATGATAGGAATTCGCAATCCTCATTATGACTTATATGAACATCGAAAACTGGTATTTGTGGAGTGTTGACTGGCAGTGAGTGGCCATTTTGTAGAGGCGAAATTGTCGATGGTGTAGTATTATTGCTTGCTCTGAATGATTCGTTTTACCTCTCTTCCCCTTTCCATTCAACTTAACTAAGTCCGGGGTACCATCACTATCTTCAGTGTTATGTTTCGCGTCAGCAACTATTTCAGTAGGCGTAGACGAATTACCATTAGACAGTTTAGAAATCAATTTAGAAGCGACACTGGGAACATTATCGGGACTGTCTAAGCTCACGGAGCAAACGCTATCTGTGCTTTCTTGGTCTGTAGTTTTTCCTTTATTATAATCCTTTGGCAATGGCTGTGATAGATTACTGCTTAAGTCCGAGTAATTGTAACCTTCGCTTCTAGTCTGATGTATTTTACCAGCGTCTAGAATCTCCTCTCGGTCCTTAACGAGAACTGGATCGCTATTGTATTTGACTTCTTTAGGTTTCTCTTTAGTTAACTCTTCAGTATCTGGTGACGGCGATAGAGCTAGATGGAAATCCTGTGAATCATTTAAATCTGAAGCCTCCTCAGCAATTGTCTCGGGTACTTTAACAGGCAGTATTTCAGCAACAAATTCAACACTGGGTCTAGAGCTGCCTGAATCTGAACTGATAGTATGTACAGTATCTGAAGTTTGAGGTTCCTTAGTGTTTATTTCGACTTTACGCAATGCTTTACCCGACTTTGTAACATCAACGCTAGCTGCTCTAGACTTGGGCGTCTTCGGTGTTTTAGGTGTGCTTACGTCAACACTGTTACTGCGTTTAGTGACTTTACGGGGACTGGATCTCTCAGGAGTGCGCAGCCTTGACACTATAGGCAATTCATCTCCAATTTTTCGTTTAGCTGCATTAGTAATTTTGGACACTTCTTCATCTAAGCTCTGTGAAGATACTGCATTTTCATCAGTTATATCAATTATCTCAAGTTTTTGAATCTTCGCACTGCTATCTGGAACTTCTTCTGGGTGTTTTCGTTTTGTCACTGGAGTACATTGTTCAACTAAGGAAACATAAACATTTAAATATATAATTATATAATTTTAATGTCTTATTTACTCGTAATATTTAATGTAAATACCTTTAGGTTCAGCTTCTTCTGCAGTCCTAGTTTCCATCTGTATCTGAACAACAATTACAACAGTAATTTAAATCAAATCATTTCTTCAACTTAATGTAACAAATAGTGAAGTAATTAGTTTAGATGAATAGACATTTCAAATTTGTTCACAATGTTTTTATTTCACCACCAAGCATATACCAAATTCAGCACATTAAAATGTTAACAATAATTTAAGTAGTCACGATAGCCGAGTGGTTGGGCGGTTGGAATTTCGAGTCAAGAGACCCGAGTTCGATCCCCAGATGGCAGTCTCGTACCAATGGGTTTTTCAAAAACTTATGTGCGAATTTATCGTTGGCGTGGACATCGAGGCGGCGACGAGCTCGCCACCTATCACGTTGGCCCGAAAATATCTTCGGTGGAAGGTGGGTCGAAGGGACTTAATTGTCTAGACTAGACCTCTGTCTACCCTTGTATTGGGAGTTGCGTGAAGATATTTAATTTACTGCATTTTTATCCTAGTATAGCACATAGTTAATATTTATGCGTTTAAAAGTTAGTGTATCATCTGTAAGTTTTATTGTCATACAGAATATAGCAAGTAATATTCACACAACATATTTGTTATATCGAGACAATGGTTCACATCTTTGCTAGTGTTATTAGTGACAGTTGTCAAGTTAAACATTCATCATCATCGTCATAATGGCTTTTAAGGTCCAATGCAGGGTATAAACCCCTCCCGTGTGAGAAGGTTTACCATATTCGCCATGCTGGGTAAACGCAATTGTAGTTTCATTTGTCCCTAGTCGCCTCTTACTACATTCACTGGAAAGCATTATTCTACTTTCTAGTAAAAATTAACTATTAACTGTTTATACTAATAGACCAAATTCACGTGCATTCACAATTTAATATGAATAATATTAGAATGTTGGATGGCATGCAAAATGGAGAGGTGTCAATTTTTAAAAAGAAATCAAATTCTATAATTTTTGTGGAAAAAGCAGAACATTTGTCTGCAGATGCAACAATTTTTTACCTTAAGATTTTCATCGCAATTTACTACATCATCTTCTGGTTCATAGACAGGACTCTCAGGAAATAGTGACTGGGAGGTGTTACCAACTGTTGTGGAGACCTCATCAGAGATCAATTCTGGTTTCTCCAATGTCGGCAAATCTAAAAATTACACAATTTAAAAGTTCTCCTATAGAAGAGTTAGAAGTTCTTTAGAGAGATTCTGAGTTCTTCTTCTGCTGGGTTCTAGAGAGATTGTAAAAATAATAAATAATAATAATATACATACATAGGGACAACATCACATACATTGCTATTATTTGAAAGTAAGCAGCTTAAGTATTTGTAATATGGAATCAGAAACAACGAAGTACCACAAACACCCAGACCTGAGAAAATTAGATAAAGTGTTTTCTACATTGCCCCGACTGGGAATCGAATCCAAGACCTCAGAGCTGGTGGTAGCTTACAAAAATTATGATTGATGGATATATATAGATGATTTGCTTTGATTTTAAATGGTCAAATAAAACAATAGAAATACATTTTTGTTAAGAAAAATATTGTTAATTTTACTTCTTATATGTTTCACATTGATTTAATATCTTTATCTCTCATATTTAATGAAAAAAAAAAAAAACGTCCCGATAGCACAATTGATAGTCTTCAAAACTTCAAGTAGGCCTTCAAACCTTTGGGGTTCATGTCCCGCTAGGGACAAATATTTGTGTCATGAATGTTTATACTCAAGCCATGTATATTACATTTATACGTAAATTACATTTATATGTATACATGTAATATGCATGTTCATGGGTACCATTAGCTTAGAGACTAAATGCGCGATGGGCTTACCCACCAGTCACATTGTACTAAATAAGCGAAAAGACCTCATTATATATAGGTAAACTGATATTGAAAAGATAAAAAAGATCAGCATTGTAAAAAGCTTTAAAAATCATAAAAATAAAAATCAACCATGATTATTAATCTTATTGATCTCCATAGAACTCTAAAGTTTACTATTAAATAGGAATTTGTATGGGAGCCGATTGATGTTATCAACATTCCTAAGAGGCAAACAGAAAGATGTTAAAACGTTATGCATGCTTTCCAACTGATAACAGGCAAAACACATTTCTTTTACATGTTTTGAAAATTAAAGTTTACTTCACATGCTACAAATCACTTTACACATTTCTAAGAACAATTACAGTGTTTTAATGGACATAACATTTGAGACAAAGAGGATCGGGTTTGTTTCTCAAGTAAGTTTTATTATGTAGCAAATAATCTACATGAAATGGATACCACTATAAGCTATTTCTCTTATAACACAACTTATGTAACATACATATTTAAACCAGTCGGTCAGTAAAATTTAATAATTTTTAATAATATAAATGATAACCTCTTCACCCTATAGACTACATGTAATTTGCTCACATGTTCCTAAGATAATGATGGCCTACCTCAATAAGAGGGTTATTGTTAACTTTCATGCAAAATATATTTCTTATATTTTATTCTTCACTTATTTGTTCAATATACCCAAACTATCAAAGATTGATATTATGATTTTTTCAGCCTTTAAAGGTTATGTTGCACATTTTATGAAAACATTGCATTTCTACTGTGAATACAGTATAGATAGATAATCTGAAGATATATAATTATAATCACAGATATATAATCTGAACAGATTATTATAAAAAAAAAAATAAAAAAACATCTTCACACAATTCCCAATACAGGAGTAGACAGAGTTGTAGTCTAGACAATTAAGTCCTTTCGACCAACTTGCACCGAAGATATTTTCGGGACAATGTGACAGGTGGTGAGCCCGTCACCATCTTTACGTACAATCCAAGGGCATAATTCGTACCTAAGGTTTTGAAAAACCCATGGGTACGAGCCAGCCACCTGGGGATCGAACTTAGGTCTCTTGACACGAAATTCCAACCACCGATTATTCATCAGAAATTGTAAGTATTATAATTATAAATATATTGGTATTATCATCTGATTACATCTGTTCCTCAGAACTATGATGATTTTGGCTTGTTCATAAAGATGTCAACACCAGTCATATGTCCAAGAAAAAGTCTTCGGTGGAAGGTGGGTTGATGTCTTAATTGTCTAGATCTCTGTCTACACCTGTTTGGGAATGGCATGAAGATATTTTTTACATACTATACATTATAATTAATATTTAATGCTATACAGAAAAGTCACGATAGCCGAGTGGTTGGGTGGTCAGAATTTCGAGTCAAGAGACCCGAGTTCAATCCCCAGGTGGCAGGCTCGTACCAATGGGTTTTTCAAAAACTTATGTACAAAGTATATCATTGGCTTCGCCATAGCGATGGGCTCACCACCTGTCAAAATGTCTGAAAATATCTTTGGTGGAAGGTGGGTGTGAAGGGACTTATTTGTCGGGACTAGACCTCTGTCTTTCTGTATAAAATTAAAATATTTTTATATATTTTAATTTTATACAGAAAGACTAAAAAAATAACCACAAAGATTTTTGACACCGAGTGCAAGAAAAGGGACTTAATGCTTGCTGGTATTCTGATCCAATTGATCCTTGTCACTGTGAAAGGATGTACAGGATGTAGACAGTTAAAACAAGAATAAAAAAACAAACAGTTTAAAAAAAGAATAAAAAAAAACTTTACTAATATGTGATTGAGATGATTTAACCATCAAGGCAACTGATGGCCGGGCCTTCTATTAACCAAAAGATAATCAAAGACAAATTCAAAAAATTTACTGGAATGCACAGTACTTGAACCTCTATGATGTAGAAATATTAGTTTTGATAAAGCTGATTTAAATGATATGTTAAATTGAATTCACAATTGTTTTTTCACATTCATCACCACAATATGGTAAACAACAAGTTAACAGTCTACTTAACTGTCAATCACTACTGCATCCTATGGCCAAAATACTTTAAAAGATAAAAAACCTTAAAAATTGGATGGTTTGCCATAACCTATAATAATATTGGCTCTCTTATATCATTTAAAATTGTTACACATCTAATGTTGCAATGCATTCATCATAATAAAGAAAGAAAAGAAACAATATGATAATCATTCTCGATTCATACTCTTGTGAACAGAACTATTAGAGATAATATACAATTTAAAACTATACCACTAATCAGTGGAATACACCTTTTGCAAAAAATCAATTTTATTGAAATATGTTGAGTCACAATAAAAATGGTGGAAAAATGTTCAAGTAAATATCTAAATAAAAAGTATTAAAATAAATGTTTGTTAAACAATGTTATGCAAAAGATAGTCCAGGCTCACAGCTACAATGTAATGTTTAGGTAACATAGTGTGATATGCTCAGGGATGACACTTCTGTGATCTTGTTTATATACTTTGTGGTTAGATAATAATACCTACAATTCATTACCAGAACTACTTACAAATAATTTATATATCAAATGATGTGTCTCAAGGAAAATGTCCTAACCAGTTTATAAAGTATATATAATATAATTCAAAAATATTGCTGGCACATTTTTGCTTTGGTCGGATAATTTTACTGTACCGCGTTCTTACTGAATAACGTAGAATAATGATTCTAATATATTACCTGGCACTTGACTTGTAGATACTGCTTCGTTAATATCCTTGGCACTAGACTCTTCCATTTTTATACGATTTATTTAGGAATTAGTCAAAAACTGGCGCGATTTAACTCTGTAACATCTGTCACTTGAATATTGTCGTAGTTTATAACATTTTCATATGTCTTAATGGTCAAAAAGAACGGCTGGGAGTTTTAAAATGGATAAATCACCATTATTAATAATAGAAACTATCAAAACTAATAAAATTTAATGTAATTATAGATACTAATGTTTGGAGAAAAAATCGACCTCAACACACAGCCGCTTGTTGATCAGGTCAATGTTGCCATATTTTTTTTATTGGCATTAGCAGTCAATGTTTCTACCAATTTTATCGCCATTTTTGTATAGATGTCGATACTCTTGCAGTACAGTACTTTATGTTTGTAAAATTTTATGTTCCTTTTTAAAATTACACAATACAATGATCAATACTCAATAGTTAACTGGCGGAAGATTATTTATCCAGGCGACATGTGTTCTTATTTTGGCATGCGTAAAGCTAAATCGCAATCTCAAGATTTGCATGACACATTACACATAGTGTTCTTTCAAAACGGTTTTAACTATTGTCAAATCAAGACTAAACATTCGCTAGCATGTTTGATTACTTGAAGTGACATACAGTTTGTTCCAACAACTCCAATAAGTTTTAACTGCGTTTTTAAAATTTTGGAAAATCCTCCCTATGGGAGAGGCCTTTGTCCTGCAGTGGACTTTAATAGGCCGTTATGTATGTATGTATGTTTTTTTTTATTTATATTTTTTTAATAAAGTCACATATCAGGCTGAATATGGTCGAGTGGCCGTATGTAAAGAAACAAATAATCTGTTTTTGAGTTTATTACACAAAAAACAGTAAAAAAATATGATTGGGTGACCTCCAAGTATTTCTCCAATGTAGCAAAATGTTTTTTTATTAATTTTCATCAGTAAATTCTCATCCCAACTTCAATATTTTAGCTCTAACCACGACAGAAGCCTTCAGTTATCAAACAATCTTAAGCTTCATTGACTTCACCATAGTTCTGGATTTGTCCACTCCTTTGTTTTTTGAGGAATCTGTTCTGCTTTATAACGCACTCCCTCTCGAAATCAGAATATCTAAGAGTAGTTTTTAAGGTGAAAGTGGGTAAATCATCGTGAAAACAGTTTACTCATATCATTTACAATATTATTTAAGTATTTAAACTGTGTAAGTGTATATTTCTATGTACTTTTTTTCATTTATGTGTGTGCATGTGGTATGTTTAATTAAATCTATTATTTGTATATTATTTATATTATTTTATGTAGGTATGGATATTATTTGTTATATTAGTTAAAGCCATAAAATTATGTTTATTTATTTTAAATGTGTCTCCATCATATTCATTTCCTTCACCTACTTAATTTCGCGGCTGAGGCTTAGGCATTGAGTCCATGTGTGTAAAGGCGAACTTAATGCCTGAGGTATTCTGTATGTATGTGATGTTGTCCCTATTTATATATGTATTATTTATTTAATTATTTATATTCTCTTCTGTTCACTAAATAAATAAAGTCTTGACGACAATGCCTACACTCATTACTCAGAGCATGCAAATTATTGTGTAGATATATTGTTGGTTTTTGGTGATGTTTTATTTTCAAAAATCGATTTAAAATTTGAAATCCCATTTATTTTCAAAAGTATTATAGCGAAATTAAAGCCGAAAAGAATATACCATTTTTTGTGTGTTACTGTGCTTGCGCGGAAAAAAGCTGTTATATATGATTTTTGCTTGTATTAGTTGAAATGTCTTCCTCGAGTATTTACATTTCGACCCACTTCCTTCAAATATATTTTCGCGACAACGTGACAGGCCGTGACCTTGTTGCTGCCTTTATGTGCAATCCAACGATTTTTGAAACAAGTTTTGAAAAAAACTTATTGGTACGAATCTACCACCTGGGGATCGAACTCAAGTCCCTTGACTCGAATTCCGATCATCCAACCACTCGGCTAATTCTTTGTTTTTATTATTTTATTTATTAAATAATTTACAATAAAAATAACATTATTCAGCTATAAATAGATCAAAATGATAGCGACATCATATCACTCATAATAAAGACTTATGGATTTTAAAGCTTGTAAGTCATGCCAGGCTTTTGTTATTAAATAAATGAAAAAAAAAATATTGCCCCGGTCTCCCTGCCTTGTTTTACTCTACACAAATACACCTTCATCATACGTTTAAAGTATATTATTGTATATCGTGTGTATGGGACACCATATACATCTAATGTTTTGACTATTAAAATCTTTCATCGAAGCAATATATTCTAATACCATGCAATAATTTATTAAAAATGATTTAATTAGAAATTTATTTCTAATGTAATTGAAAACGCTATATTGACGTTGATGTGATTTTATAAACAATTCCGTTATTTTATAAACAAATGGCAGGTGAAACCAAAGCGCACAACTATTTTATTGTGTATCTATCAATTTCACTGAATAATTGATTGGTTTTACTAAAATATATTTCTCTTGAGGAACATCTTGATGTTGGAAAGGAACAATGGCTGTTTTTTAATCTGTTTTGTATTAGCAATTTAGCCCGCCATCTATTGGTTGCCTTTTAAAAGTTCACCCATAGTGGGCATTTTCGACACCTCTAATGCGAAAGAGGTAAAGTAATGGTAAAATCTTACGACGACGATAGCCATGGGTATACCTTAATGTATAAAGTTCAAAACGTACTTTTATTAAAGGATGAAACCTACTATAACTACTTACAAGAAGGTTTAAACCTACTGTAGAACTTAAAAAAGCAATGGCTACTATAACGTACTAGGAGATTAAAAGAAAAATTGTAATGAAGATTTCACCAGTATACAACTAGGTACGCTTTAAGGCAATTTTCATAACTTTTGTTAGGAAAATTTTGTTTTTTGATTCTGCTTTTGCCAACGAAAGTATATTTTTTGTTAAATAAGGACTGTAAAATGCGATAGATGGCGCTATTACTATATTTTTCGGAAGCATATTTTTGAAGTGAAACTGTTTTGACCATCTTAGTAATTCTTTAATGGGAAATAAAAAGCGTAACACCGTAAGGAGAATTGTACTTTATTACTTGAAGAGTGACTTCTGACGCGTAGAGTCTCACGCACACACCAACGACTATCATTATTTTTCTTGTACTATTAATACTATGGTTAATGTGTTGACTGCAACACAGTACATAATGCCGTTCAACAAGTCGACAGCATAAGTAATTAGCTAAGGAGAATATTTTACACGTTTGGTTATGTGACTCATAGATGGCGCTGAATCGCAATAAGTCGGGTCGGGTAAATAATAAAAATATAAATAAAAACACCGACAAATTCTGCAAGTACTTAAAAGTTTGATATTGGTTTAATCGTTTTTTATATTTAGTATTCATCCTTATCTCTCGCGTACTTACGAGAACAATAACAGATAATCTTTATGTTGTAAATTATCTGTAGATAATAGCCACAACGTTTAAAAAATGAACGACTCCGGTATTTTTATTTTCGGTTTAAAGATATTTGAAGAAAGAAAACAGGATGCGATATCGACCTTGCCGCTAGAGATGTCTTGGAAAATATTTGCGTAAGTTTTCGTTGCAGATTTGTAATTATCAATTTTGTTTTACTTTGTATACGTAGTTATGATGAAGTTATTGTAATGAAGTGCAGGAGCTTGAATAGAATGTAAAGTATGATGAATAATGCTTCACACAGTTTTAGTTGCTTTTTACACATTTTAAATTTTTATCGAGGGTACTTTTAAATATTATTTAATTGAAGGTAATGACTTCCGCCGTGTAGTGAAAGCGTAAGAATGTTCTCCCTTTCTTTCCACGGGTGTCGTAAGAGACGACTGTAAGAAAAATAAACTGACGAACTTTTAAAATATTTGTGGCTAACGACAGAATGAGATTTTTTATTTATTCATTTCATCTTCACGCACAATCCCTGACGGGGTAGCCAGAGAGAACAGATCGCCAAGTGTCACGATCCTTACATACCTCTTTCGCTTCATTCAGATTCATCATTTTCTTTATACATGCACGTCAAGGTATCCGAGTACTCTTGACCCTCCCGTCTTCGAGCAATTTGCTCACATGGTCTTCAAAAGTTAGTCTCGGCCTAACTTGACCCCTTTTAATATCAACTTTCGCGCTATATATTTTCTTCACCATTCGGTCTTCGCTCATTCGCTCAACGTGCCCTAACCATCGAAGCACGCCCTTATCCATTTTAGTGATAAGGTCATCTTTCATTCATACCATTTTGCGAATGTCTTCATTTCGCTTCCGGTCGGCCAAGGTGAATGAGATGATCTCAAAATATACCTGATCAAAATCGAGCAGACCGGTGACGGGGAGGAGCGTGCAAACTGCGACGAGTTTGTTAATGCGATCGCAAATTTCAATGCCAAGTATGGCGATTATGGCGAATACTCTATATAGGAGAAGCTTATGTCCTGGTCCTTTAGAGGCCTTCAATCATTAGCAATATTTGACTAACGAGACCCTATTTTAGAGCTACCTCTCCTGCAGTATTCTGGGTTATGGCTATGCAGATACCAAGAGTTGGAAAGTTATGCATATTATTATATAATACATTTTATAAATTGCATCGATACGTGTAGACATTTTATGTATGAATGATACTTTCTTGTTTTAAATGTTGATAGTATATTTTTAAAAGCATCGACTGATCGTGCACTGGTGCAGACGTGATATCTTTTGGAACTGGAG
The DNA here is from genome assembly GCA_029286605.1 of Sericinus montela. Classification (NCBI taxonomy): domain Eukaryota; kingdom Metazoa; phylum Arthropoda; class Insecta; order Lepidoptera; family Papilionidae; genus Sericinus; species Sericinus montela. The sequence continues at coordinate 1,711,323 of JAGSMR010000054.1, read as the reverse complement.
GTTTATGCTGATTTTGGATTACTCGATTGCTAAAAAACATTAAAGCAACAATTGATTTTTTTTTAGATATCTAGACGATGCTTCTCTTCACAGCGCTACCAGAGTGAATAAACTATGGCGTCGAATTATTTATTCTAATAGAAAACTTAGAAACCGACTCAACATTTTTGAAACTGCTCTAATGTTGGGTTCAAAAAACTTGATACGTTATGGCCGAAAAAATAAGCGATTTTTAAAAAAGAAAAAATCAAAAACATATGTTTCTACTGGAGAATGCACAGGTTTTTATTTTATTTTTATTAAACCATGAAATAACTTGTTTCTTTGTCTGCTTCTACATCTGTCTTCAATCTTGTTATATAGGATTAGTGTAAATGCCTCATAACCAGTAATTATGTTATAAGACACGATAGCCGAGTGGTTGGGTGGTCGGAATTTCGAGTCAAGAAACCCGAGTTCGATCCTCAAGTGGCCGTACCAATGGGTTTTTCTAAAAACCTATGTACAAATTATATCGTTGGCTTGGACATAAAGACGGCGACGGGCTCACCACCTGTCACGTTGTTCCGAAAATATCTTCCGTGGAAGGTGGGTCGAAGGGGCTTAAATGTCTAGACTAGACCTCTGTCTACCCCTGTATTGGGAATTGCGTGAAGATATTTTTTTTACCAGTAATTATACTGGTTCTCTATCTCCATCTAAGAAATACAAAATACATATATATAGACAGGGACACATACATTGATCCGATTTCAAAGTAAGCAGCTGAAGCACTTGCGTTATAGAATCGGAAACAACCAAGGCACCACGTGCACCCAGATCCGAGAAAATGTAGCAAAAGTGGTTTTACACATTGACCTTTCCGGGAATCGAACCCTGGATGGCCCTCTGGGATGACGAGACCCTGAAAACCGGTGTGTACGGTACTCGTCCACGGAGGGCTTCTAATATATAAACATTTGTTACACTGCTATTTGGCAGCAGAAAGAGTTTAGACTGTGGCACTGAAGCAACTTCTTGGCAGAAAAGGAATCGGTTCCCAAAAGAACAATTAGAGACTGAAAATAAGAGGAAGAGGACAGGAAAGGGTAGATGGCTTCCTTTTGTATGTGCGTGTGCATTCAGCGAAACCGATGAAGCACATCATCCTTTTCCTTTCCTAGCCTTTACTTCACGACTCGGTATTTTTTACGGCTGTAATATTAATACGGTGTACTACGCATCAAATTTTTTATTGCTCTAATAATCAGTTGTGTGGTTTTTCTTACATAAAGTTTCATTATTTTATTTTAAGTTGGATCGACAAAGACATTTATTAAAAGCAAACGAGGCGGGGACGACTTGATCATTTTTCCCAAGCGTTTTAAGTTACATTAACCTTGACCTACGTTATAAATAACAAATTTGAATGTTCGATTAACATTGACAAGAGGTGACTTAGGAGACAGTCTTAAAAATGGGAGAGTCATTGTGAAAATATCAGATCAATACTGTGCAGAGCACTGACGGGCAGCATTGTCTAAGGTTCGAGGAATCTGATCGCCAATCGCAAACTCCATATGGGAAAGCTTATGTTTTGCAGTAAACTTTTACAGGCCGTTAAGTTGTTATATTTTAAGAATATGAAGAATAAATTATAATTTTGCTATTTATTCATAATGATGATTTCAAAAAGAAACGTCCCGCTCTAGGCAAATAAAAAAAATTCACATCTGTTACCATTAATAAAAAAATATATTTTTAAAAGTTTTTTTTATTTCTGCATATCCCAATACAACAAAATACTCGCACTCAAACCCACGATACAAATTGTAAAAAATATATGAGTACGGATTCTCGTTCTGTGAATCATCTACAGTGTTTTACTAGAATAATTTTACATAGTTTCAGAAAAATGTATAAATTGACCTATGTTAGTCTTCGAAATTAAGTTGTGGTCCGCTCCGGTTGAATGTTTGCGGTACTTTGGTTGCATCGGATCGCAGGACGACGACGAATTGCACGTTAGGCGCAGCTGCCCATCGCTACATATAATATAAAATTATCTTCACGCCTTAACCCAATATAGGGGTAGACAGAGTTCTCGACTATTGAGACCTTTACACCCAACTTTCATCGAAGAAATTTTTGGAAAAACTTGACAGGCGGTGAGGCCGTCGTCGTCTATGTGTCTAAGCCAACGATTTATATAAGATTTATATAATCTTCAAAAAGTTTTTGAAATAACCCATTAGTATGGGTATCCAACTCGGGTCTTTTGACTCGAATTTCTATCACCCAAACACTCGTCTGCTGTATTAAGATCAATTATTGTTTGAGAGTCAAACTGAAAAACACAATTTAATAAGTAATGCAAAGAACAAAAGCAAAAATCAAATCCAAGATTCGTCTCTCTCGAACGCTAAACTGACTAAACCCACGATCAAGTACGAGTATTATTAAAGAGATATTGTAATAGGAAACAACGAAAACATTTTGTTAACGCTAAATCTGCTTTAGGCTGTTCTAATTCTTTCAAACGATCAAACATTAAGTTACATATTTACTACCGTAATTCACGCGGGATAGCCGAATTTATACGGAAAGAGACGTTGAAAGTTGCTAGGTGTCACTTTAAAATGATTTGTAGTATTTTTAGTATTTAAATAAAAAATAAAATTAATAGATATTTTCACGCTTTTCCCAATACAGGGGAACAGGAGGTCAAGTCTAGACAATTACTTCCCTTCGGCCCACCTTCCACCGAAGACATTTTTCGGGAGAACGTGACAGGTTCGGGACAGCCCACCGCGGTCTTTATGTCCAAGCCAACGATATAATCTTACATAAATAAAAAAAAACACATTGGTACAAGCTGGCTACCTGGGGGATCGAACTCGGGTCTCTTGACTCGAAATCCGATCACTCGACAATCGTGACTTTTATATTTAGTATTTTTAGAATTTGCAGATGAAAAAGACTAAAGTTCAAATACTATTATACATAAATTGTAGCGCCATCAAGGAGCAATAATAATTTCAGGTAATCAGATTTAAAAGACGAACAAAGCGACGACTTGGCGGGCGTCGCGACATTTCCGACTTATTTTTAATGTAAATACAATAGAGCGTTGTAGTAGTAGCGTATTTTCTATTGAGGAATTTAATAGAAATTGTATGTCAACGCAATATAAAATAAACTGGGGTAGGAGATCTACATAATGAAGTCCTTTCGACCCACTTTCCCCTGAAGCTTAATTGGGACAACATGACATGTGGTGAGCCTGTCGCTATCAATTTACTTACATACATGTATAATTACATAGATAACATATTCATCAAACAAATGTTCCCTTAGTGGGAATCGAAACTGCAGCTCTTAGCTTCGAAGGTAGGGTCACTACCGACTAGGCTATCGGGCGTTCAATAGAAATTTTGCTATGATATGTTCAGGTATATTGCAGGAAGTCAATAGCTGCAGATAACACAGGACCGTTCTCTGTGGCAATCGGGAGGCCAATGGTCAGTTGTGGTCTTCTGATGAGCTATTGATGATCATTCAGATGGTGGTTTTCAGATAATACATTATATTCACGTATTATCTGAAAGCCACCACTTGAATGATCTGAACTTAGTACATGGCCATAGAATACCTTGATTCGGCTGTCGTCAGCTGTAGTTCCGAGCAGTTACAAGATTATTCTTTGCTTAAAATCCTGCAACGCACCTGTAGCTACTCGGGTGCTGCGAATGTTCGAGGACGTCGGGATCACTCTCTTACCTTGGGAGGCGTAAGAGGCGACTGAGAAGGAAAAGTATTGTGAATGACTATGGCTACCTTAAAATGGTGAAATACCTATCTCGAAAACTACCAAATCAAAATTAAGCAGATCGGTGACGGGCAGCAGCGTCTAATTATTTGATACTGCGATCGCCAATCCCTTGGCCAAGCAATGGCGATAATACCAAATCCTTTCAGGATAAGCCTATGTCATGCAGTAGACTATTACAGGTCGTTAAGTTTATATAACGTTATTTTTCTAACTGACACGTTATGTAATCTCGTTACATTTTAAGTCTTGCACGTGATGAATGCTCGCAGTCTATCACGCTTTGCTCAATGCGTTGTGAAAACCCTTTGAAACGTTACTTCTACGTAATGTTACTCAGCTGTTAGCTTTTCCTCATATTATTTTCCTCTTTATGACGTCAATCTGAAGCATTGTTAATACGTAATGGATGTAATGTTACAAAAAGCCCCGAGCGTCAGTTTTTGTTGAAGCGATTGCTTTACTTTTTATACGAATTAATTCCGACACAATGTATTTTAATGGCTAAATATTGGAATTTGTTTAATAAAAATAGTAATTTTTCGATTTATTACAAATTATTAAATTATTGTTATTAACATTTAAGTTCGGTAAAAAATGGGTGTAAACACTTCATTGCCTATCCCAATAATGGAAAATGAAATTATCATCAAATAATAATAAATTATTGATGATAAATTCAAAGTCACACACCCGGCAGTAGAACCGGAAGTGTGAAATGTAAGTACATTAGAAATATGTTGGTACTGACTTTGTTATGTGGCAGGCATAAAATAAAAATGAAAGCTTATTTCCCAATAAAAGCCAATAACAAAAACTGAATAAATATATATATATATATATATATATATATATATATATATATATATATATATATATATATATATATATATATATATATATATATATATATATATATATATATATATATATATATATATATATATATATATATATATATATATATATATATATATATATATATATATATATATATATATATATACTATTATAACTGGGTAACCATCTCGAAATTAAACCAGACCAACAGCTCCCGGCAGCAGCGTCTAAAATATCTGGTACGGCGATCGCCAAACCGCTTGCCGAGCGTGACGATTTAGGTAAACCCTCCTATGGAAGATGCCTATTTCCAGCAGTGAACTATTACAGGCCGTTTTATATATATGTATGTATGTATATATGAAGAAGAATAATGATTTTTATGATAATCGTAAGTTAGCTTTCTTCCTTTTTCAACTGAATGTTACTTATTTTAGTTTGTATTATTATAGTTATAATACATACAAACTTTACAACCTTATGCAATTGAACACTAAAATGTATAATTATCGGCTCACTTTATACGGCTTTTAACTTTCAAACACACGTATTATTGTTTGCAATAAAATAATCATATCTTCTTACCCGGGCCCGAATAATATTGAGTGGAGGTAACCTCACCCAGCCCACATAATTCACACTCGGCAGTAAATTGTGAAGCATCGCATGCGTGAACCGCGCTGACGTGACGTATCTATGCGGACTCTCATCTTTACACGCTCCGTGTAATACGGAAATATTTCATTGACGCTACACTCTCTTTATTTATCCGTATGAAATTTGATAAATGTACGGAAAGTGATTCGCACGATTCGTTTTCTATTTACATATATACTATTTTTATTACATCTTCACGCATAGTCGTATCGTTGACTTAGACATTAAAGACGGGCACAGGTTTGCCAACTGTCACGCTGTCCCAAAAAATGTCTTCGACGCAAAATTGGTCGAAAGGACTTAATTGTTTAAACCTCTATCTACCACAGTATTAGGAATGGCGGGATGATATTTTTTATTCAAGCATTGTCCCCGACATGGTAAGAACGTTATATGTCAAAATCCTTGCACACCCTTTTCGCGCGCATAGGTATGCGCGTAATCTTGACCTTCCCTTCGAGCAATTTCCTCACATGGTTTTCGAAAGTTAGTCTCGGCTCACCTCGACCCTCTTTCGCGTTGTATATGTTCTTCATCATTTGGTCTTAATTTTTTCATTTATTAAATTTTCATATATGGCCACTTACTTACTTCATATATTACTGGAAAACATAGGATAGTTTTTTTGCAATCTGTCGGTAGCCCATTGCGTTTTCAAGGCTCGTCCATTAGTCCTGCGGTGTGAAAGGGTGTGATTTATCCTTTAGCTGCAATCCACGCAACATTTATGTTTAATCATTCAGAATGAGCGAAAGGAATGGTCAAAAATGTTTCATAATCATTCATTCGTATTGCGTTATCTCGTCGAATTTTTAAGCTTTCGACAACTCTATTATCGTCATCAACATTTCAGCTTGTCAAAGTTCACTGCTGAACATAGGCGTCCATCAAATTTTGCAACAGAGAACAGTGCTTTATCGCCTACAGTTCCCTACCTCGATTCAGATTTTTTTATCGTACTCGGGACTCCTGAATCGAATTCCAATCACCCAACCAACAGGCTATTGTGGCTAAGGTCGAAGAATCGAAAACGTTATGTTTCATTAAACTATCAGTTTTATGAAACATAATTTCCCGTGTAGGTATAAAATATTGACAAGCCTTGCACTTCGTACTTTTATCACGTCGTCGATATAAGCATTAAATTATTAATAATGGATACCGAGCGTCTGTAAAATATGATACAACGTTAAAAAGAGAACATTGTAATGTTATTTTATAATCTCTATTTATATATATATATATATATATATATATGTATATATATATATATATATATATATATATATATATATATATATATATATATATATATATATATATATATATATATATATATATATATATATATATATATATATATATATATATATATATATATATATACATATATATATATATATATATATATATATATACACACATAAAAAGTCAAGCCAATCTAAATAGTAAACATTCATCCATCCAAATTATTAAATTTATAATTAAGTAGTAAGAAGTAAGGCAGAAATGCTCTCCTTACGGGATACTAACTCATAGCCCTTGCCTTCGAAAACAGGCTGACCTTAAACTGCGATAAACTATTATATCTTCACGCCATTTCTAACTGTTGTTATATAACGAAAAGTTCTGTAAAGCGGAATTGTAAAGAAATTATTAATAAAAGGTATATTAAAAGGTAGCCGTAGCTCCATTAATAAAGGCCCATTCCAAGATCTTTGATCAAAAGGGAACAAATGGAAATGATACGATTTTGTTAATAATATAAATATTTGGTTCGCAAAATACAATATTTACGTACACAATACTTGGAATTATTTCACCGTTTTTGTTTTGTATTATATAGAATTAATAATTTCTTTACAATTCCGCTTTACAGAACTTTTCGTTATATAACAACATCATAATAAAATCACAGCTGATTTTAATTTTTGAAATATAAATAATTGAAAGATAAAACAGATGAGAGCCTAGCCTAGTAGGTAATGAGCCTGACTGCAAACCTAATGGTTGCGGATTCGAATTCGGTGTAAAGATTTGTCTGATGAATGTGAATGTTTTTACTCAAGTCATGGATGTATATATGAATGTTTGTTACATATATGTAAGTATATTGTACGGTAGCTTAAAAATTAAGACGGTGATAAGCTCATCACCTGTCACGTTGTCTCACTTTAAGCATCGTTGGAAAGTGGGTAAGAAGGAATTCATTGTTTCGACCTTTGCCACAGTATGGGAAATTGAGGGAGAATATAAAAAAATATCGGTAGAATAAACGCCCACCGAAACGTCGCCTCGTTTATCTCTTTTAATTCAATTATGTTTACACAGTATACATTACGACTGTCTTCGGTTTCTCCAGCGAAAATTCGCGAAAACATTATCGAAATGATGAATGTACAGCATTAAGAAATAATCCCGACATTTTATGTATATAGAGGAATTATGAGCGAGGCTTTTTTTTCATTTGACAACTTTATTAAATGCTTTTTTTCATACATCACTCGAAGCGACGTAATATTTACTTTATATAAACAAAGTCACGATAGCTGAGTGGTTCGATGGGCTCACCACCTATCACGTTGTCCCGAAAATATCTTCGGTGGAAGGTGGGTCAAATGGACTTAACTGTTTAGACTAGACATCTGTCTATCCCTGTATTGGGAATTGCGTGAAGATATTTATTTTTTATTTATTTATATATAAACAAAGAAGCTCATGGGTTTATTCCCAATAGTGCAGTAGTCAGAGGTCCGTCAATAAACGCGTCTATAAGAATATGTATGTGAGTAACTGAAGGCAGTCGCTAAATATAAAACAGCGTTTCACGGCACCTCGTTGAACATCACATTATTTACACTCACCATTAAATTGTGAAGCATTGCGTGTGCGAATCAAACTGACATGACTTTTGTACACAAGATCTCGTCTCAACACATTGCGTGAAGTGCAGGATCTTTTGTTACTAGATTAGACTCGCCCTGTTATCATCTGTATAATATTACTTTTATACATGGTACTTTCTGCTCGGTATGGAGTAATGACGTAAGAATGACATAGGGGAAGAAATCATTGTGCACGGTTTTAAACCGTTAGTATCAATCGAGACGACTAAGGGATATGCTTTGTGTATGTATAAATGGCCACAGCTACTGTGATATTAACCAATACAAACATAGGGAGAGGTCTCGATACAGTAAAATGTACTGTACATGACGACCTCTGTGGTCCAGTGGCGTACACACTACACACATTACATTTTCAAAGTGTAGCCAGTTCTGAGGATTTCGAGTTCGTGTCAATGGAAAATTGTTTGGTTGTTTATATTACCTTCGTTGTTTTTGATGTAATTTCACAAGTTCTTCACATACTTAATTTGGTGTTACAGCAATGTATGTGACGTCCACATTTATTTGTGGTGGATAAAAATAGAGTGATAAGTCTGGTAAAAACTAACACGCAATGTGGTGGCCTCAACTGGGTTGTTTAGTATACTCAACATCACTTCTGCTTGAACGACCAGAAAACCTGTTGTGAATTATCTTGTTAACTTTATTATTTCGTTATATTTATAACTATGTACATTATGTCGTATGTATCTGTATGAATAAAATAAAAAATAAATAAATATAATAATACATGCATAGATAGATAAGAACAACATCACATATTGATTGATCAGAAATAATGAAGGTACCACGAACACCCAGACCTGAGAAAATGTAGAAAAAGTGTTTTCTCCATTGACCCCACCAGGATTCGATCCCGGCACCTCTGTGATGGCGACACCATGACAACCTGTGCGTACCCCACTCGTCCACTGAGGTCGATCAAGACATAGCTCAGTATATGTAGCGTTTGTATATATATTTTATTGACTGTATCTTTAATAATGTCAGTTTTATTTCTTGGTATTTTTTTGTAACGGCCTTCCATGTTTTTCCACTAGCTAAAGGTTGACAGGCTAAGAATGCTTTTAGCATTAAGTCTGCCTTTGTACCTTCACACTTTATAAGGTGCAATAAAAAATAAATAAATAATAGTGAGAGATAAAAAATCTCTCATTCTCCAACCAAACAACCAATGCAACAGTGGAGCAACGTAAAGTTTTCAGCTTTCGAGTCGAATTATCCGACAATATGGTTGCAATGTTCTTAATACCCGTTACAGTTTGTAAGTTAAAGCTAACGGCAGTTCGTACCGACACGAATGAAATTATAAAACTTCCAGAACGAATAACAAACTGAGCTTTTATGGGTTCAACAAAGTAAAAATTAAAAAAAAAATAATGCTTATAATTTGTATGCATGAGTGGATTGTACTCGAATGCTACAAACTAAAAACACTTCAATGTATTGTACATCCATACATACATACATACATTGTCATTTTCTATGTTACAAAAACTCACCGTGGGTGAAATACTTATAGGTTCATAGGCGCATACACAAAAAATACACCCATACGCTTTTACTCCCACGCTTTTTTGTTCCCAAATGATTTTTCCTTAATCACTATTCTTTTTGAACTTATAGAACTCATTTTATTATGTATAGTTCAGCTAGCCACAAAAGAAGATATGGCAAAAATAGTTTATCATGAATACAGTTAGCCCCTTCGTCTCCACCTGCATAAAACGCTATGAATTTAATACAATGTGTGCAAGAAAAATTTCGGATTTTTTCGAATCAATAAAGTTTAAAGTACTGATACGAAACTGTTATAAACTTAAAGTTCTACACATAAATATATTTCATATTTGCAATCTGAGCGTTAAAATATGTAAAATGATGCGACGTTAGCGAAAAACTTGAAGGAAGTGCAGAAACTTTCGTCCATAGCGGACACAGATGTAACACCTGGGATTGTAACTACTGCTATGCTACAAGGTTTCGGAATTTTAAAAGTTTGAATCTATGAAATGATCATCATTATTCATATTATTTAATCAATTTATTTCATTTATCAATCAGGTTTTATTATTATTTAATTTTTTACTTTAATTGTAGCGGTAATGTTACATAACACCAATCACAGTTCAGTAATAGCTTGGGACCACGTCACACATATCACGCAGACCCAAATAGTCATCGATGAAAGGTAGGCCTTGAGTGTCTAGACCTCTGTATACCCCAGTATTGAGAATAAACGTGAAAATAGTTTTTCGTCATATTTAAGGACGAGGGGGCAAAGTGCTTTTCTCGGTGGTTATTTCGAATGCAGCGATATATTGATAAGAATGGAAACTGTTTTGAAAAGATATAATAAAAATAATAACTTGCTAGTTTGCTCAGTTTTTGATTTACTAAGAACCTTCAGTGTCACCCTCGTATGCTATAACTAACATGTTGTGCTTATATGTTAAATTTTCTAAACTATTTTCAAATAAACCAAACTTAAAGAATGGCTACACTTTTTATTATGCACGAATAGCTTAATTTGGTCCGCAATGACATTGTGGATAGACGACGCAAGCATGACTGTGGTCTTAGCATGTTCTCTGCAAGTTCTCTGCAGCTATGCACTATGTAATGTTGCAATTGAGTTTCAGGGTTGACAAATATTAAAATGTGAAAATCTGCAATATTTAAGTCTTTTTTATTTTTTTTCAATTAAAAGTCAATTATTAAATAGTACTGTAGCATATAAATTAATAAAAACATTCAACTGTTTTACAACAAATTTTTCGGATTAATCCCAGTTGCTGATTTACACCATCGTACCTTACGACGTAGTAAAAAATTCCATCAACAGCGTCTTGATGCTTGGCATTCCAAACAGTGCGTTTTTCGCGGAATTTTCTGCCACGCGCTTGCACTTTATGGAATGTGCTGCTGTCAGCGGTCTTTCCGGACCGATACGGCTTAGGGACCTTTAAGAAAAGACCCTATAGCTTTCTCAAAGGCCGGCAACGCATCTGCTATGCCTCTGGTATTGCAGGTGTAATCACGCGGCGGCGGTAATCACTTACCATTACGTGAGCCACCTGCTCGTGTGCCACCCTATTCTATTAAAAAAGATGATAGTATAACCACATTGAAACTAATAAAAATACCATACTAAAATATGCGGACCAGTGACGGGGTGCAAAGTATCTGGTACTGCATTCACCAATCTGAGTGAATGGAATATACCTTACATTATTATTTCATTATTACATAATACCCGAATAGTAGGAGTATCGGAATTCGAATCAAGGGACACTGTTGGCAAACTCATATCTATGGGTCTTTCAAAACTTGTGTATGATATACATAGTTAATTTGGACATAAAGACGGCGACAGGCTCACACACGTTGTCCCAAAAATATCTTTGGTGAAAGGTGAGTTGATAGGGCTTAATTGTTCAGATCTCTGCTCCACCCGGCTATTGGGAACGGAGTGAAATGTTTTTTTTTAGAATTTGTTTTGTAAGTTTTTCCCTTTGTATTATTTTTCCGGATTATATGTATGTGTCATCTCTCGTTTTGGGAATAAGTCGTTTTTTTTCTTGCTTAAGGTCTTGTCGATATTTGGCAGTCTAATACTATTTGAACCTGATATGATAGGTTTAAGATATAAATTATATTAAATGTAAGATAAATATTCACACAAATCATGGCCTGACAATTACGAACTTATAAAATCTGCAAAATCATTCAAGCTATTTTCAAGTCAATGATATACGAGTATTTTAAACATCGATTATATAAAACGTTGTTAGATAAAAGAAAAAAAAGTTTTATATCCGTTGTCACGTTGGCAACCCTAGTTTAGCAAAAAACATCGCGTCGTTTTATTGCTTGAATAGTTTAGATCCATGGCGACTGTATCAAACTGGGTAGGGGAATTTTCAATTCATTCGGACAGTGCCGTTCTCGTATTCAAAACTATTTCTACCAAACCGAAAATATATTTGCGTGTAAGATATTTAAATTAATAGTCTAAGCTATTTCGACTGGGTGAAGAGTTCTACCAAGCTTAAATTTTGAAGCGCAGTTGTATAATGCTATACATAAACTGAAAGGTGGTATTGGAAAGTTTAAAATGGTTATTAACGCAAAAACTTTGGTGGTATAACTTCTGACGGATGAACCGATTTTGATTAACTTATTTCTGAATGGAGAATCGCTCGAGACTTTTGTTAGCTATGTATATATATATATATATATATATATATATATATATATATATATATATATATATATATATATATATATATATATATATATATATATATATATATATATATCATATATTCAAGAAAAAACATCAGAAATTATGTTAATTAATATTAAGAGAGAATTATACATTATTGTCTTGTATTGTTCATTTTATGGAATAGTTGCCGTAGAAAATAAATATTTTCACGCCAATACCAACACGGGGGTAGACGGTGGTCTAGACAATTTAGCCCTTTCGATCCACCTTTCTCCAAAGACATTTTTTGTGACAAGACAGGTGGCAAGTTCTGTTCTGTTCTGTTCTGTTCTATTCTATTCTATTCTATTCTATTCTATTCTATTCTATTCTATTCTGTTCTGTTCTGTTCTGTTCTGTTCTGTTCTGTTCTGTTCTGTTCTGTTCTGTTCTGTTCTGTTCTGTTCTGTTCTGTTCTGTTCTGTTCTGTTCTGTTCTGTTCTGTTCTGTTCTGTTCTGTTCTGTTCTGTTCTATTCTGTTCTGTTCTGTTCTGTTCTGTTCTGTTCTGTTCTGTTCTGTTCTGTTCTGTTCTGTTCTGTTCTGCTCTGCTCTGCTCTGCTCTGTTCTGTTCTGTTCTGATCTGTTCTATTCTGTTCTGTTCTGTTCTGTTCTATTCTGTTCTGTTCTGTTCTGTTCTATTCTGTTCTGTTCTGTTCTGTTCTGTTCTGTTCTGTTCTATTCTGTTCTGTTCCTGTTCTGTTCTGTTCTGTTCTGTTCTGTTCCGTTTCTGTTCTGTTCTAATCTAATCTATAGATTTGCAGTCTCTTCGGGTTCATACGCAGAGGTGTATAAGTGAGCTAAGATTATGCAAGACCGGTTTTTAAATTTAGTATATTATATTAGGCAATTAGGCAAAAAATTAAGATTATACATAGAAATGAGAAAGTTATTGCTAGACAGGACCTTAACTTCTAAACTATTTAAATCCTACCTAATTATTGTTAATAAGTTAACTAAAATCGTTAAGCTTACAATATATTAGAATATATTACAATATATTAGATTGATGAGCGAGTGGTTACGGTGTAAGAATATTGCCACTCCCTTTCTTCCCGTCGGTGTCGTTAGAGGCGACTAAGGGAAACAGTGTAGAATATCATTATGATAACCGAAAGATAGCTGGATAACCTCTTCTTCTTCTTCTTCTTCTTCTTCCTGCCCTTATCCCATGCTATGTGAGGTCGGCACAACATGTTTTCTTCTTCCACTCTCCTCTATTTCCCGTCATCTCAATACTCACCCCTTTCTTTCTCATGTCTTCGTTCACACAATCCATCCATCTTTTTTTTGGTCTCCCCATAGGTCTTCGTCCATTCAAATTCATCTCTAACATTCTTTTGCCTATACTACATTCTTCCCTCCTCATTAGATGCCCGAACCATGCTAACCTACTACTCTTCATTTTCTCTGTCACTGGTACTACTTTCAAGCTTCCCCTTATATACTCATTCTTTATCCGATCTTTTCTAGTTACTCCACACATCCATCTCAACATTCTCATCTCTGCAGCATGCACTCTTCTTTCATACGTCACTTTCGTTGCGCAGCACTCTGATCCGTACAATACGACAGGTCTCACGATCGTTTTGTTAACTTTGCCCTTAAGTTGAATGCCCATGCGTGAATCGCAAGATATTCCCGAGACCTGTCGCCATTTCATCCATCCCGAATTTATTCTATTCTTTACGTCCCGGTCGACATTGCCATTATTTTGGATCACTGACCCACGGTAACGGAATTCGGAGCATACTGGTAAGAAAACACCATCTAAGGCAATATTAAAAAAACTGGATGGACCACTGAAGTTACAGAACATGTGTTCGGTTTTGGTTCTGCTTATTTTTAATCCGACACTTTCCAGTTTTTCTTGCCGTTTTCCCAGCTTGCTCTGGACCTCAAGTACATTTTCGCCGACAAGCACAATGTCATCAGCGAATAGCATACACCAAGGTGCTTCCTCCTGTATGTTCGATGTCAGAGCATCCATAATCAGAAGGAACAAATAAGGACTTAAAGCCGAACCCTGGTGTAAACTTTCAGACACATTGAACTTGTCTGTGATTCCAGCCTCAGACCGGACGCAAGTATTGGCTCTATTAGACATCGCCTCAACAAGCCGCATATACTTCTCTGGCAGCCCTTTCTCCCTCATACACCACCACAGAACCTGACGGGATACCCTATCGTATGCCTTTTCCAGGTCCACGAATACCAAGTCTTTTTCACATGCCTGTATTTTTCAACCAGTTGCCGAAGTGCAAATATGGCATCCGTGGTTCCCCGGCCCGGCATAAACTCGAATTGGTTCTGTGTTACCTCACTCTCCTCTCTCATTCGTCTTGCTATCACCTTTTCCCATATCTTCATACTGTGTGATATGAGCTTTATTCCCCGTATGGATGTGTAACCATCTCTAAAAATATCAGACCAAAATTATCAGACCGAAGATGGGCAGTAGCGTCTGAGGTGCGAGTGGTCTGGTAGTGCCATCGCCAATCCACTTGCCAAGCGTGGCGATTATGGCAAATCCTTCCTATGAGAGAGGTCTATGTCTTGCAATGGACTTTACAAGCCGTTATGTATGTATGTATGAATGTACAATGTATTAAATTGTTTTTAGTTTGTAGCATATGAGTACAATCCACTGATGCATATAAATTATAACCATTAATATGTATATTTTTTTAATTTTTACTTTGTACATATTAAAGATACAGTCAATAAAATATATATAAGCGCTACATATACTGAGCTATGTATTGATCGACCTCAGTGGACGAGTGGCGTACGCACCGGTTTTCATGGTGTCGCTATCTCAGAGGTGCCAGGTTCGTTTCTCGTTCGGGTCAATGTAAAAAACACTTTTTCAACATTTTCTCGGGTCTGGGTGTTTATGGAAGCCTCATTGTTTCTGAATTCATACTAAAAGTGCTTTACCGCTACAACTTTGGGATCAGATCTATGTATGTGATGTTGTTCTTATGTATTTATGTAAGTATTATTATTTTTTTTATTCATACAAATACATAAGTCTCGATAGCCGAGTGGTTGTGTGGTTGAAATTTCGAGTCAAGAGACCCGAGTTCGATCCCCAGGTGGAAGGCTCGTACCAATGGGTTTTCCAAAAACTTATATACGAATCATTGGCTGGCATTTCGTTGGCTTGGACATTAAGACGGCGACGGGCTCACCACCTGTCACGTTGTCCCGAAAATATCTTCGGTGGAAGGTGGGTCGAAGGTACCTAATTGTCTAGACTAGACCTCTACCGCTGGATTGGGAATTGCGTGAAGGTAATGTACAGATACATCGAAATAATATATAATAAAATAATACATATCATAAGATGACGATGAAAATAATTCACAAGAGCTTTTTTAGTTGTTCAAGCAGAAGTGATGTTCACTATACTAAATAACCCAGTTGCATCCACGACGCCAGAAGTTATCGCTAAAATCTAGTAATGAATTTTCGCATAGGCAACTATGGTGAAATAAATTAGTCTCAAATTAGTCTTACATAATTTTAATGTCCTGTCTTTACCAGACCTATCACTCTATTTTTGTATCCACCACAAATAAATGTGGACAACATCACATACATTGCTCTAATCACAAATTTAGTACGAGTAGCTAAAGAGTTTGTGTAATCGAATCAAAAACAACAACCCGAGACAAATCTCCATTGACACGAACTCGGAATTCTCAGAACTGGCTACGCTTTGAAAATTAGTGTGTACACCACTGGACCACAGAGGTCGTCATGTACAGTACATTTTACTACATCTACACCTCTCCCTATGTTTGTATTGGTTAATATCACAATAGCTGTGGTCATTTATACATACACAAAGCATATCCCTTAGTTGTCTCGATTGATACTAACGGCTTAAAACCGTGCACAATGATTTCATCCCGATCGTTATTCTTACGTCATTACTCCATACCGAGCAGAAAGTACCACGTATAAAAGTAATATTATACAGATGATAACAGGGCGAGTCAAGTCTAGTAACAAAAGATCCTGCACTTCACGCAATGTGTTGAGATGAGATCTTGCGTAGATAAGTCATGTCAGTTTGATTCGCACACGCAATGCCTCACAATTTAGTAGCGAGTGTAAATAATGTGCAGTCCAACGAGGTGCCGTGTAACGCAGTTTTATATTTAGCCACTGCCCACTAAGATACGACTTTTATACATCACATATATATTCTTATAGATGCGTTCGTTTACGAACCTCTGACTACTGCAGTTATGGGAATAAACCCATGAGCTTCTTTGTTTATATAAAAATAAATAGTACGTCGCTTCGAGTAATTCATGAAAAAAAAACATTCGATAAAGTTGCCAAATAAAAAAAACCTCGCTCACCATTACTTTATACATAAAATGTCGGGACTATTTCTTAATGCTGTACATTACATCTTTTCGATAATGTTTTCGCGAATTTTCGCCAGAAAAACCAAAGACAAACGTAATGTATACTTTGTAAACATAATTGAATTAAAAGAGATAAACGAGGCGACGTTTCGGCGGGCGGTTATTTTACCGATATTTTTTTTATATTTTCACACGATTTCCTATACTGTGGTAAAGGTCGCAACAATGAAGTCCTTCCGACCCACTTTCCAACGTAGCTTAAATGAGACAACGTAGCAGGTGGTGAGCTTATCGCCGTCTTCATTTTTAAGCTGCCGTTTACATACTTACATACGTGTAACAAACATTCATATATACATCTATGACTCGAGTAAAAACATTCAAATTCATCACACAAATGTTTGCCCCAAGTTGGATTCGAATCCGCAACCCTTAGGTTCGTAGGCAGGGTCACTACCAACTAGGCTAGGCTCTCATTCGTTTCATCTTTTAATTATTTATATTTCAAAAATTAAAATCAGCTGTGATTTAATTCTGATGCTGTTATATAACAATAAATTCTGTAAAGAGAAATTGTAAAGAAATGATTAATTCTGTATAATAAACAACAAAAACTGTAAAATAATACCAAGTACTGTGTACGTAAATATTGTATTTTGCGAACCAAATATTTATATTATTAACAAAATCGTATCATTTCCATTTGTTCCCTTTTGATCAAAGGTCTCGGAATGGGCCTTTATTAATGGAGCTACGGCTACCTTTCCGCTACATCATTATTTATAATCATTAGGAAACCGTGAAGCATTACGCGTTTGTATTAAACAGCCCTCGTGAAAGTACGTATACGTATACGTATACGTGCATAAATATGCAAGGTTGTAGGTGAATTGCAGCAGCGCGATAGATATACTTCCTTTATAATACATATAGATATATCCCATACCTAGCGTATATCGTATGGCCTCTCTGATGATGGTTTTTGCCCTACTGTGACAGGAAATTTTGTGGCCTTTTATAAGTCCTTATATATTAACGATGACAGTCACGATAGCGGAATCGTTGGGTAATTGGAATTCGAGTCCAGAGACCTCAGTCTGCCCAAAACTTACGATTGTTCGATTTATGTCGTTGGTTTGGACACAACCTCTTTCTGCCAATGGAAGTCGTTAGACGTGACTAAGGTAAAAGCCTTGAAGACGCAATAAATATTTGGCTACTGACAGATGGCGGGGTTCCCATCTTAAAACATATCAGAAAAAACTCTATCTGACCGATGATGAGCAGCGAAGTCTAAGGTGCAAGGCGTGTGATAATGCGATGACCAATCCGCTTGCTAAGCGTGGCGATTGTGGCAAATGTTCCCTTACCGGAGAGGCCTTAGTCCTGCAGAGAACTTTTACAGGTCGTTGTGATATATAAAATTAAATCAATGATTTAGAAATTTTTTAAATTTTCTTATATACATATTATATATAATAGACATTAGACAATCTACAGAGAGTCTCTATAGCCGAGTGGTTCCATGAATGGATAGGCTTTTCGGAGTGAAGTTGGATCGAAAGGACTTAATCGTCTAAATCTCAGTCTAACTCAGTTAGAAATGGCGTGAAGATAAAATAGTTTATCGCAGTTTAAAGTTATCCTGTTTTCGAAGGTAAGGGTTATGAGTAAGTATCCCGTAAGATGAGCATTTCTGTTATACTTCTTACTACTTAATTATAAATTTAATAGTTTGGATGGATGAATGTTTAGTATTGACATGGCTTGAACACATTTTTATGTATGTATTTATATAGCGCAGATTCTAGATTGTCTGATTAAATAACATTCTGATAATGCGATCGCCAGTCCTCTTTCCTGCAGTAGATTTATACATTATATATGCATTTATATTTGAAAGTTACGTGAAAATGCTAATTTGCCAAAAGTTTTACTTGGCTCACTGAGTCAGGATTCATTAACAGTGTAATCTATGCCAGCGAAATTTCCAGAGAAACCGTAGGCACGTGGGAGATTTTTACATTTTGATTAAAATTGATGACGTTTAGACTTTTTTTCAGATCAGTTAATTTGCCTAGTTAATAGTTTTTACATATATAATAAAGCGAAGGATACATAGGTACATTTATATATAGTATATTTATTATGTTTTAAATTTATGATTTTTAAAGTATTTTTTTATTCCAGCCCGTTAGATTCCATTCTTAATCATTTTTAGGTATCACGTATACTATTTATTCACTTTGGATAATTTCATTGATTTAAAATTTTTAAGTAATTAAGTCACGATAGCCGAGTTGTTGGGTGGTCGGAATTTCGAGTCGAGAGACCCGAGTTCGATCCCCAGGTGGCAGTACCAATGAGTTTTTCAAAAACTTATGTACGAATTTCATCGTTGGATTGGACATAAAGGCGGCGATGGGCTCACCACCTGTCACGTTGTCCCGAAAATATCTTCGGTGGAAGGTGGGTCAAAGGGACTTAATTGTCTAGACTTGACCTCTGTCTACCCCTGTATTGGGAATTGTGTGAAGATATTTTTTTAAGTAATTAATTTTAATTATATTTTCTATTTTAATAATAATAAATAAATGTCATCACGCAATTCCCAATACAGGGGTAGACATAGTTCTAGTCTAGACAATAAAGTCCCTTTGACCCACCTTCCACCGAAGATATTTTCAGGACAATGTGAGAGGTGGTGAGCCCGTCGCCGTCTTTGTGTCATTGCTAGACGTTAATAAGCGAAAGTTATTGCTAGACGGGACTCTTACTTCTTAACTACTTTAATCCTACCTAATTATATTTAAAAATTTATCCAAACCGTTAAGCTTCACAGTTGCGTTGGTTGTTTGGTTGGAGAATGTGAGATTTTTTTATCAGAATACCGGCGTGAAGTAGAAGTCTAACAAACTTCTGCGTTTCGTCTGGTGAGTGCAGGTAACCGGTGGCTCACACCCCCCCCCCCCAATTCTGGGGAGGGGGGGGCACTCTAAGTGAAGCAACGCATCTGCTATGTCTCTGGTATTGCGGATGTTCATGGGCGGCCGGTCACGAGATGGTAATCACTTATCATCACGTGAGGCACCTGCTCGTTTGCCTCCCTTTTCTGTAAAAAAAAACTATCTCTCACTATTATTTAAAACGTCACGATAGCCGAGTTGTTGGGTGGTCGGAATTTCGAGTCAAAAGACCCGAGTTCGATCCCAAAATGGCAGTACCAGTGAGTTTTCCAAAAACTTATGTACGAATTCATCGTTGGCTTGGACATAAAGACGGCGACGGGCTCACCACCTGTCACGTTATCCCGAAAATATCTTCGGTGGAAGGTGGGTCAAAGGGACTTAATTATCTAGACTAGACCTCTGTCTACCCCTGCATTGGGAATTGCGTGAAGATATTCATTTATTTTTATTTATACAGATACATCGAAATTATATATAACGAAATAATACATATACTAAATAAGATGACTATGAAAATAATTCACAAGAAGTTTTGTTTTCATTCAAGCAGAAGTGATGTTGAGTATACTAAACAACCCAGTTGCGCCCACGACACCAGAAGTTATCGCTAAAATCTAGTAATGGATTGCGGCATAGGCAACTATGGTGAAATAAATTAGTCTCAAATAAGCCTTTCATTTTAATGTTTTGTTTAGTCTTTACCAGACTTATCACTCTATTTTTGTATCCACCACAAATAAATGTGGACAACGTCACATACATTGCTCTAATCCCAAATTAAGAACGAGTAGCTAAAGAATTTTTGTAATGGAATCAAAAACAACGAAGGTACTATAAACAACCTGACCCGAGACAAATCTCCATTGCACGAACTCGGAATCCTCAGAACTGGCTACACTTTGAAAATTAGTCTGTACACCACTGGACCACAGAGATCGTCATGTACTGTACATTTTACTACATCTAGACCTCCCTATGTTTGTATTGGTTAATATCACAATAGCTGTGGCAATTTATATATACACAAAGCATATCCGTTAGTCGTCTCGATTGATACTAACGGTTTGAAGCCGTGCATAATGCTTTCTTCCCCATTATTATTCTTACATCATTACTCCATACTAATTAGAAAGTAACACGTATAAAAGTCACGATCGCTAAGTGGTTGGGGTCCGGGGAGACCCGAGTTCGATCCCCAGGAGGCCGGCTTGTACCAATGGGCTTTTCAAAAACCTTCTGTACGAATTATAACCTTGGTTTGGGATCACCACCTGTCACGTTGTCCCAAAATATCTTAGGTGGAAGGTGGGTCGAAAGGACTTAATTGTCAAGACATGACCTCTGTTTACCCCTGTATTGGGAATTGCGTGAAGATATTTATAATATTTTATATTGATACAGATGATAACAGGGCGAGTCTAGTAACAAAAGATCCTGCACTTCACGCAATGTGTTGAGATAAGATATTGCGTAGATAAGTCATGTCAGTTTGATTCGCACACGCAATGCCTCACAATTTAGTGGCGAGTGTAAATAATGTGCGGTCCAACGAGGTGCCGTGAAACGCAGTTTTATATTTAGCCACTTCCCACTTAGGTACGATTTTTATACATCACATACATATTCTTGTAGATGCATTCGTTGACGAACCTCTGACTACTGCACTATTGGGAATAAAGCCTTGAGCTTCTATGTTCATATAAAAATAAATAGTACGTCGTTTCGAGTGATATATGAATCAAAAAAATATTCGATAAAATTGTCAAGTAAAAAAAAACCTCGCTCACAATTCCTTTATACATAAAATGTCGGGACTATTTCTTAACGCTGTACATTCCATCATTTTGATAATGTCTTAGTAAGAGTTATGAGTTAGTTAGTTTCCCGTAAGGTGAGCATTTCTGTCATACTTTTTACTACTTAATTATAAATTTAATAGTTTGAATGCATGAATGTTTAGTATTGAGGTCGGCTTTGATTAGATTGATTCTAGATTGTCTGATTAAATAACATTCTGATAATTCGATCGCCAGTCCTCTTTCCCGCAGTACACTTATACAGGTCGTTATATGTGCATTTATATTCGAAAGTTACGTGAAAATGCTAATTTGCCAAAAGTTTTACTTGGCTCACTGAGTCAGGATTCATTAACAGTGTTATCTATGCCAGCAAAATTTCCAGATAGAGCGTAGGCACGTGAGAGATTTTTACATTTCGATTTAAATAAATATAAATATCTTCACGCAATTCCCAATACAGAGGTAGACAGAGGTCAAGTCTAGACAATTAAGTCCCTTTGACCCACCTTCCATCGAAGATATTTTCGGGACAACGTGACAGGTGGTGAGCCCGTCGCCGCCTTTATGTCCAAGCCAACGATGAAATTCGTACATAAGTTTTTGAAAAACTCATTGGTACTGCCACCTGGGGATCGAACTCGGGTCTCTCGACTCGAAACTCCGACCACCCAACAACTCGGCTATCGTGACTTTTACATTTTGATTTAAATTGATGAAATTTAGCCTTTTTTCAGTTACATTGCCTTTTAATCGTTTTTACATTTATTATAAAACGAAGGATACGTGGGTATTATATTTATATTTATGTATTGTATTATATTTATGTAATGTTTTGTTTTAAATGTACGATTTTTAAGTTTTTTTGTCCCAGTCAGGTATATTTCATTCTTAATCATTTTTTATATTTACTGTTCACTATGGATAGTTTTGCATTTATTTAAAATTTTTCTTTGTATGGGATTAGGGTAATAAAAACCAGTGCTCCATATACCATGAACCATTTCAAATTCAGATTCATCAGTAATTACACTGGTTTTCTACACACTTTAAACAAACACACCGTTGTTACAGTGCTATTTGGTGGTAGAAATTGGTTACAGTTTGGTACTGACCGACCACACAACTCCTAAGCAGATGAGTATACCGCTTTTGAATAGCAAAAAAAAATACTATATTTATATTATTTATATATATTTATTGCATGATTGGAATTCGAGTCAAGAGACCCTAATTCGATCCCTCGTATCGTAGGCTTGTACCAATGGTTTTTTTCCAAAACTTATATATTTTAATTAATATAAATTGAGATTATAAAATAACATTACAATGTTCTCTATTTAACGTTGTATCATATTTTACAGAAGCTCGGTATCCATTATTAATAATTTAATGCTTATATCGACGACGTGATAAAAGTACGAAGTGCAACGCTTGTCAATATTTTATAGCTACACGGGAAATGATGTTTCATAAAACTGATAGTTTAATAAAACAAAACGTTTTCGATTCTACGACCTTAGCCACGATATCCTGTTTGTTGGGTGACAGGAATTCGAATCAGGAGTCCCGAGTACGATAAAAAAATCTGATCTGCAAAATTTTAAGTGAGGTAGGTAACTGTAGGCAATTAAGCACTGTTCTCTGTGGCAAAATTTGAGGGACGCCTATGTTCAGCAGTGAACTTTGACAAGCTGAAATGTTGATGACGACAATAGAGTTGTCGAAAGCTTAAAAAATTCGACGAGTTAACGCAATACGAATGAATGATTATGGAACATTTTTGACTATTCCTTTCGCTCATTCTGAATGATTACACATAAATGTTGCGTGGATTACAGCTAAAGGATAAATCACACCCTTTCACACCGCAGGACTAATGGACGAGCCTTGAAAACGCAATGGGCTACCGACAGATTGCAAAACAACTATCCTATGTTTTCCAGTAATATATGAAGTAAGTGGTCATATATGAAAATTTTATAAATGAAAAAATTAAGACCAAGACCAAATGATGAAGAAAATATACTACGCGAAAGAGGTTCGAGGTGAGCCGAGACTAACTTTCGAAGTCCATGTGAAGAAATTGTTCAAAGGGAGAGTCAAGTTACACTTGGGATAGGCGGATACCTATGCATGCGTGTATTAAGAAAATGATGAATTTGAAAGCTAAAGAGGTATGCAAGGAGTTTGACATTTGGCATTCTGTTCTTACCCCGTCTGGGACGATCCTTGAATAAAAAATATCTTCAGGCCATTCCCAAGACTGTAGTAGACAGAGGTTTAGACAATTAAGTACTTTCGTCACATCTTTTACCGAAGACATTTTTGGTACAGCGTAATAAGTGGTAACCCTGTTGCTGTCTTTAATATCCACGTCAAAGATACGACTATGCGTGATGTAATAAAAACAGTAAGTATGTAAATAGAAAAGAAATTGTACGAACAGCTTTCCGTACAATTAACAAATTTCATACCGATAAATAAAGAGTATGTAGCGTCAATGAAATATTTTCGTATTATACGGAGCGTGTAAAGATGAGAGTCCGCATAGATACGTCACGTCAGCGCGGTTCACGCATGCGATGCTTCACAATTTACTGCCGAGTGTGAAAGGTATGTATGTATTATAACATAAATAACATTCAGTTGAGAAAGGAAGAAAGTTAACTTACGATTAACATAAAACTATAACAGCCGTGTGGTAACGGTATAATAAAATTGCCACCTCCTTTCTTCCCGTGGGTATCGTAAGAGGCGACTAAGGGAAAGAGCCTAGAATATCCTATTGGCAACCGATAACCGTCGGGATAACCGTCTCTAAAAATTTCAGACCAAAATAATCAGACCGAAGATAGGCTGCAGTGTCTGAGATGCAAGTGGTCTGATGCTGCGATCACCAATCCGCCTGCCACGCGTGGCGATTTTGGCAAATCCTCCCCTTGGGAGTGCCCTATGTCCTGCAGTGGACTTTATATATAGGCCGCATGTATGTATGTATGTAACATAAAAATTTATATTCTTTAGATTTTAATCTCTTTATATTTTAAATAATTTATCTATATAACTAATAAGTCACGATAGCCGAGTGGTTGGGTGGTCGGAATTTCGAGTCAAGAGACCCGAGTTCGATCCTGAAGTGGCCGTACCAATGGGTTTTTCTAAAACTTATGTACGAATTATATGGTTGGCTTGGACATAAAACCGGCGACGGGCTCACCATCTGTCACGTTGTCCCGAAAATATCTTCGGTGGAAGGTGGGTCGAAGGGACTTAATAATGTCTAGACTAGGCCTGTATTGGGAATTGCGTGAAGATATTTTTTTTAATATTCTTAATAATATATACATACATACATATATACAAAACGGCCTGTAATAGTCCACTGCTAGTAATAGGCGTTTTCTATAGGAGGGTGTACCTTATTCGCCACGCTCGGCAAGCAGTCACTGTGCCAGACATCTTGCATTTTAGACGCAAACTATGAAACCAAAATACGCAGACCTTCACCGGTCTGCATATTTTGGTTTTGTATTTTTCAAGATGGTTACCCAGCCATCTGTAGCCTCTTACGTGATCTATTGGCATATTAAAACCTAGTGGCATATTTTTAAGCCGATACCATCACGACCAGAATAAAATATCTATGATAATGATTTTCTGCAAAGTAACGCCTGACCTTTATTTAACATTATTATTTTTAGTTTTATTAATTCCACATTATTAAATAAAGTATTTTATTTAGAACTAATTCAATTTTCAATTTTAAAACAGCCAATGTTCTACGTGAGTCGCAGACGTAAAAAAAAGTTAAAAAGCTCCTGCCATTAAAACATTTACAACTGGAAGCCGGAAGGTATTTCCGTTTTAGGTTTTGTTTTGTATCAAGAAACTGAAAGGTGTTTTAATTGTGTAACTTTTGCAACAATAATACTTGTATTTTAATTTGCACTACGTAATTTAAGTATTAAAATGGCGATTGGCTCACGACCTATCACGTTGTTTGGTAGAAAGTGGATCGAAAGGACTTCATTGTTTTGACTTTGCTGACCCATTTTTTTCTTTGCTAAACCAAGGTAATTTAAAAAATAAATATAATACGTTACAATTTATACAACACAAAAATTTATACATTTCGATTTATTTTATTGTAATTCATTACAAAATTTACCCGTTTTAGTCTACATAGGCATCATCAAAGGTCTCTACATAATAAATATAAATTTGAAAAGTTCAAGTTTCCACAATATGTAGGCAAAAAATACAAAACTATACTTAATAAAAACTAGTCTAAAACAAGTTATAAGTGTTATATAAATATAAATCAACTTCATATAACATACACACACACACACAGCGACCTGTAAAAGTTCGTCGCCCATATTTTTGCCATAATAGCTAATACGGTTTTTCAGTCTATTATAATATTCTTTTTAGTTCCTATTCAACTGTTTTCGAGCTCCCTGCTTCTTTTATTATATATTTATAATACTAATGACGTATATTTTGATCAAAAATCATGTTTAACTGTACTCATAAACGCTTGAAATTGCAACTGTTGGTGTAACCACAGCGAAGCGTTTTATGCAACAACAAACTTAATCAGGAAGAACAACATATTCGCTTGAAAAATTCATTTTCAATTCTCTTGATATTTTTAAAGGTTATTTAAATAATTTAAATGATTAACAGTTACAAATTTTAGCAGTTGTATTTATTGGCGATCAGATTCAGCGACTTTGTCGCACCGAAGCCACCATAATGATAAATCTCGCAGAGAATCAAACTTAATTCCGTGAATCAAAACGTAGCCAGTGTAACTTTAAATCAAGAATCAGAATGCGTTATGCAAAATTTCGTCTAACAAACTTTGCACACTATTCAAATCTTAAGTATGTTTATTAATAAATACGAGTAATTTATGAATTCGTTTATTTCATATCATCTATATTGCATATAATCATCTATATTATATACATATCATCTATATACATATCATCTATATTGCAATAAAAGTACATGTGTTACAGTAACAAAAACTGAATAATGTGTTGTAGGTATATTATTCAGTTTTTGTTATTGATTTGGACACTGAGACGGCGATTGGCCTACTACCTATCACGTTGCGAAATAAGTTTTTATTTTGGTGTTATGGTTCTTTAGGCGGGTTCCTCGGCCGCATAACAAAGTCAATACAAACACATTACGGATGTACCCATATTTCACACTTCCAGTTCTACTGCCTGGTGTGTGACTTTGAATTTATCATTAATAAATTATTAAATTTTTTACCTTCACTTTTACCATACCAGGAAAGGCAATGAAGTCCTTTCGATACATTTTCACCTAATTAATTTGATAATAACAATAATTTAATAGTTAATAATAAATCGAAAAAAATATTACTATTATCAAACAAATTCCAATGTTTAGCAAGTAAAATACATTACGTCGGAATTAATTCGCATAAAAGTAAAGCAATCGCTTCAACAAAGACTGACGCTCGGGGCTTTTTGTAACATTACATCCATTACGTATTAACAATGCTTCAGATTGACGTCATAAAGAGGAAAATAATATGAGGAAAAGCTAACAGCTGAGTAACATTACGTAGAAGTAAAGTTTCAAAGGGTTTTCACAACGCATTGAGCAAAGCGTGATAGACTGCGAGCATTCATCATGTGCAAGACTTAAAATGTAACGAGATTACATAACGTGTCAGTAAGAAAAAGAAACTTTATATAAACATAACGACCTGTAATAGTCTACTGCGTGCCATAGGCTTATCCCGTAAGGATTTGACAGAATCGCCATTACTTGGCAAAGGGATTGGCGATCGCAGTATCATATAATCTTTAGACGTTGCTGCCCGTCACTGGTCTACTAAATTTTGGTGTCGTAGTTTTCGAGATAGATATCTCACCATCTTTAGGTAGACATTGTCATTCACAAGGCTTTCCCTCCTAACGTCCTTCCGTCTCCCAAGGTAAGAGAGGTGATTATTCCACCCGTATTATTATTACGATACAACACAGCGATATTTGAGTCATTTTTCGAGATTGTCTCAAGGCTTAATTGCCACTTAAGACACCTACGGAAAGAAGACGCTACTCTCTTCTTTTTTTAAATCTTTCTCTGTTCTGTTTTTAAATTTTTACTGCCATAGCAAATAGCAGCGGCAACATATTATTTTTTATAGATGAGTGACGGCAATCGAGCATATGGTTCTCTAATAGTAAATGATCACCGTCGTCCACGAACATTCGCACCAGCCGAGTAGCTGCAGGTGCGTTGCAGGATTTAAGGAAAGAATAAGCTCTCTTCTTGAAGGTTCCTAAGCCGTAACCGTTCGGTACTTCAGCTGGCGGCAACCGTATTCGATATGTTTGGACTAAGTATATCTGCACCATAACAGTACACATTACAGATCATCACCATAACAGCCTATCAGAAGTCCACTGCTGAGCATAGGCCTCTTCCAAAGATTGCCACTTAGAACCTCTCCTGCAGATATATATACATACATACGTAGCCAACATATCTACATACATACTCGTACACAGATACGGACAACATCACATACATAGATCAGAGCTCAATGTAATGTGGAATCAGAAACAACGAACGTACCATAAACACCCACACCCGAGAAAATGTAGAAGAGTGTTACATTGACCCGACCGGGAATCGAACCTGAGATTTCAGAGCTGGTGACACTATGAAGACCGATTTGTACGCCACTCGTCATCCGAGGATGTCATAAAAATAACACAAAATATCTAAACATATCTAAAAATAACACAACGAAATTTCTATTAGACGGCCCGATAGCCTAGTTGGTAATGAACCTGCTTTCGAAGCTAATTACTGCGAGTTCGAATCCCGCTAGGGGAACATTCGTTTGATGAATGTGAACGTTTGTACTTAAATCATAGATGTTAATATGAATGTGTGAATATATATCTATGTAAACCACCACACTGTCACGTTGTCCCTAATAAGCTTCGGCGGAAAGTGCGTCGAAAGGACTTCATTGTGTAGATCTTCGCCTACCCCAGTTTTTTTATATAGCGTTTACATACAACAAAACATAATAAATTCCTTAATAGAAAGTTCGAACTAAACTCTATTGTATTTACATTAAAAATAAGTCAGAAATGTCGCGACACCCGCCGAGTCGTCGCCTTGTTCGTCTTTTAAATCTGATTATCTGAAAATATTATGGCTCCTTGATGGCGCTACAATTTACATATAAAAACTCTCGAAGAATGTTTCTCAAGTCTATGTGCTTACCCCACGTTAACACAATGTTTTCGTTGTTTCCTATTAAACTATCTGTTTAATAATACTCGTGCTTGATTGAGGGTTTAGTTACTGACAGCATGTAATTAGACAAATGAAATAATATCATAATATGTAAATAAATAATAAGATATTTTTGAAACATAATAATCATATTTTTGAGCACAAACTTTTAAAATTCCGAAGCCTTGTAGCATAGCAGTAGTTACAATCCCAGGTGTTACATCTGTGTCCGCTATGGACGAAAGTTTCTGCACTTCCTTCAAGTTTTTCGCTAACGTCGCATCATTTTACATATTTTAACGCTCAGATTTCAAATATGAAATATATTTTTGTATAGAACTTTAGATTTATAACAGTTTCGTATTTGTACTTTAAACTTAAAATAATCCGAAATTTTTCTTGAACACATTGTATTAAATTCATAGCATTTTATACAGACAGACGGAGACGAAAGGCCTAACTGTATTCAGGATAAACTATTTTTACACGCTTTTTAGCTAGCTAAATTAAAATGTAGAAAATGAGTTCTTACAAAAACTTATAGTTCAAAAATAATTGGGATTAAGGAAATAAATCATTTTGTTGTAAACATTATTTGCTTTTTACTCCCATGCTGGGAGTAAGAAACCTACAGTTATTTAACTCACGTAAATTATTTTTATTACAGAAAATGTCAAATAAAACATATAAATAACAAGTTTCTTTAATTTCTAATTTTCTTGAGATACTGGCATGAATAAATAAATAAATTACAAAAAAAATCTCTTTATGTCGTGGCTATGTCGTACCAGCGTAAGGATGTATTGTACAATAAATACAAAGGGAATTCCTATTCCATCCCATTCCCATAAGTAACGTAAAGGCGGGATAGCTATCTTATAAATACCAGATCAAAAATAAGTACACCAATTACAGGGAGAGGATCTGAGGGACAAGTTGTCTGGTACTGCAATCGCCTGCCAAGCGTGACGACTTCGCAAATACTCCATTTAGAAAAGGCCTAAGTCCTATCACTATAGGACTTAGGCCTTAGAACGTGATAGACACATACATGACCGCCTGTTAAAGTCCACTGACTTTAACGTGGTACACACGTGGCCTGTTAAAGTCCAACTAATTGGTGAGGTCAGGGCCGCTTTAAATTTTTTAGTCTACGAATTTGTTAAAAGTCTCTTCTATTAGCTGTTCGTTATGGTAGGTATAAGTTTTTCTACTTCTTTTTGTGCACCCTATCAAGAGTCCAGAGTTCACCACTGAATATCTCGCAAAATTTTCCACAAAGAACGATACTGAGTCACCGGATCCATCGACTTCTGACAACGATTTGCAAATCGTCAATCCATTTTATGAGGGGTCGATCACCGTTGGAAAAAATGGTCTTTTTTAACCTTCAGGAATAATTTATCATTTTCTATTTTTGTTATTTAAAATACTGAGTATCTAAAATATCTAAAATATTAAGAATTTCTTAAAGACCGAGATATTTCTACATAACATGAACGTCGAACAAAATATTCCGATCAGATATTTTTATTGTCCCGAAAATATTCGGAGACAGTATTGTGCATTTCCAGTAGTCTGTTGAAATGTTTTGGATATTCTATTTTCTATTTCTAGAAATCATAGCATGTTCGAAATTCATATTCACATTAATGTTAGGAAAATGAAGAAAAGAGTAATTGGTAATGACTCTTTTTGCCGTATTAGTAATGAGCCTTCGAAGCCATGGATTACGAGTTCGAAGCACACTAAGAACTACACTTTGTGTGATGAAAACGAACCTTTATACTCAAGTCATGGATGTATGTTTACATGTATATGGGTATGTTTATATAAGTATTTGGCAATGTAAGTATGTTGGCTTGGACATAAAGAAGGCTCACCACCTGACACGTTGACCCAAACAAGCTTCCTTGGAAAGTGAACCTGAATAATTCACGCAATATTTGTTAGTATGGTAGGCAGAGGTCTAGACAGTGACGTCTTTTCGAACCAAATTTTTCTAATAAGCTTATTTGTAACAACGTGACAGGTGGCGTCTTTCGCCGCTGAATACCTCGCGAATAAATTAAGCGCCTTGCCTAGCCTACCAGGCTAATATAAATAAAATAGTGTTACGTTACGCTACAGACACTGAAATTTAAAAACAAACATTGTATAACGTTTCCCCTAGAGTAAGACTGGATTCCGTCGTGTTTTTAAAATATGTAGTTGCCAAAAAGGCTCTCTCAAAACTGCTCTCTCTAATGACACAGGCGATGGATATGGATGTGAACGTACCTACTTCCTCGCAAGGAGTGCGCCAACGAAGTGACGGATACATAAATTTAAAAGCTCAAGCTTTTACAACGACCGATGTTTTAGAGACTATGTCAGGCGCCGTACATTAATAAACAACTACTTCGTACTTAGGTGATTGAACTTAAGAGTACTGTTATTTGCACTACATCTGTGACGTACTTACATTATATCTTAATAATTTAAATTACATAAAATATTAATAAAATAAATATCTTCATGCAATTCCCAATACAGGGGTAGACAGAGGTCTAGTCTAGACAATTAAAACCCTTGACAGGTGGTGAGCCCGTCGCCGTCTTTATGTCCAAGCCAACGACATAAATCGTACGTAAAATTTTGAACAACCCATTGGTACGAGCTTGCCACCTGGGGATCGAACTCGGGACTCTTGACTCGAATTTCCAACCACCCAATCACTCGGCTATCGTGACATGTGATTTAAATAACATTCATTTACAAAAGGGATTTACATTAACTACTCTAAACATATGGGCAATATTTTGCATTTAGATAGTGTTTTATATTTTTAGCTTATTAAGATAGGCGCCATCTCTAACAAAATACGTTTTCGTTCATAAAATCATGGCAGCAACAATTTTCTGCGTTTTTTTTGTTGTTCAAATAAAAAAAATGTATTTTAATATATTCATATCATGAACTGTTGTGACAGCCTAGTGGTCAAGACGATTACTTTATACGCGAGTAAACTGGGTTCGATGACGGAAACAGGATTTGTGAATAGTGTGCTATTCACGCATTTTTTTAAACATTTGTTATACATTTCGTAATTTGTAACTAAAATAAAGTATGTAAAGTAATATTACACAGTGTGGAAATGAAGATCCACTAAGAGACAACCGCAAAAATAACTATGAAAATGTAATATTGTAAGTAGATGGCGATGGATTATTTAGAGAAAGCAATTATCTTTTGATAGCAAAAGCTTACGTGTATGTTGGTTAAACAGGTTAACAACAGATTGCGTGTTAATCAATATTTAAGTGAATACGGTATTTAGGTAAAAAAATATATTACTAAGTTTTTATTCTTTGGTATCAGTCATGGAGAACATAATCATCAAAATTACTGATTGATAATTCAAGAAACTACTAAAGCTATTTTGATATTGTTCTCTCTTTTTGAAAACCCTGATAAAGTTGAAAATTACGATAATGTGGATCTAGTACGACAAAATGTCAATTTACTTGAGTGGTCTAGACATTTTAGACGTTCTACATATACTTTACACCTAAGTTTATTTATGAAAATGTGACATATTTCTCTCAATATTTTAGTGATCTAACCAAACCAAATGATACTAAACGAATTCGTAGAAAAGTTAAAAAATATTTAGATAATGCGCACGTAATGCAACACAAATATCTTGAATTGAAGATAGCTCTTAATTAATACATCGTATATTTTAATAATATAATTTAATGTACATAGCATTGAATTATATTGATGCATAGTGTTACAGATGTAGATCGAATGACAAATAAAACACTTGAAAACTTGTAATAATACTTCATAATTGAGCAGCGTAACAACGTATGGTAATACAAAATAATAATGATCCTACAACTACAAAGTTGCGACAAAATTTTATATTCATTATAACAACTTATGTAATTCTATAATTGATTTATATATACTCATTATTCTCTTTACAACATCCTTAAAAAATTATTTAATTATACTAATTTAATTAAACCACATTATATTCTTTATTAACATTGCTGATTCGATATTACTATGTACGTTAAATGTTAATAAATGTAGTGGTGACGGTAGTATTTTACAATAGTGAATTCATTGCATCTGTTAGAGGACAATTATTCTTATATTCTACACAAAGACTCTTGCGGGTTTATAACCCGCTACCCTTAGCTTGGGAGAGAAGGTCACCCCCATCTCGGCTATCGCGCCGAGTTGGTATTGTATGTAGTAGTGTGTGTTTGTTATTTTCTAGTAGTTTATTTAAAAGACAATAAATATTGACTGGAACTTAACAATTTCAGATGAGAATATTTTTTTGCTCCATACACAGCGGCCATGGTTTTTAGGTTTTAATTTTTGAAATTAAGCTTATATACATACATACACAGATATATAACGACCCGTTTAAAGTCCACTGCAGGACATAGGCCTCTTCCTCAGGGTGGATTTGCCACAATCGCCACGCTTGGCTAGCGGATTAGCGATTGTAGTACCAGACCACTCGAACCTCAGACGCTACTGCCCGTATACGGTCTTCAAGGCGGATTACGATATTCAAGGTTGTTCTTACGCAGCCACGGGAAGAAAGGGAGTGGAATTATTCTTACGCCGTTACCACACGATAAGCTTAACCTTTCCTTACATTGTTTGTACTCATAATTTGATTTATTTCAGTAGATTTTTAGTATAATCTTATTTCGTTTTTTTTTTATTCCGCAATTATCGCTACCAGTCAGCTGAATGATTACATATAAATAAAACTGAAGTCTCTATTTTTTATTTATTTATACTCACGCATAGTCCGCGACGGGGTAGCCAGGGAGAGCAGATCGCCAAGTATCATGATCCTTATACTTAGTGTCTGTTTGTAAATCCAAATTAATAGCTTTTTACTAAATGCGTTTGAAAGTATGTACGGTTTAACATTTTTGATTGTATGTTTGTTTGTTCCGGTAACCTTATTTTAGAAAAACAATTAGGGTCAAGCCGCAGGGCCCCGCTAGTACGTACATTTATATGTGGAAATGGGTATGAAACGTGAGAGTAGCTTCAACTATATTCCACACATATCCATACATAGTGAGGTTGAACGTTTTATTTTGGTGCAAAACCTATCCCCGACCTCTTTTGTCGAGATGAATTCTTGGTGACAGCTTTATATGGCAGCAGATGCTACTAAGGTATTCTGTAGTGTGTACATTCAAAGCCGGCCCAATCATATATATAATGCTGCGTTATCATTTACAATGACAGCCTCCGTGCACGAGTGGCGAACACACCGGTTTTTCAAGATAACGCTATCGCAGAGGTTTAGGGTTCGATTCACGGTCGGGTCGATATAGAAAAACCACTGTTTCGTAATAACACAAGTGCTTTAGCTGCTTGTTTTTGGATCAAAGCAATTTATGTGATGCTGTTCCTATCTATTTGTTTATAACGAATGGTTGTTAATTTTTATTACGCAACCTGATATTACATAATAGTTTAATTAAACATCATGTTTATTTTAATGGTGTGTTTTAGTTTGAAACTGTTTTGCCTAAATTAATTAAATTTATTGCTGTAAGCTCACGATAACCACGCCGCTTTGTCTTTTTGATTAAAACAAATTGAAATTTGTCAGAAGCCACCCAAGGGGTAACTAATTTGTTCTATTCTCTTAAAGTTAATGCGTTTATAACATTTCAGTAAGTAAACATTAATGACTAAATCATTAATAGTATTATTTCGATAAATATTATTGTTTTTTATTTATTTTATTGTTATATTTTTTTATCCTAATATGTTCCCCGACCTGGGGTAGACAGAGGTCTAGAGAATTAAGTTTTTTGATTACCTTTCGCCGAAGTCTCCTTGACAGCTACGGGACAACATGACAAGCAGTGACCATAATACACTTTCATTATCTATGAAAGTATATTGTTCTCACATCTGGTAATTTCCCATCAGACTCGTAGAGTTATAACTTTGTATCGCCTCTTACCACTTTGTATCAAACCTTTCGAAAGGTAGAGACTTTGTCCAGCAATGGACTATTTGTAGCCTTTATGGTCATAATTATGATGAAACCTAAGTACTATTATATCGTTGGCTTAGATACGAAGATGGCAAAAGGCTCGCTCCTATAATGTTTGTCCAAAAAAGCTCCAGAAAAATGAGGTTGAAAGGACTAAATTGTCTAAACCTCTGACCATCTCAGTATTGGGATATGCGTGAAGACAAAAAGGAAATAAAGAAATATCTTCAAGTCATTCATAACATTGGGGTAGATAGAAGTCCAGACAATTATGTCCTTCCGACCCACCATTTTCCAAAGACATTTTTGGGACAAAAAAACATCTTCGATGGAAGGAGGTTCGAAAGGATATAATTGTTTAGACCTCTGTCTACCTCTGTTTTGGGAATGGCACATACATTTTTTGCGACAACGTTACATGTGGTGAGCCTGACGCCGTCTTTATGTGCAATCCAGCGGTATATATGGTACATAAGTTTTGAATCGCTGAGAATCGAACTCAGGTCAATGAACCTGAGTTTCGATCACCCAGATATCGGATATCGACAAAAAATATTTAATAGAATAAAGGATAGAATTTTGTGAATAAAAATTTTAAAAAATTAGACAATTTAAGGAATGTTAATGTAATGGTACGGTTCATTTATATGAAATCTCTCAAATTTTTTGACCCTGTTTCAGATCAGTCTGAATACGATCCTATTATGTGTGGGTGTTTTTTTTTTATATTTTCACACCATTTTCTCTACTGGCGTAGATAGACAATGGAGCCCTTTCGACTAACTTTTCTCCAAAGATTTGCTTTACAGGTATATCTTTAATTCTCCGAAATGCTTTGAAGACATGAAAATTGCCTTCTTTTTTCTTTTGTTGTAGTCCAGAAATGTCTTCAGCGATAGGTGGATCGAAAGTCCTTAGTTGTCTAGACCTCTGTCTACACCAATATTGGTAATAGCGTAAAGTGAAATATTTTTTTTAAACTTTTGGTATTGTGGTTTTGCCTTATTCTTAGAAACAAATACAATATTGTTATGATATGAAATAAGTAATTCTTTATTTAACACGCTTCGTTTAGCTTGACAGATATAGTGGATTTGTCTGTTGCATATATCTGTAACGTCATTCTCCCGTCTAATTTAGGGCCTTAGATAATTTAGAACCCCGACATTTATTTATAAATGAAAACATATTGCAACAAACTTAATCAGAATGTTTATGTTATGTTATTTTATGTTATGTATGTTAGTTTATGTGGGTTATATATTTGGAACTACAGTTAAATTATGGATATTTTAAGCATATATTTACTTATCTAGATACCTCGCTCTGTAGACGTTTTTGCCCAACACCCGTTTGTTTAATTTTAATAATAAATAAATATCTTCACGTAATTCCCAATACAGGGGTAGACAGAGGTCTAGTCTAGACAATTATGTCCCTTTGACCCACCTTCCACCGAAGATATTTTCTGGCCAACGTGACAGGTGGTGAGCACGTCGCCGTCTGTATGTCCAAGCCAAAGATATATTTCGTACACAAGATTTTGAAAAACCCATTGGTACGAGCCTGTCACCTGGGGATCAAACTCGGGTCTCTTGACTCGAAATTCCGACCATCCAACCACTCGGTTATCTACTTACGACTTATTTACAACAACAGACTACCGCTTTTGGTTCAAACTAGTCAATCAAAACTCGGAAAGAATTAAAATATTTATCAACACACGCGAAGCCAGGTCGAGTCGTTAGTAGTCGAAAACTTTGCTGCGAGTATTTTAATAAAATTAAACAATATACAACTACATTATCGTTTGTAATTTTTTTTTAATCCACGACCGTTTCTTAATGAGGTTCCTCTAACGAAGAAGAAACTCCCCAGATATCCTATGTTTGGCATTTTTATTTATAAAAAGGAAATACAATATTGAAAATATAATTATTACAAACAGAATGGGCGATCAACCGAGCCAGGGGTCATTATCATTAATATATTCATTTAAAGTTTAATAACCTTTGTTATAAAGTTTGTCGTTAATGCATTTCTTGAACTTGTTAATAGGCAGGATCAGAATACAAAATTTGTTATGCTGGCCATCTACATAATTTATTTAACGTATTTAACATATAAGCCATACTGAGATTTTTGTTATGAAATGACAGTTAAAAAATCAACTGACACCTGCTGGATCTGAACTGCAATCTCCGCAGTACCGTTGAACTCTGAAAGCGGCTTCAGTTGTTTCTTAATTTTAAGTTTCTTACGGGATCTTTCTTGGTCATCTAACTGACAATGAGGTTGTTTTGGAAAGCAATAATACTTCATCGTCATCAAACTGACTTCCGCTTTGGATACAGTTTTAAATTTTCAACATACTGTTTAGTAAATTCTTTATATATTTCATACTCACACAAAGTTAATAAATTTTCTGGCACGGTATGCATTGTACCAATTACAGTGACCCGACTTTAACTTTAGTTTTATGTGTACAAATAAAATTTACATTAACTAACTTTATGTGTATTTAAAGCTGCTTTTAATCCCTTTTTCAAGAGTTCAGCATTTAATTAGTTTTATTTTTATTCTGCTACTGAAGCAAAATTTTATTTATAATTCATTTATGAAAATGGCATAATGAGGGAGAAAAGGTGAAACCGCATGGATCTCAAACGTAACACGAAAAATAAATGGGCCGTGGGGTGAATAAATTAATATTAATTTTGTGTCT
This sequence comes from Sericinus montela, assembly GCA_029286605.1. Lineage (NCBI taxonomy): Eukaryota > Metazoa > Arthropoda > Insecta > Lepidoptera > Papilionidae > Sericinus > Sericinus montela. The sequence goes on along the minus strand of JAGSMR010000054.1, from coordinate 1,673,624 downwards.
AGAAACTGGAATTGAGGATAATGTTCTGTTTGAAAATAATAAATGTATCAAGTTGAGAAAAATCTTAATAATTTTTAAATCTAAATAACTTACTGAAAGCCTAAAATTTCACTGCCCGGCGTATATAGATCTCTTTTAAAGAGGATTTGCAATAATGCTCACATATGGTAAGTAAGTAATAAAAAGGTAAGTAACTAAGTAATATGGTGAATTGGCGATCGCCGTATTTAAAGCCTCACAGTTTAGACACTGCCTCCTACACCTGTCCGTTGAATTTAAGTCTCATATGTTTAGAGATATCTATTCCGCCATCATTCGGTTATAGTTTTTATGCAAATAAACCATTTCTCTAAACTGTTTTATATATTATTTTATTATTACAATAATACAAGGCATCAAAATGTCTACAAAAGTCTCTGTTTGACGTGCGCTACCATTTTGCCTTTGGTTACATTATTTGGATTAAGATGAAGATCACTTTAATATTAAATATAAATAAGGCTAAAAATTTACGGTGAAACGAAGTTCCAATAAGTTGTTATCTTCGGTCAACTCACGATTAATTTAAGTGTTTCTATAATTTTATAATATTGTTATTGTATAATATTATAATAATGTTTTATAATATATATTTTGAAATAACCATATTATAAGTTTATTTACTTTATAATGATAATAAAAATAACACTGGCAGTTCTTTAAAGAGATTAACGCCCACGAGGCCGCGGGTAAAAGCAAGTGATATTAATAAAATTATAAACATTACTACGCAGCAGAACCTAACAAGTGTTAATATTCAATTTCCTAATGGAATTCTTGTTAAGTAGTTGTCGACGTTTACTGCTTTTCTCGTATTATCTCGAATTCACAGGCTTCGGAGAGAATTGTGGCAATTATGACGAGATTAAGCTCGAATAACTAATAACAACAAATTATGTTAATTGAGACTTCAAATGGAACAGATACAGACTAACGCCGTAATTTTATATTAAAATTTAAATATTAATAAGTAAAAGTCAACAGAAAAACTGCTATGCCATTTTTTTGCCATTTATTGAACTTACTCAAGGGACAAACGCAGGACTGCGGGACTTAGGCCTCTCCAGAAAGACAATTTGCCACAATGGCAATTAATTCGCAAGCGAATTGATGACACTTTAAATATAGTTTCTCATCACCGGTCTGCTTAAACTTTAGTTTAGTATTTTTGAGATATCCTACCACCGTCGATCTTGTAGCCTGTGGGAGCCATTGATATTTTCTAGTGGTATTCGTGGCAGCAACAGATACTGCCACCTGACTACCACGTAATAGTTGATTTTAAAATAGATGGCATCTTCGATGAGGCTTGGATAAAGCTGAAAGTATTTTCATAAAAAGTTTAAAATTAGTTCTTCCTCATTGTTCTCTTTTTTTATAAATGTATAAAATTTACAATATCTTTTCTCAAATTTTATAAAATTTTGTTGGTTCGTCGCTTATAAAAATTACAAACGCATTTAGTTTGTTCTTAGAAGAAATTTGCTGTAATTAACTGTAAATAAATCTAGTATGTTTTGACATCATTCTATTTAAATTAAATGGATCTCAATTAATCTACATTCTTATAGAACAATCATTTCATTAAATAAAATGTTTTATGTGTGAAATTTTCGAATCGTGATCTGATTCTAACTCTGGGAAACCTTGTCAAAAGTGGATACATGAATCAATCAATTTCTACGTATCTGTTTGCTAACTCAGGCTATATTTTACATTCCTGTCGTATTGTTTCAGTTTCTAAATATTCGACCATTTTTATTATATTTTGAATTTCCAATTTCGTAGAAGTGTTCATATACGTAATAAAAAAAGTAAAACAGGACCAAAATATTTTAACTTTCCAGCCGGTGTTCCTGTTAATCAATACTCAATTCACTTGATCGTAAAACAATTTTTAAATTAAAATGCTTTTGTTTAATTTAGTCCATTTTTCGGCCAGTAGGTACTTTGCTAATTGCAAAAAGGAGTGAAATTTTCAGAGCGGCCGCTAGTAATTCTTTTGTCCCTTATTTAAATGTTAAACCCCTTGTGCTTTGCAATTGTAAATATCATATAAATAACTCGAAAGTCTGAAGAAGGATTTCTTTATTTACATACTCCGTTTAATTTGAAAAAAAAAGGCGATGGAAGTACTATTTAAATTAAACCTATATTCATTTAAATTACATTGCAATTTAAATTAATATTTTCAGATACAGGTTCTGTGGTCAGATAATTCATGTATTTATTGTAATAATTTGTCTATTATATTATTAAAATGAAAAAAATACATTTAGCTAATAAATATTTAAACTTTTTTGTTTATATTTTATATTTTATACATAATATTTAAACTTAATATATTTTAAACGAGCTAATATCTTATTTATAAATTTGAGCTGTGAAAGGACTACCGATTACAACTACCCAAACCTTATTGAAGTTTGTTTTTGTACTCGCGATCCGCCCCTGCGAAGCAGGGGCGCATCAACCGCTAGGGTCCAGAATGAAGGTCGAATTGATATGTAACTGATATGTAAATAATCATCCTACTTGGAGTTTAAACATCACACATTTCAGCCAAAAAAATAAGTCATGATAGCCGAGTAGTTGAGTGATCGGAATTCGAGTTAAAACCAGAAGGCTGAAGAAACCAATGAGATTTTCAAAAACTTATGTACGATTTCAATGAACGACGGCGACAGGCTCACCACCTATTGTATTGTCCCCAATAACGTCTTCGGTGAAAGGTGGGTTGAAAGAACTTCATTGTCTGGACCTCTGTCTACTACGGCCCTCATAATAAAATTTAATAAACCTTCCTCATTTATCACTTCGTCCATGAGACGGTTTATAACCGTACGGTAAATCTTAGTTTTTGAGTATATGGCGCAGGGACAGACTGACAACCGCGGCGGAGAGGATGTGTGTCTTTTATAGTAGCAGTTACAAATAATACGTAAAAAATATCTTCACGCAATTCCCAATACAGGGGTAGACAGAGGCCTGGTCTAGTCAATTAAGTCCCGTCGCTCCACCTTCCACAGAAGATTTTTTCGGGACTACGTGACAGGTGGTGAGCCTCACGCCGTCTTTATGTCCAAGCCAAAGATATTATACGTACATAAGTTTTTGTAAAACCCATTGGTACGACCCTGCCACCTGGAGATCGAACTCGGGTCTCTAGTCTCGAAATTCCGACCACCCAACCACTCGGCTATCGTGACTCTAAATAATACGTTGTGGCGACATCTATGTCTCCACATAGGAAGCTCGCTAGTGGCGGACTTAGGAAACACATCGACGTCCCACATCGTGCTATCGAAGTTCGCACGATTACATGCATATATACGATTACTGATAGCGCACACTTGTGGAGGAGACGTCCTCCCCAGGTCACGATCACCCGACCTGGCGGGTAGAGCTACCCTTTTCCTGCAGCACATCATCCGCTACACTGGTGACCCCGACGTGATCTCACCGCCAACCGACGGTGGCCACAGAAGAACAACGCAGCGAGCCTCTCCAACAACATCGACGTCATCTACGCAGTCACAGCACCGGACTACTGTCGACACAACGCGTGCTTCCTAGTCCTGTCAGCCACTGAGGATTATCAACGGCGGGCCCCCTTCTCCTCAGGCTGACACTGCGGCATCGGCATTGTGACCATACATCTCGACTCACCGTAGATCTGGTTACAGCCTCTCATGGCAACGCCAGATTGCTCAACGTCAAGCTCTCCGCACTTCCGACCTCCAGTCTCAGCATGGGAGTGATGTGGTGACATCTTTGTCTCCACATTGGAAGCTCGCTAGTTGCGGATTCTGGAAACACATCGACGTCCTACATCGCGCTATCGAAGTTCGCACGATTACATGCATATATACGATTACCGATAGCGTACACTTATGGAGGAGACGTCCTCCCCAGGTCACGATCACCCGATCTGACGGGTAGCTACCCTTTTCCTGCAGCACATCATCCGCTACAACGTGATTATACACAAAGCAATATTGGTTGACTTGAGAACCTCCTCTATTATTTTCGTCAGCTAAAAATAGGAAGTACTCTCTAAAAGTATTCTAAGTTCATTGTTACCAAAAAATATGCTGTAATTGTATTTAAGTAAACTAAGTTCTATTTTTTTGACATTTCTAGAGAGTTGTGTTCTATCATGTCCTATTTATTCTTTTATCCAAATATTTAACAGGTTTTCAATTTCCTCTAAATATAAATCACCAAACCCTCTTTTACGTAAATCCTTTTTTGTAAGTAAACACTCCATTCTTTGGCAGGCCTTTTTAATTAAACATCTACTACGCCTTTGAAAATTAACTCTTATAAAAATAAAACCAATTATCCTTACGATTTTTTTTTCTCGGAACTCATTGAATACCTTTTCCTTAGTTATATCATGCATATACGAAACAAATTTCGGTTTCCTTGTACGATAGCCGAGTGTTGGGTGATTGGAATTCGAGTCAAGAGACCTGAGTTCAATCCCCAGGTGGTAGGCTCGTACCAATAAGTTTTTTCAAAACTTATGTACAATTAGTATCGTTGGCTTGAACAAAATGCCTTCTGCAAAGGATGGATCGAAAAGACTTAATTGTCCGGATTCCCGTTTACTCCAGTATTAGGAATAGCGTGAAGATATATGTTTTTTCTATAAGATGAGTCGCATCCGAAAGGGATATTTAAGAAGAGAGCATATTTGTTCATTTAAGATTGTCAACGCAAGTGCATAATCTGTTATTGCAGACTAATATATATAAAAAAATTGATGTTGTAGATAGTTGTAATGATGAATAAAATTAAAATCTGTTACACTGGTTACGCAATTTTTTATTGATTTTTAAGCATATAAGTTATGGTCGCGGTTCCGAATCCCGCCAGTGTCAGTTGAAATTTAAAAAAAAAATTCTTTAATTTGATGATACACTGGTATCGACTTCCGTCACCCTTTTGTTCGTAGTGTCACAGTATATAGTTTATAATTCAAGTATGTTTATAGATAATTATTACGAAGCAAACGTATTTGCTATTCAATCTCAGCGGTAAACTGTTCCGCTTTTCCTTTAAGCAAATTTAAAGTTGACTTAGAGACGCACGAGACGGAATTATGCGCTTTGGAATTATCCTTCCTATTTCACGGATCGCTGAATGGACAAAGGGAAACATACGAATAGATATGAATTTATAAAACGTTTACAACATTAAAATAGTTAAATGACTCAGGCGTTACTTTGCGGGGGTTAAGTCACGATAGCCGAGTGGTAGGGTGGTCGGAATTTCGAGTCAAGAGACCCGAGGTCGATCCCCAGTTGGTAGGCTCGTACCAATGGGTTTTTCAAAAACTTATGTACGAATTATATCGTTGGCTTGGACATAAAGACGGCGACGGGCTCACCACCTGTCACGTCGTCCCAAAAATATCTTCGGTGGAAGATGAGTCAAAGGGACTTAATTGTCTAGACTAGACCTCTGTCTACCCCAGTATTGGGAATTGCGTGAAGATATTTTTGTTACTTTGCGGAAATTCATTGTAAAGTTGTTATTAAATATTTACTTCGCACCATTCCGCATACAAATATAAAAAGGTATATGTTACCTGGTCCGAAGAGAAGAAGAGTACCACCCTCCCTCCCACAGATGCGTGCACTAATTCCACTGTATGCAAAACATTTTGTATACAGTAGATTTAGTGCATATACCTTTTTATATTTGCATGCGGAATGGTGCGAAGTAATTATTTAGTAACAACTTTACAGCATTAAAGATAAAACGCAATTTTTTATTGATTTTAAAGCATATAACTCATGCTAAACTTTATATATTAAAATAAAGAGAAAAAATTATCTATAAATTATAATAATATTAATATATTATTCACATTTCCCAGTTATCGATATTAAGATGCCAACAAAGGCATAAATAAAGAAAGAGATTTAAAATTTCAACTGATGCGTGTAAGGCACGGTGGCTCAGAGGAAAGAGAGTTGCCACGGTTCGGCAAAGGTCACGGGTTCAAATCCCGCCCGTATCAGTTAAAAAGTAAAATTTTTTTTCTTATAAATTAATATAAAAAGACAACAGTCAATTCTTAGCAGGCTCACCACCTGTCATGTTGTCCCAGATATTCTTCTTTGAAAATTGGGTCCAAAGAACTTAATTGACTAGTGTTACAGATGTAGATCGAATGACAAATAAAACACTTATAGAAAAAAATTATAGAAACACTTCATATTTGAGCAGCGTAACGACGTATAGTTCTTACAAAATGATAATGACCCTACTACAAACATTTAGCACCGTTTTATAAAGCCTATTTTGACACTTATAAACCGAAATAATCATAATAACAACTGATATCATTCTGTCATTGATTTATAACCACTAATTTTACAATGTCCTTATTTATTTATAAATTATACTTATTTACCTAAACTACATTATATTCTTATAACTGATAACTGATTGAGTGACGGTAGTATTTAACACTAGTTGTCTGCCTAATTCAGCATTGGGAATATGCGTGAGGATATTCATATCTTTATTTCGTTAATGTCACCTGCGAATATGGCAGGATTGAAAGATCTTATCACCAAAAAGAGTAAGAGAGTGCTTTGAGGATTTGGGTACGATGACCGTATGAATGAAGACCGAATGGTGAATAAAATATATAGGGGTGGTATATAAAAGTTTTTATTATATTTTTTATTTACTAATCTATGTAAAGATATATTTAAAACGTATACTGGATAGACTTACCACCTGACACATTATCCCTAGGTTCAGTGGGAAGAGCATCATCGCTTAGATCTCTCCTATCCTTTATGGGAAAAGGCGTAAAGAAAAAAAAATTTAGCAGTGAAAAATAAAATTGTAGTATAACTTCGTTATGTATTCCGATCTGGAATTGAATTTACTTTGCGAGAAAAGTGTAACTGTAAAATCGTGCTTTCGGAATATTAAATGGAAACTTGTAGAAGTAGTTAGTATTTTAGTTGCGAGTAGATTATTAAATAATTTTATAGTTTCACTCGACTTTACATAAGTAATTTTTTTTACAGACGACTTTTACATTACATTTATTTCTTGGTGAATCGAAAATAAATGTTTTCAAGCCATTTTCATAGATGGGTATACATCTCTGTCTTTAGCTCAGTCTTCCAAGTCCTTTCGACCCACCTTTCACGGAAGACAGTGGTAACAGGTGGTTAGCATGTGGCCTTTTGTAAAAACTAATAGTTACTTGGCGATCGATCTGTGGTCTCTCGATTCGAATTCACCTTACCACTCGGCTATCGTAGCTATCGATAGTGTTCAATACATGAATATAAATATTTTTTATAATTATTGTTAACTTTATGGTTTCTTTTAAAATGTTACATTAATGTTGCTGTCTGGCAAAATTAGATCATAGGAAGTTCCTTTTTCCTTCGTACCATTTTTATGTAGCTCGTGATGTTATTGAAATATTTAAATTAAATATTTAAATCTATTTCTAGCCTTCTATTTATTCAGATAGTAAATCGAAAATATAGTTTCCCTGTGGTTACAGCGTTTTGTATATACAACATAACAGGACTAGGTATATATAAAAACATCCGTGACTCGAGTACAAATATTCATATTCATCACAAAAATGCGTGCGTGCTCCTAGCAGAATCCGTAGTTTTGAAAGGTGTGTCACTATCAATTAAGAGAACTGCGTTGCCTGCCTTTTATAAAGAATTTGAAAAAGAACGCAAGGAAAGAGGCAACCAATGAATTCATACGATAATCTTCTGTATTAAGGATTCATAAAGGAACATAGATCTGTCAACCTCCGTAGACGACTGGCGTACACATCGGTTTTCATGGTGTCACCAGCTCTGAGATCCCAAGTTAGATTCTGGTTTGGGTGAATATAGAAAACAGGAATCGGTGTTTGTGGTACCTTCGTTTTTTCCAATTCCATTATTCAAGTACAAGCTGCTTACTTAAGGATCAGTTGTGTTATCAGTTGTTGTTTAGATTCATTATGTGTTTATTTATAGATTATCTTCAATTTTGGGAAATTAAAGAATCCCGTGAAATTTCCGAAAAGTCACGTCCACAATGTATAAAATAGTTTTCTATTCATTTGTATTGTATTTTTTATTTCCTGTTTCCAATATTGGAAAACTTTCAGCAGAAGACGAAAGTAATAGTCGATTAAAGCAGTCGCCCGAGTTTTATTTCGCGAGGTCTTTGTAATTGAAAAATATCTGAGCGTCCGCGAGACTAATTCAAGTTTTAAAAACTTTGCTTATGCATTATGTTCAGGTAATTTATTTTTAAGTTCCACGATAGTCGAGAGGTTGGGTGATTGGATATAAAAACAGGATTCCAGAGCTCGATCCCATCAACTATTAATAAACAATTTCTTTATTTATTAGTGTGACTTAAAGCAGAGCCATCTTATTTGTAAATTCAATATTACTATTAAGAAACCATATATATGATATTTCTTACATTTGACATAATTTACTACGCCATTTCTAACAATTAGGTAGACAGAGGTCTAGACAATTAAGTCCTTTCGAGACACCTTTCATCGAAGGCTTTTTTGGCGACAACGTGACCGGTGGTGAGCCCGTCGCCGTCATTATGTCTAAGCCATACACCTTGTGTACGATTTAACAAGTTTTAAAAAAACCTATTGGTACGGTCCTACCATCTGGGGTTCGAACTTGACCTAAATCGAATTTTTTTTATTTAACGGCACTCCTTGCAACAATACTCTTTAACAAATTTTGAATGCGTACATCATACGCGCTACATTTTCAGCTATAGAAATATTATAAAATATTAGCATGTAGATGAGACGACCGGTTTCTAACACAGTAAAAAATCGCCTAAAGATTTTATTTGAAAAATCTGATACTGCAAAGTCAGTCGCTCGTACGACATTCTGATGCTTTTTTTCATCTTCACGCAATTTCCCAATACTTTTTGACCCACTTTTCACTGCAACCTATTAGTGACAACATTACAAGTGGTGAGCCTATCTGCAGTTAGTGTCCACGCTGACGGTACATTTATATTTATTTATTTATTTATCTTCACACACAATCCCTGACGGGGTAGCCAGAGAGAACACATCGCCAAGTGTCACGATCCCTACATACTTCTTTCGCTTCTTTCAGATTCATCATCTTCTTCATACATGCATGTCTAGGTATCCGAGTACTCTTGCCCCTCCCCTCTTCGAGCAATTTGCTCACATGGTCTTCGAAAGTTAGTCTCGGTCTACCTCGACACCTTTTAATATTAACTTTCGCGCTATATATTTTCTTCACCATTCGGTCTTCACTCATTCGCTCAACGTGTCCAAACCATCGAAGTACGCCCTTATCCATTTTTGAGACGAGGTCATCTTTCAAACCTGCCATATTGCGAATCTCTTCGTTTCGCTTTCAGTCGGCCATGGTAAGGGCGCACATTTTACGAAGAGATCGCATCTCCACTGCATTCAACCTGCTTTTATGCTTCTTCTGGCATACCCAGGTTTCGCTGCCATATAACAAAGTCGGTACCAACACTGCGTTATGTATTGCAAGGCGTGCACTTTTCACAACGCCTTGCCTTTTGATTAACGCAGTCAGAGCACCATTGACATTGTTCCCGGCAGCGACACGCCTGTCCACATCTAAATCGCATCTTCCATCCCGACTAAACGCACTCCCCAAGTATATAATTTCATTCACCTGTTCTAGACATTCCTGATTTACCCAAATTTCGCACTTCGTTCTTTCTTCGTCCCTTTCAAATACCAGAACCTTAGTTTTATTAGCATTCAAACGGAGACTATTAATTTCACATTCTTCTTTCATACACGTGACTAATGCTTGCAGTTCTGCCTCTGATGGTGCAATAAGCACTGCATCATCAGCATAAAGCAGACAATTTACTTATATGTCACCCAATTTCACACCCAAACAGCTATCTTTCAGCTTCTGTAAACAGCTGTCGAGATACAGTATGAACAGCCAGGAAGACATGACACAATCCAGTTTTACGCCCGTTTGGACGCTAAACATAGGTGACAGGTCATGCCCTACCCGCACACAGGCTTTACAGTCACAGTAAAGTAACTGCACAGCCCTCAGCAATCGACCATCCACACCATACCCCGGCAACAGTTCCCACATTTTCTTCCTTATAACCTTATCAAATGCTTTCTCAAGATCCACAAAAGCACAGAAAATCTTCTGGTTAGCAGCCAGAAGCTTCTCCGCGATCATGCGGAGAGAAAACATTTGATCCGTGCATCCTCTTCCAGGTCTAAATCCGCATTGTGCCTCCCATAGAAATCTTTCCGATTTATCTTGCATCCTACGTGTCAAAACCTTCGAGTTAACTTTACTTGCTAAACTGGTCAAGCTGATCGCCCGATAGCACCCGCAGTCATAATGTGAACCTTTACCTTTTTATAAAGGCACTATGACCGCGGATCGCCAATCATCCGGAACAGCCCCCCGTTCGCCAGCACAAACTGCACAGCAGATGAAAGCTGTCCCAGACGCGTGGCCCACCGTACTTGACCATTTCAGCAGTAACTCTGTCTAGTCCCGCAGCCTTACCACATTTCAAACTTCTAATCGCACATTCAATCTCTTTCATACTGATGACCTCAGTGTCATCGAGGTCCGAGTCTGGCGTACCAGTCACGGCGTCACCCCCGGATCCCTCACTAAGATCATCACACGCATACATCTCTCTACAAAATTCGCTCCATCGCTGCATGACGTCCGATTTTTCTGAGAGGACGTCATTGGTTCCCGAAAGCACTTTATTCATTCTTAAGGCTGTCGCACCACTCCGGGTCCTTCCAACCTCTTTCCAGAAGAGTTTGGAGTTCTCCTTGAAGTTGTGCGACAACCTTTCGTCCGCTTCCATTCTACTCCTTTCACGCACTTCCTCAATCAATGCTTTCGTGTGAACTTTCTGGAGCTTATATCTTTCCTCTTCTCTCTCATATCCTTATAATTACTAGAGGCCAAGTAGTCTAACCATGCTTTCTTCTTCTTATTTACAGCTTCTTTCACTTCGTCATTCCACCATGCATCACCCTTTTTACTACTACCTCTTTTCACAGTTCCACACACGTCTTCCGCTGCACTAACCATTCCATCTCTATGGCTCTGCCATATTTTTTCCACACATTCTTTCCTGACATCAATGCTGTCCAGCTTTTCGGCTACCCTTGCTTGATATTTATCCCTAGTGTCCGCTTCCTGAAGCTTCCAGCTTCGGATGCTACCGACCGACTGTGGTTCTGGTATCGCCGTGATTACTAGATTTAGGGGTCTGTTAAAACACCAGGAATAAATCGATCATACTTCTCTCATTCTCTCTTGTTCTAGTATACATATGGATTTTCTTGTGACTAAACATAGTGTTTGTCACAAGAAGACCCTTTTCCTTGCATACAGCCAGTATAAGCTTGCCAGCATCGTTAACCCTTTTATCGCCAAACATTCCAAGCACCGACTCGTACCCTGGCCGAGCGGTACCAACCCATCCATTCAAATCACCACATACAACAATTCTTTCGTTTCCTCTAACCAAGTCTAGAACTTCTCTTACATTCTCCCAAAACTCCTCCAGCTCAGCTCTGGACGACGAAGCTACCGGCGCATAAACAGCCAAAAGGAATAACTTCGTCAGTCCCAATTTAAAGCGAACCCAGAGAAGTCTCGAGTTCACAACCTTATATTCAGTCATAACATCGACCAACCGAGACGACAGCAGCACCCCCATTCCCTGGCAGGCGCGCTCGCTCTCCGGGACTCCGGACCATAGAGCTAACGCCCCGCCAGGGAGCTCTTCAGTACCGCTGCCTTTCCGCTTGGTCTCCGACAAACACACGACATCTAATTCTCTTTCTTTCATTATTTCAATCAACTCATTCGTCTTATCTCTCATGCCTCCTCTAACATTCCACGTGCCAACTCTGCACTCCGTCCTCCACCTTCCGCCGTGTCGGGCTGTGCGTGACGGGTGGCGGTCCCCATCGCCGCTTTGCGCGCTGCATTTCACACCAACGGGGATGAACTGGTGTGCGTCGCCTTGGGGGGACGCCCTAACCCTCGTTGGCATGGGTGCGCAGCTGTGTAGAATTGCAGCCCTGAAAAGGGCTGGCAGGGGTCGCGACGTGCACGCTTCTACAATGACCCCCATTAATCTTATATACACATCTATTTACATACATAAATATGCACATTAACATCCATGACTCTAATAGAAACATTCATATTCATCACAGATTGTTTTCCCCTAATCGTCATCGAACCTGCAACCAGCTTCGAAGGTAGGGTCGCTATAAACTAGGCTATATCGAATCGTTTGATTCAAGTTAATATCTCGTTTTACAAAACGGATATCGCAATAAAATACATTATATAGAAAAATTCAAGTATGTAAAATAAATAAGATATATTGAGTATAAAGCTGGTCCCCTTTTGTCCCTTACAACAAGCGCTTCATGTTTGTCACTAAACAATAGAGATGTATAAAAGAACATTTCGAGTGCGACCTACAGCGCGCCTTGTAAGTTACGTCGTACAACTTAGTCAGCTTTATCTCTCGTCCCTTTGAATTGTCTATTTTCCGCACGAATTTAGTATTACAGGGTTATTCTGCACTCTGTTAGATAGCGAATATTTTTGTAATAAAATACAGTGATATAGAATTTGGTATCTGAACATAAAAATACCAGTTGTATATTTATTAGATTAACTATATATACTATATATACGTTTAGAAAACTTACGTACGGAGTATATCGATGGCTTAAACATAAAGAAGGCGTCGGGATCACCACCCGTTGTCCCAAAAATGTCTTCGGTGGAAGTCGGTTCGAAAATACTTAATTGTTTAGAACCCTGTCTACCTTACTTGTATTTATTACTTATATTTTTTACTTATTTTAAATAAAAAATATTTGGAATGAAGTCAATGATCAGTAAGTGATAATGAGACGACGACGGCGATGCTGACGCGACGGGTCGACGCACCACCTGTCACTTAGTTACGTGACAGGTGGTGCATCTTCATTTCCAAGCTAACATAAGTGTGACATAAATTAAATATTAAAATACATGTATAATATTGTTATCTAATAATAATAAACATTTATTTGGCCCTAAAGCTAGTAGCTGAAACATTTGTGTTGAGAAACAACGAAGATACTGTAAACCTAGACCAGAGATAATGTAGAAAAAGCGATTTTGCACATTAACTTGGAAATGGCAATACCATGATAACCACAGATGTATGAGGTCGTTATAAGTATTTTATGATTATAAATATGTGTTATGGATGTTGACAATTATTTTTTTTAAGTGAAAAGGTGCTTACGTACCACCGTGATGACATACAGAGCTCAGTATAAGTACTGCTCTACCCAGGCCTGGATAAGTGGCCGTCGATGCGCAAGTTTCTTCATGAACCCTATCATTATGCTCAATCATTTAATATCTTTCAAAAGACTGATGTTTAGATGAACATGGAGAAAGCCGAAGGTGATGAACGAGATGAGATGGTTATAATTTTAATTCTAGTTTCAGGAACTACTGTATGTATTAGTGAAGATATTAATAACTATGAAAAAAAGGAATTTTTAAAAACCGTGTTTCATGGCCACGGGCTCACCACCTGTCACGTTGTCCCGAAAATATCTTCGGTGGAAGGTGGGTCGAAGGGACTTAAATGTCTAGACTAGACCTCTGTCTACCCCTGTATTGGGAATTGCGTGAAGATGTTTTTATTGAACTATGAAAGTTCCAAGAATTTCTGTGTAACCCGCTTGATAGAAATATTTGATCGTAGTCGGCAAAGAATTTAAATAAAATAAAATGGATATGAACAATTGAAGCATTTCAACATTTTTGCAAACCTGCTTTTGAATATATCAATGGTAGTTTTGTATGAAAAATGTTCAAAACGATGCTATTTTTTTTATTTGTAAGAGAAGTCTAAGTGATCATGACGAAAAAGTGTTTTAATTCATTACCAATTTTCTCTTAGCTTTTCGAAAATTCTGTACTTGTAAAAAGTCGGCGGCAGGCTCACTAAATGTCACGTTGTCCCAAAAAACTTCGTTGAAGAGTCGGTCTAACGGTAAATTTCGTGAAGATATTAAAAAATCTTGCTCTATATTGTAGTAACATATTATAACATGTACTAGTAAAATATGTGTAGTACTAGTAGAAATATATTTCTACTAGTACAAGACCACGTTTCGCTCTGTAAAATAGTAATCTTTGTTGACAGCAACGGCAGAAATATCAGAGACTGTAAAAAATCTACAAAGAATAGTATAGTATAGTAGTAACAATATACATACATAATTTACAAGGCAACAATAGCGGTTACCATTACAAGCTATAAAACAAATAACAAAGGCAAATAAATTGATAAATAATAAATTGATAAATAAATTGATAAACAAAATACAAATAAATTAATAAATAATTTTTATGATGATATTTCCTGTTCTCGTAGGTAATTTGGGAAATAAAGTATTAATAAACATACTTGGGTAAAAATGGGCACACCTGGAAAATATTTAATTTAATCCATTGCCTACTTTTAGAGTGTTATAGCTATAACACATATATTTATATCGTAGTCACGATAGCCGAGTGGATGGTTGGTCGGAAAATCGAGTCGAGAGACCCGAATTCGATCCCCAAGTGGCAGGCTCGTACCAATGGGTTTTTTCAAAACCTATGTACGATACATATGGTTGGCCTGGGCATAAAGACGGCGACGGGCTCACGTTGTCCCGAAAATATCTACGGTGGAAGGTGGGTCAAAGGGACATAATTGTCTAGACTAGACCTCTGTCTACCCCTGTATTGGGAATGCGTGAATATATTTATTTATTTATAGCTATAAGCATACGGGTGTTATATTTTTATAAATAAAATCTTTACATATGGTATTGCCAATTTTTATGCAAATCGTAAATAACTTTCGAAAAAACTTGGTACGAGCCTACTACCTGGTCCAACACGGGTTTGTTAATTCGAATTCCGATCACCCAATCGCTCGTTTATCCTGATTTTATGATGCACTATTTTCATTTTAATGGAAGCTCGTAGATGTCTCGACCACTTAAAGGGCCTTCTTCAATGCCATCTTGGATTTGATGATTTTCTACCGTTAAAAAAATATAATTAGGTTAATTACATGGAAATTAGTTGGAACATGTTCGGATAAATATGTTGGATGAATGTAGTAAAACTCTTGCACTTTTCATCTTTTTTCACATTAATTAAAGTGTACTCTATATTTTTTTATTCCTAGCATAAAAAACTGAAATTGTCCGGTTATATCTGTCTAAAATAAATGTAAAATGTTTGCATCAGATAAAGTACAATTTCATTACACACTTTATAACAAATATATTTCATCGCATTCGGAGCAGAATTTAATAAAACGGTCGTGGATTTGATGTTTTTTCACATACTGTTTTCATATATGTACATACTTATTACAGTATTTTTACTTTTTTTAGATTTAGATAATTCGGTTTCTTTATAAAATGCCTTTGCCCTAGGTTTAACACCGGACTTGTTTTTCACAAATAAAAGTAGTAAAATTTACTCCTTATAACATCAGCTATCATCCAGTGAAAGTCCCGTTGAAAATCGTTTCAGAGAACAGTTGGAACAAAACAAACATGTAGACAGACGTACAATAATTTAGAATTATTTATATAGGAACTGTATATAATCATTATTTATTTAGTGCATTGCTTGAATTTAGTGAAAAGCTGTTAATTTGGAATCACAACCAGATAGTTCAATTTTATTTATATGTATAGTTTTGGCTGTGGTGGTATTGGTTTAAGAAAATACCGTTTTCCCTCGTGGGTGTCGTAAGAGGCGACAAGGAGAAAAGCCTACACAATATCAATGGCTACCGACAGGTGGCGAAATAGCTATGTTGAAAAAATACTAGACCAAAATAAGCAGACCAGTAACGGGAGCAGCGTCTTAGGTGCAAGACATCTGGTATTGCAATGGCCAATCCTCTTGCCTATCGGAGCGATTATGGGAAACCTTCCCAACGGGAGATACCTATGCCCAGCCGTGGGCTATTATAGACAATTGCCTATAAAAGTGTGTATAAAATATTTCTTGAAAATTATAATAGTTTAGATTATTACGAGTACGTGTAAGTATCTTTAAATATCTTAGAAAGATTCTGAAAGACCGTAGCAGAGACAGAGCTTCATCGTCTTCTTTATACACCGATACGTTTCACTCCTTAATAAAAAGTCTTTAACATTACCACCCCGTGATCCTGGACCACTTTTTTAACCATACCTACAAGTAAATAAATACGTAGGTAGATAGGGAGAATACAAATACGTTTCTCTGATCCCAAAGTAAGTAGCTAAAGTATAACTACAAACGACCAAACCCAAGTCAATGCGAAAAAAGTGGGTTTCTTCAAAGACCCGACCGGGAATCGAACCCGGGACTTCTCAGCAGGCAACGCAATGAAAATCGGTGTATACGCAACTCGTCCATGGCAGTATACTGTAAGTAATACCTTGCCTTCGCATCATATCAACACGAGATTCTGTCACTTCTTTCTATTCATTCCCGTTGCTCTACTATACATTTTTAAACACTGATTGGACCATGAGTCGTCTTGGTCAGTAACACACTCTTGCCTATTTCCGCCGACATTACATTTTATTCGACGAACTCCATGGTCGAGTGACCTATAGACCGGTGTTCATTGAGTTGTATGCTCTGTGGGTTCAATTCTCGGATATGTCAGTGTAGAAAACCAATTTGGCCTAGAGTATGGGCATTTGAGGTACCTTCGTTGTGTCCGATTCGATAACACAAGTGCTTTAGCTACTTACTTTTCAGACTAATGTACGTAATCTTGTCCTTATCTATCAATGTAATTTGAAACATTAAGTATCTTCGTTTTCAAAACAGAATTTCAAGTACAAGGACAGTTATAGAGACAAACACAGAAATTTATAGCCCGAACAGCACTGAATATGAACCAGTGTACATATCAGGGCTATTTAGTTTACGAGGAGTGTGTAAATTAGAGGCAGCTGCGTTTTCGTTTTATAGGCCATCAATTTAGTGCACAGATTTATGTGGACACTGTTCGCTGGCAACATTATTATTTACTTTTATTTGATGTACAAAATGTAAAATTTTGCATAAAAATTAATCACTTTTACGTTCCTACATACATAAAGTCCATTACAGAACACACGCCTCTTTCGTAAGAGTGTTTGTCATAATCGCCAATCGGATTGGCGATTGCAGTATCAGATACCTCGCATCCTAGAAGCAGCTTCCGGTCACCGGTCTGTTAAATTTTGCTTTGGTATGTTTCAAGAAGTTTATACCGCTTCTTTTGGTAGTCAATGATATTTCCTTGGCTTTTCTATTAATCGCCTTTTACGACAACCACAGGAAGAAAAGGGGTAGTATATTCATAAGCTGTAACCACGCGGTAATATCTTTCAAAAATGTTTAGAAAAAAAAATATTTCACAGTCTCTATTATATATTTAATTATTGAATTTTAAAGGTCCATAGCCTAATGGTTATGGACGCAGATTGCGAAAAAACGTCGCGGGTTCGGGCCCACCCTCCGACTATTGTCTGAAACCACTCCAGACACAAGCATTGCAGCTTAGTTGGATTGATTAAGAGGAATACTAGTAATGTTATTTGACATTGTTAGTATTATCTTAAAATAAAAAACAAAACATTTCATTTTGATTGTTAGCACTTTAAACAAAAGTCTACAACGAATAAGGTCGCGTTTAAAAACTTGTAATATTGTATACTATACGTAATAACATAAAATTAAGTATTAGTAATAAGGGCTATTCGGGTAGGGTGTCCCGAAAATATCTTCGGTGGGAGGTGGATCAAAGGGACTTAATTGTCTAGACTAGACCTCAGTCTACCCCTGTATTCTGAATTGCATGAAGATATTTATTTATTTATTTAATAAGGCTGTCTTAATAAATTTGTATAAAAAAGGTTATTTGTATTTGAATCTTTGAATTTGAACAAAATATGTGTCCAACCAAAGTTATTGTGATTGCGAAAGCTATTCTATTACATAACATTACACACCTTTTTACGATATTTGACAGTAATTTTTTAATGTCTAAATAAAATTCATTGGAATGGCTTAAATTTAATTCGGAATACATTCCGCGCTGTCGTTGACATTGATTTCCCAATGGGGCTCTTTATTTTTTTGCGCTCTTTTCATGGAAATGATTAAGTTTGTGTATCTTCGCATTCTACCTTCAATTTTGTTCATACCTTTGCTTGCTTACTTTTAGCATTACAAAATTATTTTAGCATAATTACCGAGCCTTTATCCACACCTTTTTATTAATGAAATTTAATTTCTTAAATAAATAATAAGTATCTTTACGCCATACAGGAATATACAGAGTTCTAGACGATTAAGTCTTTTCGGGCCACCTTCCACTGAAGATAATGTTGAGACAACATGACAGGTGGTGAGCCCGTTGCCGCTTTTACGTCCAAGCCAACGACATAAACCATACATATTTTTTTTGAAAAAACCCACTCTTGAAGCCTTGAGGATCGGACTCGGGGTCTCTTGACTCGAATTCCCGTCACCCAACCACTTGGCTATCGTGACTTTAGTTGTTTAAATTTTACTTTGAATTATTTCACTATTTATCAAGGATAGAAGAGTTATTTTGTTGTATAATATTATGAAGAGTTATTTTGAGTTTTATTGTTGTAAAATATTAATAAAGTTTCCCTGAAATTTGGTCTTTTAATACTACACAAAAGAGTTTTTATCACCTGATAATTTTTTAATTTCAATTACTTTGTCACACTTTGCTATTATAAATCATTCGTAAATGACTTTGCATAACTTATACAAGTGCTAGTTGAAGTTGTCAATAGAATTCTAAACAGCTTAACTTAAAGTTGCTTAATACATCATTCAAAACCTGCAAGTTGAAGATAGCTTACGACAAGTTGTATACGCTTTCAAACGCTTAATAAACTCTAACTAGTTCATGTTGGTACAGCAGAAATTAAGCATATTTCCTTCATTGGTTTGTAATGATGTTAATAGAATTCCCACTCCCAACCAATCCCGTCTAATCTTTGACAAAATTGTCAATCACTGTCTAATCTTTGAAAACAATGATTACATTCTGTCATACGCTTCAATTCCCGTTTCCTTAATAATTTCTCGCAGAAAATAGCACTTTAATATTTTATAAGTAATATGTAGTTACTGGTTTTGGGTTGGAAATTCCTATCCTATTATTGCACTTACATTTATGTCTAATAATGTAAATGTAAATACATAATTTCGCCATAATTGATTTCGACATAGTGAAGTCACGATAGCCGAGTGGTTGGGTGGACGGAATTTCGAGTCAAGAGACCCGAGTTCGATCCTCAAGTGGCCGTACCAATGGGTTTTTCTAAAACTTATGTACGAATTAAATCGTTGGCTTGAAAATAAAGACCGCGACGGGCTCACCACCAGTCACATTGTCCTGAAAATATCTTCGGTGGAAGGTGGGTCGAAAGGACTTAAATGTCTAGACTAGACCCCTGTATTGGGAATTGCGTGAAGATATATATTTTTATATATTTATATATATTAACATATAAAATCCTGTTTAAAAATTCGTTATTTTTATTTTTAGTTTTGCACGGATGTCGATTTGAAAAGTTTTTTTTTCGGGAAATCGATTGATAATGGTCTCATGTGAATCGCGATAGGTGAACAAAGGTCCTTATAATTTATATGATAGTACTCTTAGGAGCAATTTTAATGCCTAAAGTTTCGTCTCTTACAATATACTCGTGCATATACCTATTTGTACCCTTACCTTACCTTGTAAGTAAATACATTTCTCATCTCACCGTTGCCTGTCCAAATACTTTCTTTATATAATTTCTCAATTCTAATATTTATTAATATTGTCTGAGTAAAAGGTAGGCAACTCACTTGCAGGTTCTCCGGTGTTTACCATCGTCTGGTCGTCACATATATTAATTAATGTACTCCGTCAGTCACGATACCCAAGTGACTTGGTGATAAGAATTAGAGTCAATAGAACTAAGTTCGATCCCCAGGTTGCTACGGCCGTAGCAACCTGCCAGGGTAGCTAGTACTGCTGGTTTTTTTTTAATTTATGTACGATTTGTATCGTTGGCTTGGGCATAAAGTTAGCGACAGGCTCACCATTTGTTAAGTTTTAAAAAAAATGTCCTTGGTAAAAGATGGCCTTAACTGTCTAGACCTCTGTCAACCCTTGTATTGGGAATGACGTGCAGATATTTTTTTAATGTACTCAGTGGAAGTCTGTGGCACTGATTGCACGTTTGCCACCTTTTACCAATAAAAATTAAATAGAATAAAAAACAACAGACTTGTAACAAGTTACAATGGCATTATTTTTATTTATGTACATATATTTTTTCAAGTAAACCTAGTCATTGACGTTTTCGGCTTAAACATCGCGATACGCAGTAACAAACTTTTTATAATAATTTTTATTTTATATTTCAGGCATAAATGAAAACATTGTAGCGCAGCTCTTTGCCTCTATCGCTTTTCATTCGAAGATTCACGTAGCTGAAGCCAAGTCCACCAGAGGTTACGTTTACTGATGCACCAGAGTTGGTCAAGTCATAAGCCAAGATACCCTGAAACCAAGGAATTAATACATAATTTCAAATGTGTATTTACGAAAAATGTATATGACAAACCTACAAAAGGGCCGGTAAATTCCAGACATAGGCCTTCCCTTAAAGAGGATTTGTCATAATCGCCACGCTTGGCGAGCGGATTGGAGATTGCATATCAGCGCTGCTTAGTTTTATCTGGCGATAGTATAAGTTGGTTATTCCGCCATCTGCCGATTTCAGAAGAAGGATGTTACAGGCGCGTTATCCCTTCACACCGCTATTCGTCGAGAGAAATTAAGAGTGTGGTGCTGACCCTTATAGGCACGAAAGAAACCTACCTTTTAAAATAAATAACGATTCTTAATAAATAAATTGTGTCCGTAGTCTTGAGTTCGAATCTCGCTAGGGGCAAACACGTGTCTGATGAATATGAACATTTGTATTCGGGACATGGATATTTATGTAAATAGTAAAAAAAATAATAGCACTTAACTCAACTGGGGTCTTCCCAGTTAAGTGCCTTTAATTTTTAATTTTTAATGTAAATCAGGAATGTCTAGAACAGGTAAATGAAATTGTATACTTGGGGAGTGCGTTTAGTCGGGATGGAAGATGCGATTTAGATGTGGACAGGCGTGTCGCTGCCGGGAACAATGTCAATGGTGCCCTGACTGCGTTAATCAAAAGGCAAGGCGTTGTGAAAAGTGCACGCCTTGCAATACATAACGCAGTGTTGGTACCGACTTTGTTATATGGCAGCGAAACCTGGGTATGCCAGAAGAAGCATAAAAGCAGGTTGAATGCAGTGGAGATGCGATCTCTTCGTAAAATGTGCGGCCTTACCATGGCCGACCGAAAGCGAAACGAAGAGATTCGCAATATGGCAGGTTTGAAAGATGACCTTGTCTCAAAAATGGATAAGGGCGTGCTACGATGGTTTGGGCACGTTGAGCGAATGAGTGAAGACCGAATGGTGAAGAAAATATATAGCGCGAAAGTTAATATTAAAAGGTGTCGAGGTAGACCGAGACTAACTTTCGAAGACCATGTGAGCAAATTGCTCGAAGAGGGGAGGGTCAAGAGTACTCGGATACCTAGACGTGCATGTATGAAGAAGATGATGAATCTGAAAGAAGCGAAAGAAGAATGTAGAGATCGTGACACTTGGCGATCTGTTCTCTCTGGCTACCCCGTCAGGGATTGTGCGTGAAGATATTAATGTAAGTATAGTCTATCGTTGGTTTTACACTAAGACGGCGATAGGCTCACCACCTGTCATATCTCAAATAAGCTTAGGTGAAAGGTGGATCGGGGACTAAATTGTCTACACCTCTGATTTCTAGTGCATGCAATGCATGAAGATACCGTCTTGACAGAAATGTGATTCATAGCTGTAAATTTATGAATATTGAGTTAGAAGTTCAAATAATTTCTGGCAAATGCAATGAAGGAGAGATTTAAAATTTCAACTGGTGCGTGTATAACACGGTAGCTCAGAGGATAGAGCATCGTCACGATGCGGAGGTCTCGATTCTAAAACCGCCTGGGTCAGTGGAGTTTTTAAATTAATAATTTATATTATAAATAAATTTATATATAAAGCGGCAATCGCCTAATGGTTTAGGGTGCGAAATACGTAAATGACGTCAGCAGCGACAGCTTACTTGGAGAAATTAACAGGAATACTTACTAGTACTCCCTTGTGTTATGGAATCGGAAACAACGAAGGCAACGAAGACTTCCAGGCCCAAGACAATGTTGAGAAAGTAGTTTTCTACATTGAACGTCCGGGAATCGAACCCGGAACCTCTGAGCTGGAGACACCATTAAAATTGGTGTTTACACAAATATCTATTCGATCTTTCGACTATGCATTGTCGGCTTAAACATTATCGGCGATAGGTTAACCATTACTTGTCACGTTGTCCAAAAAAAGTCTTAATGAAGTGTTGAAAAGTTGATTGTTAATAAAAAAAATATAAACAATTATAGAATATATGTTAGAAGTCACGATAGCCGAGTGGTTGGGTGGTCGGAATTTCGAGTCAAGAGACCCGAGTTCGATCCTCAAGTGGCCGTACCAATGGGGTTTTCTAAAAACCGATGTACGAATTATATCGTTGGCATGGACATAAAGGCGGTGACGGGCTCACCACCTGTTACGTTTACCCGTAAATATCTTCGGTGGAAGGTGGGTCGAAGGGATTTAAATGTCTAGTCGAGTCCTCTGTCTACCCCTGTATTGGGAATTGCGTGAAGATATTTTTTTTATTATATAATGCAATTTTTTGTGATTTTAAAATTTGTTATTAAACATTACTATGTTGTTTGGCATTGCTGGTATTCTTTAAAAAAAAACATTTTACCTCTATATTACGACCATACTGTAAGCGATTATAAGGTATTGTTATATTAAAAGTTTCTATTCGCTTTTGGTACGTTTTTGCACTATAATTTAAGGTCCGCTGGAATACCAAATTTCTTTGTACACTGGTTCCCATAAAAGTATGAGAACATTCCACGATGACCACAATCGCGATCAAAAATCCGATGGGCACGATTTTTAACATTTTTTTTTAATTTTAGATTCGTCAGCTCTCGATTGACTGAACACACACCACTGAATGACACCAGTACAAAAATTAATATTTTATGTGTTAAGATTCAATTAAGATATAAACGCCTTAATTGATTGTTAACTATCGACCGCAGAACAATGTAATGAGAATTTAATAGTAATGTATATGGAATTGTAACAAAATCACTTGTTTTAATTATATACCAATATGGTTTTGGTATATTACTAAATTATGAAAGCAACATTCAAAGCAATTAATTTTAAGGAAAATAGAGAACAATTTTTGTC